>CM021100.1:903421247-903496824 GCA_007115665.2 Sequoiadendron giganteum | reverse complement strand
AATAGAGGGAGAGAGGGAGAGATAGAGAGTGGGAAAGAGAGAGGGAAAGGGATAGAGAGAGAGAGCGAAAGAGGGGGGGAAGGAGGAGAGAGAGAGAGAGATAAGGGAGAGGGGAAGAAGGGGAGATAGAGGGAGAGAGGGAGAGATAGACAGTGGGAAAGAGAGAGGGAAAGGGATAGAGAGAGAGAGAGAAAGAGGGGGAAGGGAGATGGGAAGGAAAGAGAGAATTTGGAGGCAGAAGGGAGAGGGAAGGAGGGGAGAGAGAATTAGGAGGGGGAGAGAGAGGGAGAGAGAGAGAGAGAGATAATTTGGAGGCAGAAGGGAGAGGGGAAGGAGGGGAGAGAGAATTAGGAGGAGGAAGTGTTGATGGTGAAAATGACACAAACAACATTAAAATAGAATATTTCTACTCTATTTCTCCTGAAAAAGAAAGACAACATATAATAGCCTAACTCCCAAGGTCTTGGTAGTTGGTTCTCAACTGTGTGGTGTCACTCAATCGGTTCATGCAACTGTAATGTTCAAAGGGCCTATGCTGGTAACAAAGAATGCAAGCAACGACTCATTTTACCCGACTATTTTTAGTAAATCAAGGTTTTTAAACAAAAGAAAAGATAAATCAAAGGGTAAACCAATAAACATGAACAAACTTATCTAACATCCGGACATATATCTTCAACAATGAATGTTCTTCAATTAGATCAAGAAAACCAAAACATGATACAATTCACAAAGTAATCTATACCATTGTACACATCTAAGGTGCTTATTTCAATTCGCCTATCACAACTACTTCAAAGATTTTTATTTTTTTAAAAGAACACATTCATTCATTGCCAAGATCATAGATCAACAGACTTCAATAAATTTAATTCAGTGATAATCTAATAAGATAATCCTTAAATCTGGTTTCTTCTAATGACTTTCATCACATAAGAAACTTTCAAGCTTCAACACAATCACTGGCATTCAGATAGATTATAACTTATCAGCCTTATTAATTAAAACAACTCAGTTCTAAAACCATATTGCATAAACCTGTAATTTTATTTAACTGTAAAATATCAAATAGCAATGTATCTCTGTAATCACTAAAAAAATCTATCTCCTAATATCAGGTGACCAATTCTATTCTCTATTAGCCAACCCTTACAATATGATACCCAAAGGGTATTTATAGATATACAAAAATTTGAACTCTACTTCTATTTTAAGTCATCCACCCTTTTAGGAACAAAAAATCTCTTGGAAACTCAGATCAATTTGATCTTGAGTTCTTACATTAGTCATTCAGTTAAATTGAAGAATAGAAAATAGAAGAGAAAAAGTGTCATGCACTTCAAAAACTGTCAATGCTGGATGCAACATGCAAAGAAGAAGAAAGTCATGCATGCAAGAGATTTAGGCATGTGAAGTTGGGTTTGCAATAAACTCATCATAACTAGCGAAGAATTGTTGTAATACATCTAATTCTGGCCCATCAACCCAGCTATCTTCAAATTTAATTCACTTCAATTCTGTTGTAGCAAACCCTCTCATATCTTTTATCTTTGTCAACTCTCTTTTAGTAGCCTTTATTTCTTCTTTAACATCCATCAGTCGATCTATCATCAAATCTTCACCATCATCTCCTTTCTGCATGAGTCCCTTAAACCTTTCACCCCATTTATCTTTTATCTAGCTCAAACGTAGGCCTTCTTTTGTTAGTATATTGACATCCACTATGATAGCAATGACTGCCTCCAACTCTTCAAACTATTTGGTTAAATCATTAACAGCATCTTGGACTTCATTTCTATGTTTGCACAAGAAATCCGTTCAGAATCAGAGTATACGAGAGGTCTTCTCCATAAAATCCTTATTATCCTCCTCAAGTATTGACTGTTCAAGAAGAGTAGTCAAAGGCAATGTAATAACCTTCTCCAATTTCTGACTATACTCTTTATATTCCTCTTCGTGCTTCTCCGATGCTTCAATATATTGATGAATTTCCCCTATTAACTCTTATGTCCCTTTGTGAAGTTCAAAACCTTCGACCAAAACTTCACTTACCTCTTGATTTAACTTTTCAACCCACCTGTCTAACATCTCCTCTTTTCCTCTTACCTATACTAAATCATCTACCTCCTTTTTGCTCAACAAAATTGGAGTCTCAATAGCAGCTATCTTTTGTGACCTTGGAGAAGAGAAACTTTTCAAAAAGGAATGCAATTGATCTAATTGAGCCTTAAGCTCATCTTTCTTCTGCTTATCCTTTAACATTCTTGACTTGGTTGTAGAAGCTACCACATCAATTAGATTAATCTGTTGATTTCTAGTAGGCCTTCCCAAGTTGACATTACTCAATTGATAATATGTTAACTGCATGTCTCCTACTTCCTTTTTTGTCATCTGTATGGCACACTCAGCAACAATCTCTCCCTTGTCTATGAGCCTGGTGGAGTGTAGGATCTTGGCCTTCTTTTTAGGCCTCTCTTGTTCAATCTCCTTCATCATATCCTCCCAATTGAGAGGTTGTGAAGGTGTTACTGTTCTTTTCTGTAGGTCCAATTTTAGCCAAGTGGGAGCACATGGAGAAGTAGTCATCATAGAGGAAGAGGAAACAATAGTAGTAGTAGAAGGTGGTTGCACATTTACTTGGGGTTGAGAATCAAACCTTGATTTCTCTTGTTGTCCTTGCACCACATGCATCTGCACAAGCCTTTCAGCCTCTTCCCTATCTTTTTTTTCCTGCATCTTCTTATCTTCCTCTTCTTTCTTCAACCTCTCTTCCTCCAATCGATCTCTCTCCACTTTTTCCCTTTCCAATCTTTCCTTTTCTAATCTATCCTTCTCTATTCTTTCCTTTTTCAATTTTTCCTTATCCAATTTTTCTTTCTCTAGAGCTTCTTTTTCCAGTTTCTCTTTCTCTAAAGCCTCTAGTCTTTCTACCTCTAAAGCCTTAAGCTTTTATGCCTTTGCTTCTTCTTCTTGCTACTTTTTAACCAGCTCTTCGGTATCCTTTTCTTTTATTAATCTTTCTGCTTCTTCTTCTTTTCGGTGAGCTTCCTCTGCAAGTTTCAACTTAGCAACCAAGACCTCTTTCTCCCTTCGGTTTCTTGCCTTCTCTTCCTCAAGTTCATGAATCTTTTGTATTAGCTCTAACTTATCATTTTCTTCATTAACCTTGAGTTCATGTTCTTGTTGCCTTTTATGTCTCTCTACTTCATCAGCTATTGCCTTAGCTTCAATTTGTTGCTACTGTAGTATGGAATCAGTTTGTGTCTTGGCAGCCATTAAATTTTTCTTTTCTATTTCTTTAGCTTTTTCCTCAGCATTCTTCCTAACTTCTTCAAACAATGCCCATTGCTCCTCTTCTATCATCACTTGTTCAACATCCTCATCTAGAGGCATATTCTCTTGCACATCCTTTTCTGACACAGTCTCGTCTGAATCTGTCCCAACATCATGAATTTCCCTCTCCACTTCTTTTCCCTTTGTAGTTTCAACCATACTATGAAGAGCCCCCTTTCAAACTTCTTCACTCTGATTCTTTGCAAGTGAGACTTGTGTGGAAGATTCACCTAATGTAGGTGTTGAAACAACCGATCCTTTCTAAGCATCTCCTTCTTGTGTTTCTGCTTCATCAATTTCTACTTCAAGTTCTATGTCTTCAATGTCTGGGGGAAAGAACTCCAAAGGCTCTTTGGGAGACTTCTTTCTTTTCATTCTTTTATACCCTTTCCCCTTTTTAGGAGCTGGTCCTTGAGGTGCTTTGGTTCTTAACACCAACCAGTTAACACTTCAATCCAAGACTTTTCTTCCTATCTATTTGATATCAATAGTTTCCTCACTATCCTAGTCAATTGGATCCAGGCTCTTAGTTCCTATATTTAAAGCCTCATAAGATGGATCCAATACAACTCCATCATCCACCAATGTGTCAAGAATATCATTTTTAACTCCAAATTCTGACATGACTGCAATAGGTAGTCTTTCATAATTCTTTTTCCTTAAATCATACTCATCTTGTCGGTCACTCCAGAAGTCTTCTAATAAACTAAAATGCTTGTCGAACACAGAAGGCAACAAAGCATTGATCTTCCCCTTTGGATCAAAATACTTACAAGCTGTGTATAAGCCTAACTTTAATTGTATCAGCTCACTGTAGATCAACTTCGGTCCTACCAAATGCTAACAGCTATACTCACCCAACTTCATGGGGAACTTGTGACATCCTATCTTATGCTTTAAACCAAACCGAGCATTAACTCCAAGAGCCTGATATACAAACTCCATCAATACTATCCTATTATTGCAACACCTTGGAAGCAAATGTGGATGACCTTCAAAACCAGCTAACCTAAAATATGTAAACTTGGGGTATTGAATGTACCAACATCCCCATTCAACAATAAATGCCATGGCCTCTTGACTCAGCCTGTACCCTGCATCTCCATTTAATTGGTTAATGACTACATATATGAATGCATCATTAACTCTTCTGAATTGAGTTTCAGCAACCTGAAGAGATAGGTTGTTATAATGCTCCCATACCTTCTTATGTCCATCCAACACTCCCATTATCCATACTTTGTTTAAACCTAGGAAGATACCCAACCTTGTTGTTGCATACACAATGTAAGAAGTCATAAAAAAGCTTTTAGTCTCCCTGATGCTGGTCAGTTGATCATGAATAGCATTTGACACAATCATCAGCCAATCAAACTGTTGGGCTCCATTTAAGATTGTCTCGATGAAAGGAAACATCCACTCCTTGAAACGAAATGTATCTCTCTTCCCAAAAACCCTAGACAACATCATTATTAAATCTGATACCTCCTTATAGAAATCTACCCTCTTTGGCTGGTCTACAAGCTTGGTTAGAGACTTCTTCTCCATCTTCAACCACTTTTTGTTCAAATGAGATTTATTGGATTCTTTAAACTTACTATATTTCTCCAAGGCCTCTGCCTCATCAAACTACACCAAGTTCTTAGGATCGGGGACATTAAATATATTGTGAAATGCTTGAGGAGTAAGATCAATAATTACATTGTTTTGTGAATCCATCCATTGTTTGGTAGCAGGATTGTAGCTTTCAAACATACATCAGAGGCAGAACCAGGCAGCAAACATCTTAAATAATCTTCTTCTAACATACTACTGGACTCGGAGAAAAAACTGTTACTGTCACTCTACTAATAAGAAGCGGGCTCGGAGTCAGAAGTGAAATAGTGATTGGAACCAGAACCAGAATGGAAACTGATTCGGTTTCCTTCAGATTTTATGTTTTCATATTCCGTTACGGTTCCGCTTCCGCTTCCGCTAGGTAAACATTTTTATGAATTAAAAGCTTCTCATTATAAGCGGAGTCAAAGATGGGATGGAGGATGGAATTGACACTAAACATAAAACACATGCAAAACTCTAAATCAATTTCGATCCTACTTCGAGCTATGTTGACCATGACGTCATCAAAGATTTTATCAATTTAACGCATAACTCCAAGATTAAAACTAAGGTCATATTAAATGAAATGAGGCTTAAAATATATCATGAAAAGGCTATACCCTTATGACCATGGGGGACGAATGTATTTTAGGGCATCATATTTTAATCATTTTTTTAAAATGTGATCACAGAAACGCATAAAACCCTAACCTAGAAAACATGATATAAAACTAGGCCACCAATTTAACCCTTCCTAATTTACCAGATTGAATGCGCGACAAAAACCCTTAGTAAAAACAAGATTCAACGAACCCTAACTCACTATAAAAACATGAATTTAATCTACCTCACTGTGAAAACCCCAATTAAATATATGTATTTAAAAACCTAACCTAGCACGACGCGATCACGACAAAACGTGAAAGTGACTGTGCCCTAACTCACTATAAAACTAGAAACGCAAACACAAAATCAAGAACAGCAAACAAAAAGAAAGAACACAAACACACAAACCAACTGAAACGACAAACTCGCCCGAAGATCTAAATCAAACAAACCAAATTGAAAATACAAAAGCAAATAAATAACAGAAACGAGAAAAAGAACCCTACCTCGAACGCAAAAACCTGGCTAACCTTCTGAATTGATTCGCAAACAATTATCTCCTCCTCCTTCAATCGATTCACTCAGATGGACTCCGCAGCTGCTCTATTTCACTCTGCAATTTTTTTTAACAATGATAATAAACATGCATTTAATCCTTAATGAAGGTAAAATCAAAGTTCTTACCTACTTATGGCAGCTGTCATTAATGCATTAAATGTAGTTAAGCAGAGTCAGAATTGGAGAAAACAAACAATTCACTACAGTGCTACTTCAGTCAATAGTCAACGACCAAGAAAATAGCGGGGGCAGAATCAGAATGAAAACTAATTCAGAAACTTAAGAAATTTCCTAACTTCATTCCCGTTCCGGGTCTGGGTCCGCCCACAAAACCTAAAAAGAAACCAAACACAAAATGTAAAATAAAAAGACCGATATAATAAAACTTAACATAAGGACATAGACTAAAACAAAAGTTGAAAAAGCAGAGGCGGAGACTGGATGGATTGAGATTTTGCAATTTCCAATAAACACCAACTTAACATCCACTCCGGTTCCGGCTCCGATGAAGACAAACCAAAAGGCAAAAAAGAAAGACTATCAGGATGGGAATCAGAATGGGAATTGAAAGAAGTTTCAGAACCCGATTTGGTTCTGGCTCCAATTCTGATAGACTAAATCAAAATAAAACAAAGTGTTTGAAACAAAGGACTCCAAAATTTGTTAGAAAGAACAAAAAAAGATAAAAATAACAAAGGGCGGCCCATTTTGACCAAGGCAAAAGATGGGGTGGTTATGCAAGGCATAACAAATGGCGACTTGGCTGGGGAAATGGTTTACCCATTTTCAAGATACCCAAAGAAAATTTCAGTCACCCAAAAACTACTTGGCTTATAAACACTTTAACTTGAATAAGATCATATATATGTAGGATAAGTTTGAGCTAGAATCTCAAATGTATGTGATCATGAGTTATTTATGAATCTGAGTGTGTGCATATATTGTGCATCATTCTTTGTAGATACTTTCTCTGTGTGTGAACAACTATACCTAAGATTCAAGCTACATAGGTTGAGTCCTTTAACTACCGTGCAGTAAAATCCTGGGAATTGCTCCACTACCAGATAGGCATCCATAGCCCCAACAGAGATACCTCTAGTTCTCTCAAAGCATTGCTCTACTGCTAGCCAGGCGTCTATAGCCTCGATAGAGATACTTGATTACCCATTTGATATTGAGTTTGCATCTTCTTTCTTTCTTTTCTTTCATTCATTTTTCTTTTAAAACCTTGCTTGTGGAAATCTTTTGTGCACCTTGCTCAATACTCCAGACATAATGAATTTGAAACATGGGTTGAGAACTAATATGGATTTCATGATAGTCTTGCAATCAGATTTTTCACTTGAATCAAAGGGTAGAGCCATTCTAGAACAAATAGGTACTTACTTATGCAAATGCTTTCTTAATTTGGTGGCAGATCTTTGATCACAATTCATGAGATATTCATAGTATATCTTCTTTCCTTAATAACTTTTCCAACCCAAATTAGAATGGTCATAAAACATAAGTTTCAGAACTAAATCCTTTTCAATGATGATAATGAAAATACCTAAACCAATTTCTCTCCTAGTACCAATAGCATACTTTGAATAACAACCCCTTAATTTGAAATGAACAAAATGAAGATCCCCAACGAAATAAGACAAAACAAAACAAAACAAAACAAATAAACAAAAAAGAAAATAAACAAAACAAAGAAAAACACAAAACTTAATTACATATGATACAGTATAATACATTTCCTCTTAAAACATTAGACCTTTTATGCACTGAAATAGTGCTTGAGAAACTGACCATTAACTGGTAATGGAACAGGCACTCCTATTAAGGTACTCAAATGAAAAGCATTCTCGCCTAATATTTCAGCCACTTGATAAGGACCTAACCAAAGTCTATCAAATGTCTGATGATCTCCTTTCTTCTCTCTGGCCTTATCCCATAATAAAACAAAATCTGATATCCTAAAGGCTTTTATTTTGGCTCTCTTGTCAAACCAACGCTTGACAACAACCTGATGTTTAGAGAATTGCTGCAAAGTAACATCTCTTTGCTCTTCCATATTTATCAAATTAAGTAGTCTAACCTCAATCCTATCATCCTTGTTATAAAATTCTTGCATGAACTTAAGGACAGGTATCTGTAAATGTATCAGGAATATTGGATCTTGGCCATAAACTAACTTCAAAGGTGAGTTTCCTAGAGCTGCTTTGATTCTAGTTCAATCTGCCCATAAGGCAAATCTCAACTGGGTATGCCAATCCCTAGGATTATTCTCTAACAACTTTCTTATCACTTCCAACAATTTTTTATTTATGGATTCAGCCACTCCATTTCCCTGAGGGTAGTAATTGGAAGAATACTTCAAAACAATTTTATGTTCGTAGGCTCATGAAATGAACTCAACAGAAGAAAAAGTAAGTCCGTTATCACATACCAGAGCAAATGGAACTCCAAACCTGGTTGTGATGTTTTCAGTCAGAAACTTGATGACCACCTCTATGGTGCTATTCTTGCAAGGTTGTGCCTCAGTCCAACGTGTGCAGTAGTCAGTCGCAGTCAAGATGAATTTATGACCTGTAGAAGAATTTGGATTAATTACACCTACAAAATCAGGTTCCCATTGAGCAAATGGCCTTACCTCATATACTGGTTGTAGGAGCATTGCAGGATTTCTTTCTCTAGATGCATAAGTTTGGCATACATGAAAATTCTTGTAGTGTTGATGTGCATCTCTAAACACATAAGGCCAATAATAGCCTGATCTTAAAATCTAATGAGCCAAAGCATCAGTAGATCCATGCCCTGTTCCATGCCTTCCATGAAACTCATAAATAGCATGCTTTGCTTCTTGCTGATCCAAACAACGTAGGTAAATTCCTTGAAAATTCTTTCTATAAATGGATCCCCCTTTGAGCATGTAATGAGCACTCTTCATCCTCAGTGCTCTCATTTGAGTAGCATTCATTCCTTCTGGACATTTGTTATTGAGGAGGAAGAAGATTAAATCTATATACCAGGGATCCTTCGTGAATGATTGAACCATGTACTGTTAGCAAGTAATATTTCTATCTACTTCAGCCATTGCTTTTGACAATCCTTATCCTCGAACGAGCTTCATCGGGTGAATTTCTAAGTCATACTCCTACAATATTTTCATCCATTTTCCTCTTCATTCCCCTAATTCACTTTGCATCAGAAGAGACTTCATAGCTAGATCTGGAACTATGGCCATTACTTGACTTCAAATTATGTAATGCCTGAACTTCTTCACTACTCGTACCAATGCAAAGGCTTATTTTTCTAATGGTGAATACCTTACTTCTACATTCTTAAAAGGAGATCTCATAAAAGCAATCAGTCTCTCCTCACTCTTTTCTCTTCTCTGTGTTAAAATTGTTGCACATGAATGTTCAGAAGCAAAAGAATAAATGTAGAAGGGTTTTAGATAATCTAGACTTGTCAAAACAAGTGCCTCAAATATAGATTTTTTAATCTGCATGAAAGCAGACTTAGCCTCTTCACTCCACTCAATATTTGCATCCTTCTTCATCATTTCGTTGAGGGGTTTGACAATCTCTGCAAACCCTATTATAAATTTCCTAACAAAATTGATCCTTCCAAAGAAAGACCTCATTTCCTTCTTCCTACCCAGCTTTGTCAATTTCAAGATGGCCTCTACTCGGTCAGGGTCTATAGAAATCCCTTCCTTTGATATAATGTATCCCAAAAGCTTCCCCTTGGACACTCCAAATACACATTTCTTTGGGTTAAGAGAGACACCATAACTTATACATTTCTTTAGAACCTTTTCCAAGTCTGCAGCATGATCTTCTCTATTCTTAGAGAAGATGGTTAAATCATCTACATAAATGATTATACATTTTCCTATCAAATCCTTAAAAGCTACATCCATTTCCCTTTGAAAAGTAGCTCCTGCATTGATGAGACCAAAAGGCATCCTTATGTAGGAAAATGTGCCCCATTTAGTAGTAAAAGTGGTCTTCATCCTATCTTCATGACTAACAAGTACCTGATTGTATCCAAAATACCCATCCAAAAACAACATCATCTGGGATCCATTCACCTTTTGTAATACTTCATCAAGAGAAGGTAATGGATAATTGTCCTTTTCAAAGGGCTTGTTTAGATTCCTAAAATCGACACATAGTCTAATTTCACCATTCTTTTTCCTTACAGGAACCAAATTGGCGACCCAGGTAGAGTGTCTAACTAGAAAGATTATTCTGGCAGCTAAAAGTTTTTGTACTTCTCTCTAGATCAAAGGTTCAATTATATCATTGATCGGGCGTTGCTTTTGGCAAAACGGCTTGGCATCTGGCTTGAGAGGGATGGTATGAGTAATCACTGAAGTGTCAAAAGTTTTCAAATCATCATAACTCCAAGCGATAGCCTCAATATTCAATTTCAAAACTTTGATTATCTCATCCTTAATTTCTTGAGGACAAGTCTTTCCTATAAGAACATTCCTCTCAAGGCCTAAGTGAGTTAAATTAACAGATTCATACTTCCCTCCATCACTCTTTATAGGAATTCTCTGATAATCTTGTGGGTCTGAGTCAAATATTCTTTCCAATGCTATCATCCCTTTTGGGATGTTATTGCTCTTCAAATCCAATATCCCTTCTAGACTATCATTCTCCGAATCCCAATTCCCCTGATCTCTTTCAGATTCATCAATTATTTGCCCTTCAAAAACATCAGAATTTCCCAAAAAGGCTAATATATGCTGATCATCATTAAATACCTGAAAATGTCTAACATTATCAGGAATAGCTGGAATTGAAATCAACTCAACTGAAAACCTCTTAAGATTAGATTCTTGCATGGGCTCCAATGTACTAGCAGTAACAGCAAGAGCATCTGCAATTTGATTAGCTTTCTTGGGGATCAGACTAATTCCAAAAGCATCAAAATCTTCAATTAAGTTCCAAACCCTGTTTCTGTATGCAGCCAATATTTTGTTATGACATGTATATTGGCTATGCACCTGCTTTACAATCACCTCAGAATCTCCCATGACTGTGAGAGCAGTAACCTTCTTCTTATGAGCAAACATAAGACCCCGAGCAAATGCTTCATACTCAGCCACATTATTTGTGCAACCGAACTGCAAACTATAAGAAGCAAAGTAAGTCTTTCCTCTCGGATTAGTTAGTTCAATCCCTGCTCCACTTCCTGCTTTAGATTTAGAACCATCGAATTTAAGAGTCCATAATTGATCTTTGGCTAGGAACTCTTTCTTTTTAGAAGTAACAAGGGATGACTTATTTAAGATGTATGGTGGCTCAAACTTTTGCTGATCATCAAAAATTGTCTTGGTGTAAGACTCAGTTAAAGATTTTCCTATGTTCTCAATGTGTTCAACAACTACTTCTTGAATAATTTCTTGAGTTAATTTTCCATCTAATTCATCCTTCATCAGCACCCTTGGCATTGGTAAAGCATCCAGAGCAGGTGTATTGAAAAGGCACTAAGATACCTTAATATCTTCTTGAATTTCAAAACATAAAACCAGAGTCTGCTCTACTGATGAGGAATTTTCCTTCTGAGAAAGGTTAGCCCGAGTAAGAATGATAGCATCCTTAAATTTGAAAGAGAATTCATTGATGGGAGTTTCAGATTCCTCCTGACATTTTTGTTGGGGCTGATCTATATGACTTAGAATATCTAGGCATGACTAACATGTTAACTCTGAATGATTATGATAGTGAATCCTACACCAATTAGGAAGTAATACACTACATAAGTCAGTTTCTCCTCCTAAAACCAACCTATCTTGTTGCAATTTTCTTATTAGAACCTGATGGTTGATGCAGATCATAGGGTCACTGTGATCTAAGGGTAATGTATCATCAGGACTAACTATAGAGAAAGTTAGAACTTCCTCTTGTTTGTAAACACCTATCTCAGTCTCAAAATATGCCACTTCATTCGAAGCATCATATTCAGTGATCATGTGCTTGAGTCTAGGTTCACTTTCAATTCTTATCTAGGTTGCAACTCCTTTCCATGGTAACCACATGTGAGAGAAATCCAAGGATAGATATCCCCCTATGCTTTTCATTAGCTTTCGACTTAGGAGCATACCGTATGTTTTTGGGATATCAGCTACTTGGATATCTATATAGGTCTGGATCCTTGGATATGATCCAACCTGCACATGCATGTTCTTCAATTCACCTACAACATTGACTTCGGTTTTATCCAACTGAATCACCTTCTTATTGGTTGGGATAGGACTTAATCCTAACTTTTTACATATCAAAAAAGGCATGACATTTCTCGATGCTCCAAAATCCAATAAACAATTATGCAAATTCTTTCCAAAGATTCTTAAACTTAACAGAAAAGGTGGGGTACTGGTCTTACATTTATACATAGTTGCATTTGTCTCCTTTGTTGGAGTCACTTTACCTTTTCCCTTTAAGCGATCTGTTTCCTCCAAGGCTTGTAGTACTACCTCCCGTTGAGCTGGGCATCACTTCATGATGTCAAAGAATGACAAGGATTTCTTTTGTCTCTGCAATTCTACAATAAAGTCAAATTCTGAATCATTCCTAACTTGGTACTTAGGAAAAGGAGGGGGATTGCCTCTATTCTGAAGATTAGAAGGTCCCTTTGGTGGTGGTGGATTGTTATCTACATTTTGGTTTGGTGGGACCATGTTGTTTGGGGGTGCAAATGTAGTAAATGGGCCTTTATTCTGATTTCTTAGAAAGTGACCTCCTTTGGACTAAAAAGCTTGAGCATCATATACATCTTCCTCTGGCACATTGGAAACTGATATTTTTCTTCAATGGTCTCATAAGTCATAGCAGTGCTGACTGGCCCATTATCCTGATTGGAATTTATTGCTGGAGGATGGGCATCAGCTTGTGCTATCTTTACAATCTTCTCCATTTCAGGGCAGTTAACCTCAGAATGTGTTGTAGTATCATTTAGTCTACACCAATTAGTCATGAAATTGAGGTTAGCAACATTAGTAGTATGTGGTCTCTCCTCACCTAATTGATAGTTATGGGGAACTCCCTCATTGTTAGGTCCAGTGTTCCACTGCCTACTATTGTTGTTGTTGTTATTGAACCTCTGGTTATATCCTTTGTTTTGATTTTGGTAATTTTGGTTAGAGGAATTTTGATTCTAAAAGTTGCGGTTGATTTTTTGACTCCCATTCTGATTGGAGTAGCTTCCTTGATTGTTATAACCTCCCTGGTTGTTGTAATTCTCATTTTGATTATGGGGAGGGTTTTGCCTAAGTTGTGCCATGTCATTAGACATTTGAGACAAAGTCTTCTTAAGAGTTTCTAACTCACTAGTCAGTTGGATAGTTTTCTCATTCTACACATTCTGTACTATGGCTGGGGAATGAACATGGGTTGATCCTCCTACTTGTTGTTGTGGATTTTGAAGTTGTTGGGAAGAATCTTGCATGCCATTACCGAAAAAGGACATGGTAGGTGGAGCTTGTAGCTTAGACACCGATCCATATTGAGAGTAGGACATCCTTGGGACAATGTTGTATAATGGTGGGTTAGGCATCTAATAGTTCATGGGAGGAAGAGCTACTCCTAAACCTCCTGGTTGCAGACTTATCTGTTGTTGCAACTTGATGGCGAGATGATAAACTTTAGACAAAGAGTCAATCTCACTAGGTTGATAAGTTCTCTACAAAAATAGGCCAATTAAAGGATCAATAGCTCTTAAATATGCTTGTATGGCCATATTCTCAGATACTAGATAAGGGTCTTGCAACCTATGAAACATTCTTTGGAATCTAGTATTGAACAACAGTAGTGGCTCATGATGTTCCTTTCTTATTGTGGCAAACTGGTGATACAAAATGGCAGGGTCTACATAAAACCAAAATTGATTAATAAATGCATTTTCTAAATCTATCCAACCTAGGATGGATCCTCGAGGAAAATTTGAATACCAGTTATATGCCATATCTCCTAAACATTAAGGAAATAGTCTACATACCACATCCTGATGAGCAACTTGAGCTCTTGTGCAAGCATCTTTGAATGCTTGTATGTGCTCCTCAACACTTCTCGATTCTCCATGCATGTACTTAGGACATAACTTTTTTGGGTTCTTTGGTAGATCATGGATTCCCCCTGGAAAAGTCCCTAACGGAGAGGGATTATTCAAAAAGTAAGCCAACGGTGGGATTGGTTGAGCAAGTGGTGATATAGGCTAAATCGGTGGAGACTCAGGCCTACTTGGTGGTGGTGATGTAGGTGGAACTGATGGTGGTATAGGTGGAATTGGTGGAAATCCAGGCAGAGTAAGTGGTGGTGGCAAGGTAGGTATCAATATCCTACGGGAATGGAATCTAGGTCTGACCGGGGTTTGTAATTCTTGTAAAGGTTAAGGGTCGGTAGAGGATCTCAGAATCCTTCCATATTTCTGAGGTGCGAAAGACACTATGCGAGCCAACTTGTCTTTTCAGGCCCTCCTTCTAGCACCAGATTTGTTGATGGTGAAAATGACACAAACGACGTTAAAATAAAATATTTCTACTCTATTTCTCCTGAAAAAGAAAAACAACATATAGTAGCCTAACTCCCAAGGTCCTGGTAGTTGGTTCTCAACTATCTAGTGTCACTAAATTGGTTCATGCAACTGTAATGTTCAAGGGGCATGTGCTAGTAAAAAAGAATGTAAGCAATGACTCATTTTACCAGACTATTTTTAGTAAATCATGGTTTTTAAACAAAAGAAAAAGATAAATCAAAGGGTAAACCAGTAAACATGAGCAAACTTATCTAACATCCGGACATATATCTTCAACAATGAATGTTCTTCAATCGGATCAAGAAAACCAAAACATGATACAATTCACAAAGTAATCTATATCATTGTATGCATCTAAGGTGCTTATTTCAATTCGCCTATCACAACTACTTCAAAAAAATTTATTTTTTTCAAAAGAACACACATTCATTCATTGCCAAGATCATAGATCAACAGACTTTAATAAATTTAATTCAATGATAATCTAACAAGATAATCCTTAAATCTGGTTTCTTCTAATGAATTTCATCACATAAGAAACTTTCATGCTTCAGCACAATCACTGGCATTCAGATAGATTATAACTTATCAGCCTTATCAATTAAAACAACTCAATTCTAACACCATATTGCGTAAACCTGTAATTTTATTTAACTGTAAAATATCAAACAACAATGTATCTCTATAATCACTACAAAATTCTATCTCCTAATATCAGGTGGCCAATTCTATTCTCTATTAGCCGACCCTTACAATATGATACCCAAAGGGTATTTATAGGTATACAAAAATTCAAACTCCACTTCTATTTTAAGTCATCCACCCTTTTAAGAACAAAAAATCTCTTGGAAACTCAAATCAATTTGATGTTGAGTTCTTACATTAGTCATTCATTTAAACTAGAGAATAGAAAATAGAAGAGAAAAAGTGTCATGCACTTCAAAAACTGTCAATGTTGCATGCAACATGCAAAGAAGAAGAAAGTAATGCATGCAAGAGATTTATGCATGTGAAGTTGGCTCTGCAATAAACTCGTCATAATTGGCGAAGACTTGTTGTAATACATCTAATTCTGGCCCATCAACCCAGCTGTCTTCAAATTTAATTTGCTCCAATTCTGCTGCAGCAAACACTCTCATATCTATTATCTTTGTCAACTCTCTTTTAGCAGCCTTTATTTCTTCTTTAACATCCATCAGTCGATCTATAATCAAATCTTCACCATCATCTCCTTTCTGCATGAGTCCCTAAAACCTTTCACCCCATTTCTCTTTTATCTGGCTCAAAGGTAGGCCTTCTTTTGTTAGTATATTGACATCCACTATGATAGCAATGACTGCCTCCAACTCTTCAAACTATTCGGTTAGATCCTTAACAGCATCTTGGACTTCATTTCTATGTTTGCACAAGAAATCCGTTCTGAATCAGAGTATACGAGAGGTCTTCTCCATAAAATCCTTATTATCCTCCTCAAGTATTGACTATACTCTTTATATTCCTCTTCCTGCTTCTCCGATGCTTCAATATATTGATGCATTTCCCCTATTCACTCTTCTGTCCCTTTGTGAACTTCAAAACCTTCGACCAAAACTTCACTTACCTCTTGATTTAACTTGTCAACCCACCTGTCTAACATCTCTACTTTGCCTCTTAACTATACTAAATCATCTACCTCCTTTTTGCTCAGCAAAATTGGAGTCTCAATAGTAGCTATCTTTTGTGACCTTGGAGAAGAGACACTTTTCAGAAAGGAATGCATTTGATCTAATTGAGCCTTAAGCTCATCTTTCTTCTGCTTATCCTTTAACATTCTTGACTTGGCTGTAGAAGCTACCACATTAATTAGATTCATCTGTTGATTTCTAGTAGGCCTTCCCAAGTTGACAGTACTCAATTGATAATTTGTTAACTACATGTCTCCTACCTCCTTTTTTTTCATCGGTATGGCACACTCAGTAACAATCTCTCCCTTGTCTATGAGCCTGGTGGAGTGTAGGATCTTGGCCTTATTTTTAGGCCTCTCTTGTTCAATCTCCTTCATCATATCCTCCCAATTGAGAGGTTGTGAAGGTGTTACTGTTCTTTTCTGCAGGTCCAATTTTAGCCAAGTGGGAGCACATGGAGCAGTAGTCATCATAGAGGAAGAGGAAACAATAGTAGTAGTGGAAGGTGGTTGCACATTTACTTGGGGTTGAGAATCAACCCTTGATTTTCTTATTGTCCTTGCACCACATGCATCTGCACAATCCTTTCAGCCTCTTCCCTATCTTTTTGTTCCTACATCTTCTTATCTTCCTCTTCTTTCTTCAACCTCTCTTCCTCTAATCGATCTCTCTCCACTTTTTCCCTTTCCAATCTTTCCTTTTCTAATCTATCCTTCTCTATTCTTTCCTTTTCCAGTTTTTCCTTATCCAATTTTTCTTTCTCTAGAGCTTCTTTTTCTAGTTTCTCTTTCTCTAAAGCCTCTAGTCTTTCTTTCTCTAGTCTTTTTGCCTCTAAAGCCTTAAGCTTTTCTACCTTTGCTTCTTCTTCTTGTTGCTTTTTAACCAGCTCTTCGGTATCCTTTTCCTTTCTAAATCTTTCTGCTTCTTTTTCTTTTCGGTGAGCTTCCTCTGCAAGTTTCAACTTAGCAACCAAGACCTCTTTATCCCTCTAGTTTCTTTCCTTCTCTTCCTCAAGGTCATGAATCTTTTGTATTAACTCTAACTTATCATTTTCTTCTTTAACCTTGAATTCATGTTCTTGTTCCCTTTTTTGTCTCTCTACTTCATCAACTACTGCCTTAGCTTTGATTTGTTGTTGCTGTAGTATGGAATCAGTTTTTGTCATGGCACCCATTAAATTTTTCTTTTCTATTTCTTTAGCTTTTGCCTCAGCATTCTTCCTAACTTCTTCAAATAATGCCCATTGCTCCTCTTCTGTCATCACTTGTTCAGCATCCTCATCTAGAGGCACATTCTCTTGCACATCCTTTTCTGAAACAGTCTCATCTGAATCTGTCCCAACATCATGAATTTCCCTCTCCACTTCTTTTCCCTTTTTAGTTTCAGCCATACTATGAAGATCCCCCTTTCGAACTTCTTCACTCTGCTTCTTTGCAAGTGGGACTTGTGTGGAAGATTCACCTAATGTAGGTGTTGAAACAACTGATCCTTTCTAAGCATCTCCTTCTTGTGTTTCTGCTTCATCAATTTCTGCTTCGAGTTCTATGTCTTCAATATCTGGGGGAAAGAACTCCAAAGGCTCTTTGGGAGGCTTCTTTCTTTTGATTCTTTTATACCCTTTCCCCTTTTTAGGAGCTGGTCCTTGAGGTGCTTTGGTTCTTAACACCAACCAGTTAACACTTCAATCCAAGATTGTTCTTCCTATCTATTTGATATCAATAGTTTCCTCACTATCCCAGTCAATTGGATCCAGGCTCTTAGTTCCTATATTTAAAGCCTCATAAGATGGATCCAATACAACTCCATCATCCACCAATGTGTCAAGAATATCATTTTTAACTCCAAATTCTGACATGACTGCAATAGGTAATCTTTCATAATTCTTTTTCCTTAAATCATACTCATCTTGTCGGTCACTCCAAAAGTCTTCTAATAAACTAAAATGCTTGTCGAACACAGAAGGCAGCAAGGCATTGATCTTCCCCTTTGGATCAAAATACTTACAAGTTGTATATAAGCCTAACTTTAATTTTATCAGCTCACTATAGATCACCTTCGCTCCTACCAAATGCTAACAACTATACTCACCCAACTTCATGGGGAACTTGTGACATCCTATCTTATGCTTTAAACCAAACCGAGCATTAACTCCAAGAGCCTGATATACAAACTCCATCAATACTATCCTATTATTGCAACACCTTGGAAGCAAATGTGGATGACCTTCAAAACCAGCTAACCTAAAATATGTAAACTTGGGGTATTGAATGTACCAACATCCCCATTCAGCAATAAATGCCATGGCCTCTTGACTCAGCCTGTACCCTACATCTCCATTTAATTGGTTAATGACTACATATATGAATGCATCATTAACTCCTCTGAATTGAGTTTCAGCAACCTGTAGAGACAGCTGGTTATAATGCTCCCATACCTTCTTCTGTCCATCCAACACTCCCATTATCCCTACTTTATTTAAACCTGGGAAGATACCCAACCTTGTTGCTGCATACACAATGTAAGAAGCCATAAAGAAGCATTTAGTCTCCCTGATGCTAGTCAGTTGATCATGAATAGCATTTGACACAATCATCAACTAATCAAATTGATGGGCTCCATTTAAGATTGTCTGGATGAAAGGAAACATCCACTCCTTGAAACAAAATGTATCTCTCTTCCCAAAAACCCTAGACAACATCATTATTAAATCTGATACCTGCTTATAGAAATCTGCCCTCTTTGGCTGGTCTGCAACCTTGGTTAGAGACTTCTTCTTTGTCTTCAACCACTTTTTGTTCAAATGAGATTTATTGGATTCTTTAAACTTACTATATTTCTCCAAGGCCTCTGCCTCATCCAACTACACCAAGTTCTTAGGATCAGGGACATTAAATATATTTTGAAATGCTTGAGGAGTAAGATCAATAATTACATTGTTTTGTGAATCCATGCATTGTCTGGTAGCAAGATTGTAGGCACTGGATTGATAAAGGAAACAAAGTGATATGAGCCAAACTAGAATCCACAATTCTCTTGGTTCTAGGCATCACATCCTCATTGAATGTTTCAGTATAGGCCTCCTCAAAGTTGTACTGACCCAAATTGGTATCGGTGATGTCTGACCAATTTGATTCCACTTTGCTTACTTTCACAATAGGACTCCTGTGATTATACCTCAAGGTATAAGGCAATTGTTTCGGCTTCATCTTCTTTGGTTTAGGTACTGCCTTTGATGTTCCTGTAGGCTGATTCCTTTAGGAAGCTTCTCCTGATGTTTGTTACATCCTCTTAACTTTCTTGCAACAAAATCTCTACTTAGATCCTTGAATAAACATCTCAAAATGTGTCTTTAAACTCATACCTTTCAAACATACATCAGAGGCGGAACCAAGCAACAAACATCTTAAATAATCTTCTTCTAACATACTGTCGGACTCGGAGAAAAAACCGTTACTGTCACTCTACTAATAAGAAGCAGGCTCGGAGTCAGAAGTGAAATAGTGATCGGAAGTGGAACCAGAATGGAAACTTATTCGATTTCCTTTAGATTTTCTATTTTCATATTCTGTTACAGTTCCGCTTCCGCTTCCGCTAGGTAAACATTTTTATGAAGTAAAAGCTTCTCATTATAGGCAGAGTCGGAGACGGGATGGAGGATGGAATTGACACTAAACATAAAACACATCCAAAACTCTAAATCAATTTTGATCCCGCTTCTAGCTATGTTGACCATGATGTCATCAAAGATTTTATCAATTTAACCCATAACTCCATGATTTAAAACTAAGGTCATATTAAATGAAACAAGGCTTAAAATATATCATGAAAAGACTATACCCATATGACCATGGGGGATGACTGTATTTTAGGGCATCATATTTTAATCATTTTTTTAAAACGTGATCACATAAATGCATAAAACCCTAACCTAGAAAACATGATATAAAACTAGGCCACCAATTTAACCCTTCCTAATTTACCAGATTGAATGCGCGACAAAACCCCTAAGTAAAAACAAGATTCAACGAACCCTAACTCACTGTAAAAACATGAATTTAATCTACCTCACTGTGAAAACCCCAATTAAATATACGTATTTAAAAACCTAACCCAACACGACGCAATCATGACAAAATGTGAAAGAGACCATGCCCTAACTCACTGTAAAAGCAGAAATGCAAACACAAAATCAAGAACAACAAACAAAAAGAAAGAACACAAACACACAAACCAAGTGAAATGATGAACTCGCCCGAAGATCTAAATCAAACAAACCAAAACGAAAATACGAAAGCAAATAAATAAAAGAAACGAGAAAAAGAACCCTACCTCGAACACAAAAACCTGGCTAACCTTTTGAATTGATTCGCAAACAATTATCTCCTCCTCCTTCAATCGATTCACTCAGATGGACTCTGCAGCTGCTCTATTTCACTCTTCAATTTTTTTTAACAATGATAATAAACATGCATTTAATCCTTAATGAAGGTAAAATCAAAGTTCTTACCTATGCATGGCAGCTATCATTAATGCATTAAATGTAGTTAAGCGGAGTCGGAATTAGAGAAGAACAAACACTTCACTACAGTGCGACTTCAGTCAATAGTCAACGACCAAGAAAATGGCGAGGGCGGAATCGGAATGAAAACTGATTTGGAAACTTAAGAAATTTCCTAACTTCATTCCCTTTCTGGGTCTGGGTCCGCCCACAAAACCTAAAACGAAACCAAACACAAAAAGTAAAATAAAAAGATTGATATAATAAAACTTAACATAAGGACATAGACTAAAACAAAATTTGAAAAAGCAAAGGCGGAGACGTGATGGATTGAGATTTTGCAATTTCCAATAAACACCAGCTTAACATCCACTCCGGTTTTGGCTCCGATAAATACAAAACAAAAGGAAAAAAAGAAAGACTGTCGGGATGAGAATCAGAATGGGAATTGAAAGAAGTTTCAGAACCCGATTTGGTTCTGGCTCTAATTCCGACATACTAAATCAAAATAAAATAAAGTGTTTGAAACAAAGGACTCCAAACTTTGTTAGAAAGAACAACAAAAGATAAAAATAACAAAGGGGGACCCATTTTGACCAAGGCAAAAGATGGGCTGGTTATGCAAGGCATAAGAGGAAGGGGGAGGGGAGGAGGGGAAGGAGAGAGAGAGGGGAGAGGGGAAGAAGGGTCCAGAGAGGGAGAGGATTAGGGGAAGGGAGAGGAAGAGGGGAAGGAGAGAGAGAGAGAGAGAGAGAGAGAGAGAGAGAGAGAGAGAGAGAGAGAGAGAGAGAGAGAGAGAATTAGGAGGGGGAAGGGAGAGGGGAAGGGGGGAAGAAGGGGAACAAAGGGAGACAGAGAGATGGGGGGAAGAGGGGAAGAAGGGGAGAGAGGGAGAGATAATTAGGAGGGGGAAGGGAGAGGGGAAGAAGGGGAGAGAGAGAGGGAGGGAGAATTAGGAGGGGGAAGTGAGAGGGTAAGAGGGGAAGAAGAGGAGAGAGAGGGAGAAAGAATTAGGAGGGGAAAGGGAGAGGGGAAGATGGGAAGAAGGGGGAGAGAGAGAGATAATTAGGAGGGAGTCCAAGGGAGAGGGGAAGAACAAAGAGAGAGAGAGAGAGAGAGAGAGAGGTTAGGGAGGGGGAAGAGGGAAGGAGAGGAAGAAGGGGAGATAGAGAGACAGGAGGAGAGAGAGAGAAGGAGAGGGGAAGAAGGGGAGATAGAGGAGAGAGGAGAGATAGAGAGTAGAGAGGGAAAGATAGAGAAGAAGGAGGAGAGAGAGAGAGGGGGGGAAGGGAGAGGGGAGAGGGGGAGAGAGAGAGAGAGAGAATTTGGAGGAAGAAGGAGAGGGAAGGAGGGGAGAGAGAATTAGGAGGGGGGAGGGAGAGGGAGGAGGAGGGAGAGAGAGAGAGAGAGAGAGAGAGAGAGGAAGAGGGGAAGAAGGGTCTGAGAGAGGGAGAGAGAATTAGGGGGAGGGGAGAGAGGAAGAGGGGAAGAGGAGGAGAGAGAGAGAGAGAGGGAGAGAGAATTAGGTGGGAGGGGAGAGAGGAAGAGGGGAAGAGGAGGAGAGAGAGAGAGAGAGGGAGAGGGAGAGAGAGAGGGAAAGAGAGAATATTTAAATATTTAATATATTAGTAATATTAATTAGTTATATAATATTTTATATATTAACTTAATATATATATATATTTAAATATTTATACATTAACTAGAATATATAAATAATATTTAAATATTATACATAATAGTATAATATATTATATATTATACATAATTCTGTAAGAGATTATCATAAATTAATTGAATTATAAACTATATTATATATTCTCAACTAGATATATTAAAATAAACTATAAATTATTTATTGCAATTTTTTAAATCATATATTAAAAACTATATTAGATTTTCTAAAATTATATATAAAATAAATCAGATATCTGATTCAAATCGGAATTCTAATTTGAAAATTTCAATTTTTTAAATCATATATTAAAAACTATATCATATTTTTTAAAATTATATATAAAAAAATCGGATATCCGATTTGAATCAGATATCCAATATGTTTGACATAAAACCTACTACCTAGGGATTAGCCTCGGGTTTGCTTTGGAATTTGGCTAGGACATGCCAATCCTAAGAAGTCAACACAAAAAACGTGTTTAACAGCTTACCTTGCTTTTCCAGACTTCCCCCATGTGGCTGACAACTTTTTTTTTACCCTAAATTGATGAAACGAAAAGGGTTTTTAAAGGATATTCTCAGCTTTCTACCAATATAAATTATGCTTTACTTTGAATTTAATAAATAATTATTATTCATTTTCTATTTGAATTACGACTAAAGTCCTAATTGATAGGTTGATTGAAAAACAAAAGCATCTATATCTTTCAAACCGTATCATATTTTTTGAATCCAAAACATGCATCGCATTCTATGATTTGCATACTATAGGATTAAAAAAAAAAAATGAATTTCATGAAGTTTTGACCAAGTTAAGGTGGTCAGACATACGAGTTTTTATATTTTTTAAAAGTTGTAATAAAAAATTCATAATTAATTATTTACTTGGAAACAAAATACAAAAAAATATGCATCACATTGGGACATGAGTCCTCTACTTATATATAAAATCTTATTAAAAAATATTATCATTTTATTGTGTTTAGGGTGGTCAGACAGACACCTACTTGTTATTTTTTCCCTGAAATTTAAGTACTGCTGCATTGAAATTTCAAATTTTTACCAAATAGTTTTTTTTCTTTTTAAAATATATCTAATAGTTTAGAAACTACATTCAGTTTTCTACAGATTCTATTCTTACATATTTTTGAAATAATATAGATAACTTATTCAAATTTTTATGTCAAGTTGCCTAACTCTGATTTTTTTGAATTTTCATTGCCACTTAAGGGTCTATTTTTTCCATGATGATCCTACACATACCCTTTTGAGAGATCTTTGGAGACCCTCATATCTCTATATTCCTAGATTATATTGCTACAAATTATTTCATTCCACTCGATTATGTAGATAATACCCTTTGATGATGTTTTATAGGAGCTTGAATATATTAAAAATATTAAACATTCAAATGGCATAAACATTTCTCTTCTTGCTTCTCCTCCTATTGATATCACATCTCTACCTACTATTGCTTCTAATAAGACTATGCTAAATCCATGGCTTCTAATGATTTAAAATAATAGGATATTTACTATCTTCTAGATATTGTTACATGGGATGAGTACTTGATAAGAATTACAATTTTGTTTTGTGAGTCCTATATTACAAATTTCTAGGACACTATTGAGGATATTCATTTCCTCTTTGATATTTTATCTTATGGAGTTGCATCATCTTCTTTAGATGTTACGGGGGGCCTTTAGACCCTCTTTTTCTTTCTCCATGTGATTATTTGTCATAGTTTGGATTTGTCTTGGATACTCTTGAAGGAGTCACTTTCATATTTGGATCTTGTTCTCAATTCATATCTATTATATTATAGATTGTAATATTTATTAGTATAGGAAAAACATAACTTTTGTGGTAGATTTTGGCATAAAAATGGAGACATGTGTAGCTTTTAGATACCTTATATAGTTTGAGATTTATTCCTTCATCTTCCATTCAAGAATAGGAATACATCCTACACTCACCTTTGCTTTTGTATCTTCCTAAGGGTAGAAACTTTTGATGATCATGGACCATCCTCTACATGTACAATTCCAAAAATCTACCATTGATAAAGGGGATTCAACATTAATGGGGGACTACATGGTCATTGATCTTCTCTCTTATTGTGGGATTTTTTTTCACACATGCAATTTTTTCCTTTTCATAATTTTAAGATTATTTTCTAGTTTCTCTTTGGAGGAGTGGTTTTTACCGTTCGATTGTATCTTTTATCTTTTTTTGAGAGATTCATTTTTATATGGGTACCAAACATGACCTCATAGATATGACGCATCCTTGCATTATTTTATCTTTATCTTTTTTTCTTATTCTCCCTAAATTGTACTTAAGGGTGTGTTGATGTGAATAGGGATATTACATAATTGGTATACCTCCTAGGTATTATTCATACTTATTAGTTAAGTTTAGTTAGGGTAAATAGAGGATACTTATCTTGTTATGTATCATATCATAAGATTAAGACACCTTTTATAATCTTATGTTATTCAATATCTCACCTTGGCCTATTTAACCAAGGGGTTCTCATTTTAATCTTAGGCAATCCACATATTACTCTATTTTCATTCTTTAATAAGAATAAAATATATTTTTCATATTAGTCTTCTCATTTATTTGTGTTTTCCATTATGACTCTAGATCTTGGGTGACTATCTTTATATCCAAATATTACAAACTTGTACATATGATTTAAGGGATTATGAATTTATTTCTCATATCTTCTAACAATGTTGAATCTGGTTATTATTGAATTATATAATAAATTTATGCGTTCTTAAAAGTGCAAAAGAGAGCGAAAGAAAAAGATAAATGAAGTACAAATATAAGGGTTATCATCATACTCACACAATGTTCATTGTTTGGTATTACATTGAGACACTAATTAAATAATTTCTAATTATGTGATTAAACTAATATTTGTTCCTCTATTAATTGAATAATTAATATTATTTGATTAATTCACCAATTTCCTCTATTCTCCCTTAATTAAATAATTTTGAATTATTTAATTAATTTTCAAATTTCCCTCTTCTCACTTTAATTAAATAATTTTGATTACTTGATTAATTTCTTCAAATCCACCTAATTAAATCATTTGTATTTATTGAATTAAAAATCATTATTCCTCTCATCCCACATAATTAAATAATTTCTTAATTATTTACTTAGCTAATTTTCTTCCATAATTAAATTCATTTTGTTGCACACTCCCTCCAAAAAGAATATTCCAATATTCAAATTCAAATTTTAAAATATCTTCCCTCCAAAATATCTCTAAATATATTCCTAAATTTTAGGGAAGAGCTTCAACTAACTGAACCTTTCCTCTTCATGCATGGATCCTCACCCCTTAATTCATTCCCCACCATTGATTTGATCTTTCAATCTCCACCATTGATTGAATATCTACAAATCCATAAAATAAGTCTTCATCATTCATTAATCCTCCTCAAAGTTTTGAGAAAATTGGTAATTCTCTCCAATTGAGCTTGAAAATCATTAATCCTCCATTGTCATCAATCTTTTGAGTTTTTTCACAATTAGGTTATGCTAGCATGAGCAATCCAAGATCCCAAAGCATAATTCAATAATAGACTAAGGACTTGCATTCTTGGTTGAGGTAAAACTAGGGTTTGAATTTGTTTATTCCTTCGTTTCTTGTTTATTTCATTCAATTCTAGCTTATCACTTAATTGGTAATGGGTTTAATTCCTTCAATTGAGTATTGGTTTATGATTTGATTTAACCCTTTCATTGATTTCTCTCTTGATTGGCCTTCTCATTTATCCTTGTTCATAATAATGATTAGATACATTTTTATATTTATTAACTAATTTTTGAGGAAATAGGTTCATAAACTTGAAACAACAAGTATCAATATTTTTTTAATAACTTTTCTTTTTTAAATATTTAAAAAAAAATTATATGTGGTCAATCTAGACATATTCTTTACACAAAGGAAAAAATATTTAATAATTATTTTAGCTCAAATTATGTTGGTTTTACATGAGGGGTTTTTAAAAATAGCAATTAAAGACAATAAAAAATTATTAAAAGACATATTTTAAAAAACTCTAAGAAATATCTTGACCAATTTTCACCATAATACACATATTTCCTCAAAAATAACTAGAAATATATTTTTATTTAGGTTAAATTATATTGATCGTAAAAGTGTTTTTTGTACATCCTATTCAAAATCAAATTTATCATCTAGATATTAGAATAAATTAAATATTTTAAAAGTAAACATATAATCCTACATTTCATATTTTTAGTCCTTGTTAAGATTATATGTGTAAGTGATTCAATTTTTTACTCCAACTATGACAAACTTTGATTTTTAGGAAAAATACTTCCATTTTTTGACCAAAAAATGGACCCATTATCTTGCATTTACCTAGATGGTTTGTCATTATTTTTTCCTCCACCTAAATTAACAAACTAGGCTTTTTCACTTTCTTATATATTATTGGTTGATAAATTTAGCATTTTAAAAACTGAATTCTAATTTATTTTTAATTCAATTAGGGGAGAGGGGTTAGTAGCCATGTGGGCTAACTTTGCAAGCATGCAATAGTTACATCCAAAATTTTGTAGGACCTCTATATTGTAGAAAATATGAAATGACCTTTTACATGTCTACAATTAAAGTTTTGACCTACATGACTCATCACACAACTCACCACATCAACATGTAATATCAAAAAGTGTCTTTAAATGAATTTCTAAATATTCAACCAAAACTTAATCATGGAATCCCTTGTAGTTAAAAAAATTATATTACATTTGTTGTTAAAATAATATCATATTCTTATTTAAAATATAACTTACAATTTGAATGATCTCAATCCCTTTTGATAACCATAACTCTTGTTATCTTTATCCTTTATATCTAGCACAAGTGACCCAATAGTTGAATATTAAAATACAATTTATTGTTATAAAAACAACATATTATTGTTTAACTTATATTCAACTTTAAATGATCATAATTTTTTTTGACATCATACTTACATTTCATGAAAAAATACAAGGTATTTGTTGTACCCACCTTTTATATTTGTGATAGGACAAGCATATAATATGAAATACTCCAATTCATATGCATTGTCACGCCAATAGTTGTACATATAAGAATACCATTTTTTCACATAAAAATACTTGTTTAGATGATCATGTTATTTTATGACACATTTATATTGGATGGTTATGATATTTTATATGAAATAAAAAATATTTATTTCTTATTAATTAATGTGTTTATAATTATTTTATATGACATTCATAAGCTCTCATGTGTTCATATAAGGGTCAATCTTGACAAACATTTGGTCATTTGTTGATTTGGAGATGAACTAATTATTGAGCATGAACTAATTATTGAGAATATATAGTATAAATATGTTTCAAGAAAAAAAATCCTATAACTATAAGTACTCCAGCAATACCCCACCCAAATACTCAACTTTTGAACCCTCTCCCTTACATTACATAGATATGGCAATTTAATCTTTTAAAATTATTTTTTATTAAATAATGTTGAATTATAATTACAATAATAATAATGGTGGTGTAAAATATTTTTGTTAATTTGCGATAAAATAAACATTAAATATTTTTCTGTTGTATACATGGTAAAGATTCATGTGTAGAAAATTGTTTGTTATTAAATTTTTTTTTGCTTTGGTAATTTAGGTAGTGTTAAATTTTTCTTTGTCATGCACAATGGTTGTCTAGAATCTTTCTAATTAGTTGGTATTTAGTTTTTTTGGATTCTTTATGTCAATTTTGTTCACATGAAGTCAAATTATACGAAGGATGCTCAAATCAAGATGTCTAATATGAATATGATAAATTCAATGTCCCTGATGTTAATGCCTTTTTTTTAGCCCTTGGGTGTCTAATCCATGTTTACTAACAAAAAAGACTAAAAAATCATTGTGTCATTGGTGGTATGTGTCTCTTATTTCCAATGTACTATTTACTTGAAGTTGATTAAGGAATGCAATTTTCTATTATTGATAAGAAATATTTGTTTGTCTTAGTATCACATATAATTGGAAAGACAATATGACAATCCAAACTAATATTTCAAATAAAAATCTTAAAATTGTAATTTTTATATGAATACAAAAAATAAAAAATATAGACAATCATCTTATTCTTTGTAAATGCAAAATAATACATTTCTAACTAAATTATTTTCACATTCATTCCAAGTAAAACTTATTTTCTATCATAAATGATAACCAAATTAAATAAAAAACTCTAAAATAAACATGTCATTAGTTTTTAGCAAATAACATAGCCCTAAAATAAAGGTTGCATGGTCTTCTCTAAATGACACAAGAAAAAATTAATTAATTGAATAAGTATTTTAGTCTACTACCAACAAGTAATTTGCAATGCAAAGATTTTCCTAACAAACATGTGAACACATGTATCAATGTTGAATTTTTAAATTTACGCATTCAAATTGACTTAATATTTATAGCACAATATATAAATAAAAAAACATTTATATTATTTATATCAACTTTTTTAATAAACCATCACATTACAAAATACATCCCATCAAAATCACCTAATCAAATCAAACACTCAAAACATTTTTATTTTTAAAATTGAAACATATAACCCACTATCATCCTTACAAATCAAACTCAAACCATTCTAATATAACCTTTATATAAATTTGAAAAAAAAATAAAAATTGTCTAATCTTGAAAGCATAAAAACAAATGACACCCACACAATTAAAGTTAAGGGAAACACTCTGCACATTTGAAATAAAGTGAAAGGAAACACTCTACACATTTAAAGTGAAATCAAAGAAAACACACCACATAGGCAAACACTTGCTCTACTTAACTCATTTCTATCGTTTGCTTCTTATATTGAACAAAACAAAAAGCTTACAATAAAGAAATGCAGTCTTTGTTACTGCAAAAAGAGCAAAATGAACAACAAGAGTAAACCAAGCTTTCAATTCCAAGCAAAAGCTGGAAAGAACCAGCTGTACTTGCTCTCCTCTATCATTGGTGTCCTCCAACTGATCTCACAAACTCCAAAGGTTAACCATAGTTCTAATCTTTTGGGAATATGAAAACGACAGCAAAAGCACACCTTTTAATTTTATATTGGAAATGTGTAAACGACTACAAGAGGGACATATTTTTAATTACAAGAAAACCTGCACTGCATATTTTGCCAGAATAAATAGCTACCACAGGTTTGAAGAATGCCAATCTTGAAACATTCATAAAGCAAAAGATCAGCTGGCTATTCGAGATACGAAGAGGCAAAATAAAGAAAGCTGTAAGAAACGTCAGAGCTTCTTAGAATTTATTTACCGTTTCACAGCATTAATTGTCTCCATTAGCAACTTGATATAGCAGGCAGTTTGTTCAAGTAAAGAGACAGTGTCCATGGCAGGTCCTCCAGGCACAAGAGTTTGAAGAATTTGTAGCCTGCTATTAATGGCTTCACCCTCGTCTTCTACATAGCCCAAACAAGCTGTGAACCGCTTGAAGCCGCCGTATTCCCTGCAGTTTGAGGAGCATTCACTATCATCTTTATCATCTTCTTCTTCTTCTTCTTTACCATCTTCTTTTCCAACTTCTTTATCATTTTCTTCTTTGGCTTCTTCTTCTCGGGTTCTACTGTCGAAGCTTACTTTCCCAGTACGTAGCTGAGATACACTATTGCATGTTGTTTTAGCTTCTTGCATGGACTCCAAGCTGCCACTGTCGTTGGCTACAGAAACCATGCTATTTACAGATTCCAGTGAACTACTGCGCCGCATTTAGAAAGTTGGTAACTTTAAGCGTTTCTTCTGCTACAGAGATTTCTCTACAATCAGGAATCCAGATACATATATAAATCATTAAGGCTTACTACGTGGCGTTGTGTAAACCAATTCTATTCTTTGTGCTTACAAGTTAGCAAGTCCAGCCATGGCCATACCTATTTGTAATAATAGTTCAGATTTACGAGCATCCCACGCGGCAGAGACGCGACAGCATAGTACAATTGGCAGTGGAATAGTTTCTGCCACGTTTGATAGTAATTGTGATATGACACGAAGCCATTGTACACTGGCTTACGAAAGGCCCGCTTCCATTGAATCTCATACACCTGGAATACGGCTTACAAATCAGGCATAATAATAGCCTGATTATTTCACATGTATTCATCTGGACCAAACACTTGGTTCGTGTATAATTAATTTTGCATGTACCCTACACCAATGTCAGGGGATGTACGCAGGCCAGTTGCCATAATGTATCTGAATGTTCAGACTCTCTGGTCACATTAGTGCCGCATTGAAGATCGGCAGGTGTTTGCAGGTTCATTTGCACAGCCCTAAATTATTGAAGTTCTTAAAGTGTTTTTTCTTCTTATGAATGACAAAATTAATTTTTACACTATTTGCTGTTGTCTTTTATGTGGGCACTCTTCTCTATTCAACAGTTATAATTGCAATGAAAATAAATTATTACAATATAACTTGAATCTGTTTAACAAGATAATTTTCAATATATTTTTCTTTATCTTTTCTTCTTTTGAATGACAAATTAATTTTGACACTACGGTAGTGTAAAGAGTCATTGTCTTTTTAGTGGGCACTCTTTTCAATTAATAAATTAATTGTAATGAAAATAAATTATAAAACTTAAAAAGAATATGATGTGTAATTGATATTGAAATGAAATGAAAATGTATAGTTTAAATTAAAAAAATGTATTTAATTTTGGAGGTAGAAAAATGATTTTAAAGATGTTAAGAATGAATTAATTTGTTAGAATGTTAAATTTTAGTGATTAATTATTTAATTATCTTAGAATCTACAAATTGACTATATTTTATTGTGGTTTACATCTATATTTGCATACGTGATCTTCATGTCTATCAAAGTGAAATGATGTCCATGAAACTAAACATATACTTGTGGTAATAAACTATCTAGTATCTTACTAATAGAACATAATTGCCTTAATCTTTTGCAATTTGAATCTCAACAAGGAACTAACAATGTTTAAAGACACATTTAGGGATTTTGTTAAATTGTGGGGTCATCTTCTCTTTAGTCAAACCTTGAAGATGACCAATTCAATAGCTTTGGATCGATCATTAAAGACAATATGCAAGCATGTAATGTGCCTAGGTGATGATACAAGTTGACCATGCAATTAGGATGCTATGTGATTATGTTATGATGCTCGCATGTGAATACTCTTCTAATGATCTCTAAATTATTTTAAAATTAATGAATGCGTGTCTTTAAATATAACATGGCACACATATCAACACAAAGGTGTGTTAGGCCAACTCATAATACCTAATGGATGGAGTAAAAAAGATTAATTTGAACTTGAATTTTAAAAGTTTGAGGTTTAGATATGTGACTACCAAAATGTCCTAGGTAAATATTGTACCTATGGATCCAAATCATAGTGGTGAATGGAAGATCTAAGGATCAAGACTAATTTATAGGAATGTACATGATTGGTTTAGGATAGGACAAAGCATGAGTTTAATTCATGCAAGAATATATCGCTTGTAGAATTTTTATTGCATAAATGAAGCTTTAATTGAAGTGGGCCTAAAAGAATAAGGGAAAAGGAAATAGTAATGCAATTTTCACCATTACATTTTGTACCAACTTTGATGTGCATGTGTATTACTATTAGGATACATGTCAAAGTAAAATAAGTAGTCAAAATCAAAATCAAAATCAAACACTCAAATGATACTGATACGCTCAAATGGATGTAGATATGGTTGACCATTTATAAATTTTCATCAGAATGCATGCTCCATTAAAGACTTGTAAAACTGAAAAAGCATGTAATGAGTAACATCTATCACATATATTTATAATAGGAAATAAATACAACATTGTTGAAAATGATATTAAAACTAATAAAATAAAAAATGGGAAAGGTGAGATATTTCATTTGAATGGAAAGTGTTAAAGATTTGACTAAGAAAAAATGTGAACAAACATCAGCCAAGAGGAAGATTATGGCAATGCAAAAGGGTAGATAAAGCTCCCTTCAACATAAGAATGAAAATGAACCTATCACTACATAACAAAAATCACCCTAAAAAGAATGTTAGTAATGTATGTGCATTGATTGATTGATTGCATACAAAGGGTGTTAAGAATTAAACAAGAAAGGAGAAAAGGTTATTATCATGATAAGTATGTAAACATGGTAAATGTATCATTATATGCTAACCACATGTAAGTACTTAGACAACAAGTGATTATGAAAGTAGATATAAAAAAGGAAAGGAAAGATGCCCCCCATGAAGGAAAATAATCTGGGATCTGGGTGCTACCACAATAGTGGTTTACAATTTTTGAGAGATTCTAATTTTTGCTGAAATCATATATTTTTAGAAAATATAATGATTTAAGCCTTAAAAAGATCTATTTTAAGGATTCCAATTGAAGAGGGTTTGATCAAACCACGTTAGATCAAACCCCCTTGGATAGAACCTTGCTAGTTTTAAACCATACCTATAAATGAGTCTCCTTTACACCTATCAAAATGCTAATAAAAACTCACTTTTGATTTACCTTTTGGGGGATCAAATGAATTCATTTAAAATTTATTTCAAATGATTATGGTATTCCTTGGAATGAGCTATCCAACGAATATAATTTTAATATGTTTTTGGTTTATTATGTATTTATTTTTTTAGTTTTATTAAACATAAGTTTTTGATCGAAAATGAAGGTCTCTATTCTGCACATGTGGAAAAATAGCAAATTATCAAAAAAAATTTGAAAAATATGAGTGCACCAAATATTGAAGTCCTTGATCCAAAAAAAACTAAAATTGAATTTCGATATATACAAAAGAAATTGTGTTATATGGCCGCGCTATGTCTGAATTGTAATTGGTTTGACTTTGAAACTTGATTAAAGAAAAAATATTCAAAAAAAAACTATCTAACCAAGTGGAAGCACTAGATATCAGAGTTACAAATCTAAATTCGAAAGAATTAGAATTTTATCCTTCATGGAAAAAAAGTTATGCGTTATACGGTGTGTGTCACTTTTTTAAAATGTTGTTTTCTAAGAAAAACCAATTTTCGTGGGAGATGGAATAAGAAGTGCAATCTGATTCCAAAATTTTTGAAAAATATATTTTTAGAATCTACAAACAAAATGTGACGAGACTCTAGTTTAAATCATCTTCAAATTCCTCACGGTTTAGCCGCTATAGGTGCTTGAATGTGAAGATTTGGTTAAAAATAATAATTTCAATGTCCAGTTTGGCCAAAAATTATAAACCACTATTGTGGGATCACCCATCCATAAATGATAGAAAATTATCTTATATGAACAAGTGATCAATAAGCATGATAAGAATCATAAACATGTAAGAAATGCGAACATAAGATAAATATGCGGGCATAGACATGATAATATAAGATATAACATGAGAAGCATTAGAATGGTCATATATAACAAGAATACTAAATTTGGCATATAGATCATAAGATATGGATATCATGATCATAGAACATAAGAAATATAGGAGCATCATGGGCATGCAACATAGGAACAAGAAAATAAGAAGGAACAAGGTAGCATATTGGTTTTAAACATCGAATATGATAAAAAAAATAAGACATATAGGAAAGCATGGAAATTAACAAGGAAACATAGGAAAATATAGGATGAAATGATATGAGCTAAATATAGAAAAGGATAAGTTGCCCCAAATAGGGAAAATGAATCATAAAGTACATATAGAAGGTGAAAAAAGAATAAGAGATAAACTACATAAACAAAAAGGCTAGAATATTTAAGGACACATAGAATTTAAGAAAACATAAACATGATAATATATGTAGATAAATAAAGTATAAAAATGATACAAGGTATCAAGCAACAATATTAGAGAGATCACCATCCAAGAAGTCATGTTCTCATCCTAAAATGTGACATCAAGCTCTTCATTCTTGAGTAAATGGTATTTATCCTAATAAGAAGTGATTCTCTTACTAAAAATACTAGCAATGGTTAAGCAATTGTGTACTTATCTTTCTTTACCCATGGTTATTTCTTCTTTGGAGGTGGATCCATATATGTTCTTTGTTCCTTGAGCCTTTTTATTTTCATAATCTCTATAATAGAAAGGTACATAATTAATTATTTTAGTTTTTTTCATATTTTACCTTTATTTATCTACTAGGTGAAACTTAAATATAAATCATGTATGTCACCTATTTTCTCTTATGGAGGATTTTTAGGTATTGTAAAATGTATATACAAAGTAAAATGACTCAAATTAGATAATTTCTTATATGGATATCTATCAATTTTGACCACTCTACCTTCAAGAATAAAGCTAACATAGTGGTGTAAAGAAATGAAACTACTAAATTGATTGCTTTTTCATTACCTAACAAAAACATAACAAATTTATCCGAAAATATAATAACATGAAATAATACTGGAAATTGCTTAGGACTATTATTAGATGTATAGTGATAAATAGTTTTTACTAAGATCTCATCACTCATTTTTTAGTGAAACACTATAATGTACATAAGCTTATGTCTTAATATACTATTGAATAAAAAATATTTAATGTATATCTGTAATTAACAAGATGAATCAACAAGAAACGAAAAAGGTGAATTATATTTGATAGTGATAATGATATATTGTTGACCATAATATAGAAATATGATTTAATAGAATTTTTTCATTTGAAAATGTAATCAATGGATTAACATGATTAGAATATTATGTGTATCAAGAATGTACAATACATGTAAATATATTTGTATGTGAATTAACATAGCAACCATCCATGTAATCTCTATTGTTTTATGGTTCAAAAGGATCATGTTCATGTGCATTGATATTCTTAGAATGTCTATGAAATTATAACTATGAGAATAACTAGAGGATTTCTTCGTCATTGAAACCTTCTATATGAGGGTAAGTGCACCAAGATGGTACACAAAAGGGGGTCAAAAGTGGCCAATTTATTTATTTATTTATTTCTGAAATCAACTAAACTCGAATTTGGAGGAGTAATTTGATATTCATGCACTCAAATTTTGAAGATACCAAAAGAACAAGAATTGTAGTACTCTAAATCTAGTTTCTAAACTACTAAAGTTTTTCAAAAATATATAATCAAATGCTTCACGCACACAAAAGTGTTCTTATTATTCTTAGAAAAAAATAACATAGTGTCTGGTGTGTTCCCTTCAATTTATTTAGTTGCATTTAGTATTTTCAAAAACCCATTAGTAGAAATATAGCGAAGAGTGAGTACTACAAGTTGTATATTTTTTGTAATTTTTTAGTATTTTTTTATGATTTTAAAAGTGGATGCATCCTAAAAATCACATCACTGAGGGTGCGCATCACATAACTTGCACCAAAATAATTGAAAAAAATGCAATTTTAAATTCTAACGTGTAAATAATGAAGTGTAAAACAATATTTTTTTTTTTTCAAATTTGACCAACTAGGTCAAAAGTTTTTAAAAAAAATCAATACATATGTCTCTAATAACTATGGAAACATTAGTGAAAGAAATTAAAAATAAATATTAATGTAGTTTAAATCTAAAAAAAATATATATGTTTAGAAAGCATAGAAGACATGTGAAATTATGGTGGTAATTTTACTTAGATTTGATTTATAATGTGTAAACTTGGTGATGAGTAAGTTCAGAAATGAGAATGGAGGAAAAAATCATGTCAAAATGAGACAAATGAACCCTCCAAGACTAAGACTGTCATCCAAGCCTAAGTACAAACCAAAACATGCACATGTTTAGTGCAAGACAAAATACATACATGTTTTGTAAAAGCCAAAAAATGCTCATGTTTTGGCCTGCACTAAAAGCATAATGTTCTTAAATCTAACTTGCCATCTCTTTATCCCTCCGCCTCTATCTCTAACTCTCTCTGCATCTCTCTTTGTCAATAGTCCTCTCTTTGTGCCTCCATCCCTCCCCCAAAAATCTCTCTATCCCTCTCACTCCCTCCAAATCTTTGTATCTCTTCCTACCTCTCCCTCCCTCGCTCCCTCCTCCCCTTTGTACTCTCTCTCTCTCTCTCTCTCTCTCTCTCTCTCTCTCTCTCTCTCTCTCTCTCTCTCTCTCCCTATTTTCATCCTTCCTTTTCTACTCATTTTCTCCCATGTATCTCTTTGTATCTTTGAACCTAACTCTCCCTATATCTAATTCTTCTCTCTCCCTACATATCTCCATCCCTTTCTCACTAACTCTCTCTACCTCTCCATCTCTCTCAATATGTATCTATCTAGGTTATAATTATCTCATGTGAATCTAGGAAGAAAATGTCTCCCCCATGCTAAAAAAATAATCTTCATAGGAGCAAGTGTATTATAATATTCTCATGTACCTATGAAGATAAAAAATACTCTTAGTATCTCTCTCCATAATTATTTCCCTCCTTATCTTTGTCTCTCCCTCCCTCCCTAACTCCATATGTCTCTCTAATGTGCTCTCATTTTTATGAAGAATTTAGAGTTAAGGTTTAGGGTTGATGATTGAGAGTATTTTTTTAGGGTTGAGGGTATAGGTTTTAGTGTTAATTATTAATACATGAATATTTAGGGTTTAGTGTATAGGGTTCAAGGTGCATATCCTAGTGTTTAGGGTTTAAGGTTAATGATAGAGGGTTGAGGGTCTACCTACCTCTTTATATATCATCTCACATATCCCCCCATCTCTACTCTCCTCCTCATCTCTATTGTTGTCTATCTCATATCCCCTTCCTACCTCTCTCATCATCTCTCCTTATTTACCTCTCCCTCCCTCCCTATGTAGATCTATCTTCTCTCTATCTCACATCTCTCTCTTTCTCTTCCTTTATTCTCTCTATCTCTCTCCCATGTCTCTCTCTCCTCTCTCCCTTTAATATCTATAAATTATTAATTATTTAAAGTGTAGGGCCTATGGTTTATGGGTTTAGGGTTAATGGTTTATAATGGAGAGTTGATAGTTGAGGGATCAGGGATTAGGGAATACATTTAATTATGTAGGTTTTAGTGGTAAATTTTGTTGGGTTTTAGGGTTTAACATATAGGGTATAAGGTTTATTTATTAGGGTTTATGTCATAGGGTGTAGGGTTTATGGTTGACAATATAGGGTATATGGTTTAGGGTTGAGAGTATAAGATTGAGTTATAATATTTATGTTTGAGGGTATAGGAACCTTGAGAGTTGAAGGTGTAGACACCTAAATTTGACCACATATATCTCAAATTTATTCCTTGTCGTTTAAATATCCTCTCATGTTCATTAATTAAATAATATTTTTATTATTTGATTAATACCTCTAAAGCCCTCTAAATCCCTAAGGTATTTAATTTAATTAAATACTTTACCATCTATCCTTTTTATCCCATAATTTAAATAAATAATTTCTATTTATTTAATTTACTCCCTCAAATGTCACATCCTCCATCACTTTTTCTTAATCCTAATCCATCTCCTAAACCCATCATTAGGGATGTGCACATCTATAATCCATGATTAGGATGTGTCACATCCTCCAACTTTTGCAAGTTGGCTCCTAATCATCATTAACCACCAAACTCTCTTCTAATCCTTCATCAACTAGTCTAATCAACCCCCTTTAGTCAACTCTCCCCATCCCCCAAGGAATTTTTAATTCCTTTTATCCTTCCCATACACCATTAAAAAAGGAGTTTTTAATTCTTGTGGTCAACTTGTGATTTGAACCATTGACCCTTTCCCAAGAATCAATCCCCACCATCCATTTCACTCTCCTTTGCTAAATGACTCAAACACAACCATTTTTGACATTATCAGATTCAACCACATTCATCATCTCAATCTCTCGAGCCTTCAATCACCATAGCCATCCTTGCATCCAAATCAATCTACAACAAACCGTTATGTTGTTGAAATTGATCTGGGAGCACACAAATCAAATGATCAACAAAAGCCAATCAACTGATCAACTTGGACAAGGTATATCAATCTTTTGTCTTTCATTTTGTTCAAGTTTAGCTAGGCAAATCTTGAGGTGTTGTTTATGTTTTTCCTTTCTTTCATTTCATTTGGTTTGGCATTTTAGACTAGAAAAATTCACCTGCACACATTTATGGCATGCCCGGTGGGACCCACGTCACGGGTCCAACATTTTACGTTTGTTGTTGTTTGAGTTTTGTAGGTCAAGGTTTACACATAGGGGAAAATCCGCCTTGAAGGGGCAAATTTGCGCCTTACAGGGGCGAATCTACATTTGAGAATGAAAAACCTTGACAAGAGAGGTGAATTTGTCAGTTACAGAGGTGAATTTGCACTCAGCTCAGACAAAGCAAATTTGCCTTTTCTAGGAAAAGAGGCAGAATTTAAAGTTTAGGCAAATTTTCTTTCAATTTGGGAAAGTTTGACTTGAGGGGTGAATTTGCCTTTCAGTTTGGGTGAATTTGACTTGAGGGGTGAATTTTCTTTTCATTTAGGCGAATTTGCATACTGAAAGGGTGAATTTTCTTAGTGGAAAGGTGAGTTTGCTTAGTGGAAAGGAAAATTTTCTTAGTGGAAAGGTGAATTTGTTTAGTGGAAGGGCGAATTTGCTTAGTGGAAAGGCGAATTTTCTTAGTGGAAGGGAAATTTTGCTTAGTGGAGGGGTGAATTTGCACAATGAAAGGGAAAATTTTCTTAGTGGAGGGGCGAATTTGCACAATGAAAGGGAAAATTTTCTTAGTGGAGGGGCGAATTTACATAGTGAAAGGGCGAGTTTGCTTAGTGGAGGGGTAAATTTTCACAATGAAAGGACGAATCTACTTGTGACAGAGGAAAATTTTCTCGTCAAGAGGGAAAAATTTGCTTCTCTCAGAGGTGAATCTAAGGTAGATCTGAGGCTTGAATCTTCCATTTTTGACATCATTTAGGTTCTGTTTTTAGGTACTAATCTGCTAACTCATTTGTTTGTGAGTGTCCTTATTTTCTCCTAACAATCTATGCAGCTTGTCTTTGTTTGTCCAAGATCGGTGGTTGCAAACTAGTATCGTATCTTCTACAAAACAATCGATCCAAGTCCTTAGTTAGTATGTCTTTCATTTTTCTATACTAGCTAGGCACATGTAGCTTTAATTAAAGGGTCAATTAACTTATTTTCCACACTTGAGAGTGGGTTGTTGATGTATCCAATCCCCTTGTGCCACTTGGTGATCCTGGGTGATGAGAAATTGTAGTTCACTCTAGTCCAGTTGAGTCTACCTAGGAGGTGCAAGTGCATCTAAGAACTTCCCTTGTGCTACGTGCGAGCTTGGGGACCAACCGACATGTCTAGTATCTTCTTCCTTTAGTGGGACCTTCCTGAGATTTCATCACTTGGGGGACAATCCTAACTACTTGTTATTGGCAAGGTATATAAAGGGGGAGAACAAAATTTGTACCCCAATCTAGTCACATTATGTTATGGCGGAGCGTCGAAGCTAGGGTGATACCTAGATAAGATGCGAAGAGTTGGTCTGAGTTTCCAGTACCTTACTAGGGCTCCCGACTCACGCTTGTGATGGGTTGGTGTTCACGGTTGTGCCCCAAGTATCGTGCGTATATCAGGGACTCACGAGATAGCCTTGTTCAGCCTAGATAAAGACCCTTATCACTAATTTTTGGATTGTGTTGTCTAGTGTGTCTTCTTTGCGTGATCCCAATGCTTACATTTTCAATTGATTCAGTCTGGCCTCTTGTATGTTGTTTTCCGTGCTTGTTGTCCTCCTCCATAGTCCCCCTTTCCTTTAAAGGCAATCTTGCTTCTCGGTCCAGTCCAAGTCATTCGTTTAGGGAAAATTTCCTTTGTTAGAGGCGAATTTGCCTGTGGGTTCCTTTCTTAGGTGACCTCATTTTCGCCTGTTCTCTCAAATAGGAAAGTTTTTCCATCCCTTAGGTGATTTCTTCATTCATCAAATTTTCCCATCCCCGAGGAATAGATGAATTTGATATCCTATTCGGCGAATTCGCTAGCTTGTTAGGCGAATTTTCTTGCTATAGGGGCGATTTTGCTTCCCCATTTTAGTTATGTCCGTTGTCCCCCTTGAAAAATTCTCCTATTCCTTGTACATGGGTGATTTTTCTTCCTTCTTGGGCAAATTTTCTTAGTACAAGGGTGAATTTTCCTCTTATTCTCCATTCGGGACCTCATTCGGTTCTGTTTTGGTGTTTGTTTGGTTGTTTTCTATCCTATTTCAGTCTTGTCCACTGTCCTACTCATCAAATTTTCCCATCCCTTGTTCATAGGTGAATTTTATCATTTATTGGGTGAATTTTCTTAGTACAGGGGTGAATTTTCCTCTTATTCTCCATTCGGGGCCTCGTTCGGGTTCGTTTTGGTCTTTGTTTGGTCGTTTTCTATCATGTTTTAGTCCTGTCCACTGTCCTACTCATAAAATTCACCCATCCCTTGTTCATAGGAAAATTTCCTCATTAATTGGGCAAATTTTCTTAGTACAGGGGCCAATTTTCCTCATATTCTCCATTTGGGACCTCGTTCAAGTCTGTTTTGGTGTCTATTTGGTCATTTTCTATCTCGTTTCAGTCCTTTCCACTATCCTGCTCATCAAATTATCCCATCCCTTATACATAGGAAAATTTTATCATTAGATGGGAAAATTTTCTTAGTATAGCGATGAACTTGCCTCTTGTTCTCCATTCAGAACCTCGTTCGGGTCCGTTTTGGTGCCCGTTTGGTCATTTTCTGTCTTGTTATCCATTTGAGTCATTATTTGAATCTATTTAGGTGAATTTTTTTGTCTGTTCATGGTCCTATCCTCCATCTAAGTCTCCATTTGGATCCATTTAGGTGAATCTGTCCTCTCCATTTGCCATCCCGTTCTCCATTTGAGGCCTTGTTTAGGTATGTTTTGGTATCTATTTATCTATTTGCTTGCTTCTTGGGAATGTTTGCTTGCTACTTGGGCAATTTTTCTTCCTTCTTGCGCAATTTTTTTGCCTCTTGGGTGAATTTTCCTCACCAGATAGGTGAATTTTCCATTTGGGGTGAATTTTCTTGTTTCCTATCCATTTTGGTGTTTGTTTGGTGTTCGTTTGGCTGTTTTATGTCTCGTTCTTCATTCGAGTCCCCATTCGGATCCATTTAGGCAAATCCATTTGTCTGTTGGTGGTCCTATCCTCCACTCAAGTCTCTGTTTGGATCTATTTAGGTGAATCCATTCTCTCCATTTTCCATCCAGTTCTTCATTTGAGGCCCTATTAAAATTCGTTTTGGTATTCATTTATCCATTTGCTTGCTTCTTGGGTGAGTTTTCTTGCTTCTTGGGTGTGTTTTCTTCCTTCTTGGTTGAGTTTTTGCCTCTTGGGCCAATTTTCTTCACCAGATAGGTAAATTTTTTGTATGGGGTGAATTTTCCTGTTTCCTATTTGTTTTGGTGTCCGTTTGACCATTTTCTATCTTGTTCTTTGTTTGAGTCCTTATTCGGATCTATTTAGGTGTATCTATTTTTCCGTTGGTGGCCATATCCTCCATCTGAGTCTCCATCTAGATCCGTTTAGGCATATCTTTTATTTTCGTTTTCTATCTCATTCTCCATTCGAGGCCCCGTTCGGGTCTGTTTTGGAATCCATTTGGCCTTTTTTTGTCCCATTCTTCATCTGAGTCCCTATTTAAATATGTTTAGCAGAGGTTTTTATCCCATTAGGCAATCCTCAAAGCCACACCTATCTATTCTTCAGTCACACTTGCTCGTTCTTCAGTCACATCTGCCCTTTCTTTAGTGTTTTCAGCTTCTTGGGTGAGCTTGTCAGCCTCTTGGGTGAGTTTGTAACCTTCATAGGAAATTTTTCACCTTCTTGGGAGAATTTTCTTTGCCAGATAGGCGAATTTTAATCTGGGTGAACTTTTCTTGTTTCTGGTGTCACCTAGTATATGGGCAACCTTGTAGACTACATAGGCGACCTTGCAACCTTCAAAGGCAACCTTGCTTCACATCCAAATTATAGAACGTGAATCCTTTTGGCCACTAAAAGTCTGTCATTCTCTAAGTCATTTACCACAATCAAAATATTTATATCATCATTCATCTTCCTGTAATCATCATTTTCATATGTCTGCATTCTCTAAAGCTCATTATTTCATCAATCAAATCATCTAAGAGCATCTTAGAGCATCCTTCGATCCCATATCCATCATCGGTTCATCAATTTGATCCCCTAGGCTTCATTCTGATGTTTTTATCCAAGTTGGCTTAGGTGTCTGATCCTGATTGTTCTCACTTGCACCTACTTAGGGTTATCATCTGTCCTAAGTCAGTTAATCATCATTATCACCCAATCAATCTACTTCCATCTTGAGGTAGATTCAGAGTTGTAACCATCATGTTCGCAACCAATCTAATCATCAACACCTTACAACATCTAAGTCAAATCTCTGAACCAGGTTTAGAATCTGTTTCATCTTCTTATCTGATCAATCATCCAATCCTATCTCATCAATCCTATCACATCCCATCACATCCTCCAGTCATCCTAATATGAGCTTTTATCTAATCCAAATCTGAGCTTCAATCTAATCCGAATCTGAGCTTCAATCCAATCTGAATCTGAGCTTTACTCCAATCCCAATCTAAGCTTAACCTAAATCCCAATTTGACCTTTAGTCCATCTATATCCAAGATCTTCTAATATCAAAACAAATCTTAAGATCCCTTCTCCCATTTTCTTCCGATCCATCCTATTTATCTTTTCATCATCTATCCTTACCTTCTAATCACCTATTCCTATCTTTTCCATCTGTATCCATTCCATCTATCATGAAACCTTATCCTTCATTAGTGCAACCAAAACTAGTATTCAAGGGGAATACCAACTACGTTGATGACGATAACAAAATTCTTGTTGATCAAGATGAATATAATATAGATCCCCTTGATGTTGTCATTGCTAGCAAGCTTCTCTCGACAGACTCCCAAAATCCAACCACCCCTACGAGCTATCCCCCCATGCCTTCATCTGCATCTAATAACAGTACTTATGCTACCCTTGACAAGGGATATCCAGTATCCTCACCATCCACATATTCATCATGTCCTCCCACTATGTCTCTCTCCTATCCAATATCCAGATCCTCCTATATTAATCCACCATCCTCATAATCCTATCCTTATCATCATCAAGAATCACAATATCTCTACCTTAATCCCACATCCAACATCCAACATCCACATCCTCCTACATCACTCCACCTTCCATTCTATTATATTTTAATGCAAATCCACCACCCATTTCCTCTTATCCTAATCCACCATCTCAATCTTCCCATCCTAACTCAACCTCCACACCATCCTATCTTAATCCACCATTCCAATATTCCTACTATAATCCACCATCCTGATCTTCCCAACCTAATCTAGTATCCACACCCTCCTATCTTAGTTCATCATCCACATCCTCCTGTATCACTCCGCCTTCTATTCCATTATATTTTAATCCACCATCCCAATATTCACAATCCACATATTCCTATCCTAATTCATCATCCACATCCTCATGTATCACTCCACCTTCCATTCCATTATATTTTAACCCTCCATATACTCCTAGTCCTCTGTCCAATTCCATCCACTTGTCTAATCCTAATTCACCAATCCCTAATGCTAGTCCTCCCCCCATCCATAATCCTCCATCCATTCCCATCACCCCACCTAAACCTACAATTCCCAAATACCTCCTTCCAAATTTCATCCAAGGACTCATGACAGAAGAGACATCCCCAAATACACATCTTGATGTTGTGGAGCCATGCCTTCCCACTCTACCATGTATGGTCACTAGTGATGAGGCCCTTCTCCATCCCGCACTTATCACCTCTATTACTTCTCCTAAAACCACCCAAACTGTTGAAACCATCAAACCCAATGAATCCATTGAATCCCCATCCTCTACTCCTAGATCCACTCTATCCATTAGAGACATCAAAATCCAATCCCCGCCTCCCACTCCTAGTATCATCGACATCCATTCCCATGAACCTCATGAATCCTCCATCCTTCCATATCTCCCACTTGAGGAGTCCTCCCAACACTCCTCCATCATCATGCCTCCCATACAATATGAGCCATGCCAAGAGCTTGATCCAAAGCATACCAACATATCCCCTTCTCTACATCAAGATCCTGCCATCCTATTTACTCCACCTCAAGATCATAGTCCTCCATCCATTCCATCCCATGATCCCCTTTGCACTCAAAATCCAATCACTCCATCTCATGATTCCTTATCACCCACTTCCACAAATCCAAATCCTATCATGCCACTAAATCCCTCTCCTGATCCATTGGAAATCACCCCTCTAAATCAAGATGCTACCATCCCATCCTCTCCATCTCATGATCCTTCATCGTCGCCTAGCCCTGTCACCCCAACAATACTTTTATATCACCTTGGTAACATCACACTCATCCATGGTGGTTTTCTTGTAGAAATAGAATAAAGCATATGCACCACCTATCCTCCTCCACCTACTAATTGACTCGTATCATGCTTCCAAAAGAATAAGCATCCTACCATAGATCGAATGCTCAAGATCATGAACTATCAAGGAAAAGAGTTAGATCTTCATTATAAAGGTATTTTAGAGCCCATCCAGGTTAAAGGACATCTAGGTGCACAAGGTCTTGGATATATCTCCCAAGAATCACACTCCAAAAATGTTGGTACAACCTCCATACATCCTAAGCAAGCCTCTAAGAAAGGAATAAGAGGCACTTCCCATCGCTCCACCAAATCCTTTGCTGCTATCCCCCCTCCTCCATCATGTTACCTCAAGACAACCGTCCATCTTCCTCTTTCATCCTCAAAATCCATTTTGGGCCCCTATGTCCCTCCATTCACCATCGCTCATCCTCCATCTACTGCATCTATTTTGGGTTCTTATGTCCCTCCATTAACCCTCACACATCCTCCATATACAAAGTCCATTTTGGGCACTTATATCCCAGCATCACCTCCTCCATCTCATCCTATTTACCCTTTCATCCATCCATCGCCTATCCCTATCACACCTCATAAAATTCCTAAATTCATAATCCATAATGAAGACCAGCAAAGGCACCCCTCCATGCATGTTATCTCACATCCTCCACCCACACATCATCATCACAAGCCTACCTCCATCACTCCATCCATGTCTCCTTTGGTGAGTGTCGCTACAATCCTCATCATTTAACTATAAATGTCAATCCAAGGCAGTGTCCATGACTACATGCAATAGGGAGAAGAAATCATTTGCATGACATGTTTTTTTCTACAAACAAAATTGAAAGGTAATGCATGAAAGAAATTGCTAGAATCAAATCTAATCTAAGAGCTTGTAAATGAAATGCTTGAATCAAATCTATCCTAAGAAATTTGTAAAAGGAAATACTGAAAATGTAAATAGCTAGAAATGAAATGACTACTAAGAAATGCAACTACAAACAAAGAGAATGCTTGAATCAAATCTATCCTAAAAATCTTCTAAAAGGGAATACTGAAAATGTAAAGAGCTAGAAATGAAATGACTACTAAGAAATGAGACTACAAACAAAGAGATTGCTGCTAAAATACTGAACTATATTATTTTATGAACTCTTCCCCCATTTGATTTCTTGATTACAATGAATTTATAGAGTTCTTGTATTCAACTGATCTGAAAGATAAGCTTTATGATTGTGCAACCACTTGCTAGAAGATAGGAACATGTGTTAAGAGAAAATGATAGATCTTTCTTCATCTTGTTGAGTCAATCTTCTTTGGTCGTCCAAAACAAATATGCCTATTTTGTAGCCCTTAAACAAGCTTCAAAAATACATTTGACTGCTGAAAAAGTCATTCCTTCCCATTGTGTATCATTAAAGTTCATAAATTAACTCCTAGATGCTTGCAAAATGGTTCAAACTACCCAAAATTTTCTCCTAGATATTCTCCATTTGTTTGCACAATCCAACAACTTGCCTTAATTCTTGGAACTGTCTTCTAGATGCTCTCAAATTCTGTCCAAGTCACCCCAATCTATTTTAATGCTCACAATTGCTACTTTTACAAATTCTGGAAAGGTTCTAGAGCAACCCACAAATTCTAGAACAACTTCAAGTGCTATCCCACAAGTTCAAGAGCACCTGTCCACAAATTCCGGAGCAACATATTTTGGTGAATTTTTCTCTCAAACCACAAATTGGGTTTTTGTGAAATATAATGGGTTTTGTCACCATATTGTCTTTGAATTTTAGACCAAAAATCTCCAGAACCCATATCATAATTTTTGAGATATGATGAAATATTTGACTGCTACAACTAAAAATATCTTACTTTCATCATCATGCTCAGTCTTGATAATTTCATAATTAGACAAAATATACATTTTTACATGGTTAAAAGATGAGTCATTATTTTGTTTCATCATCCTCCACATCATCCATCGCCTCATACCCGTCCCATTTGCTACTAAAAGCACTTTGGATGCTAAAGGAAAAATGCATAAATCCAAACCTCCACGTGAATATAAAGCTCCTGATGTCCCCTTAAAAATACATGTCAAAGAAAAGGAAAATCAAATTCAAAAGCCAAATCAAACCCGTAGGCCACAAAGACCCACCAAAGAGAAAACCAAAACCATGTGGATTCCAAAGAAAAAAGATGCACTGCCTTCAAATGAAAAGTCCATAACAACATCCAAAGTGGCTAATCCAAAAGCTAACAATTCACATCCTCCATTTCCTAAATCTATTTTGGGTCCCTATGTCCCAAAATTCACTATCCCAACTCCTCCATTATATCCACACTCTCCATCCATTCATCCCCCTATCCTTTCACATCCACCACCACATGTGCCAATGTTGGTCCTGAACACATTTCCCCATCACACATCCACTCCATCATTCCATCCATACACTTTCCAAAATCCCATCCACTATCCCCCATATCTTCCCCATCAAATCCCTTTAATCCATTCTCTTGCATAATCCATCCATTCTAATAAGGTTGTACCAACATCTGAATAGTCGCTTCAAACATGGGCTCTTATTACCTCGTATGGAACTTGATGTTCGAGTCCTTCATCCATCTCCTTATAAAATATATTATAAATACACATATCCACATCCCTATCCTTATCCATCTCCATCCACATTTCTATCCAAAAAGTCCAAAAAAATAAATAAAAAAAAAAAAAGTCAAAAATCCAAAAAATAGTAAAGAGAAATAATTCATCCAATGGTGAAAGTTGGCAAACAAGCACCTTGGATAAGACCATGATGAAAACTTGGCAAACATGCATCATGTGTAAATCCGCCATTCAGTTTACTTCCACAATTGGGGGCAGCTTCCATCTATGTATCCCCTTCCTTCGTCTCCTACACCCACCTATCTTTCACATCCTACCCATCATATCCCATTTGTATTCAGTTCCACAATCTTCATTGTGATCTTGATCAAGATAGGGGCACACACATATACATTCTTTTTATATCTCTTTTCATACATTCCCCTCATCCATATTCCGCCATATCCCTTATCCCCTTCCATCCTCCTTCCTTATCCATGCATCCTATCCACCTATGTATATCTTCTATTATCGACCCATCCTTCTAGCTACCATCCCTCTTGCCTCGTCATGCTTGACATATCTAGATTGGTGCATCTCCTTATTTATGACATAGTCCTTGGAGACACCATCCATCCATCCATCCCAATAATCCCTTCCATCTTCCAAATCCTTATCTTCTTATCCACCCATCCACTAGTCCTTTTCCATCTTTTCATCCTTATCTACCTATCCACCCATCCACTAGATCTTTTCCATCTTTTCATCTATCTCTCCCTATCCCTTTATCGATCTGGTAATCCATTTCATATTTCCAAATACTTATCCCTCTATCCATCCATCCTAGCATCTTTCTATCTCCCCATCTGTATCAATCCATCCATTTATCTCTATTTTCCTTCCATCTCATATCCCTTGTCATTGGTATCTAGCTATCGGCTACCCCCATGCAATCCAATGCCATTCATCTCACTATCATCATTCATATCTATTTCACACATCTTACCAACCTCCTATCACTCTTCATCACTCATATATCCATCATACCATCATCCCCATTCATCTTTTGATGATTTGGATAATTATTCCATCCTTGAGCTTCACGTAATGCACATCTTATGCTTATCCATCATCCTATCCACCAGGTCTATCTTGTGTCATTATATCGGTTCCACCATTGTATCTATTTATCATCGTCATCTCATCATCCCTTGTCCATTGTCTGTCTTTGTCCTTGTGTCGAACTACGTTGCCGATGTGCTTTCATGTAGGTAAAGATCGATCATTTGATCCACCCCAAGGGCATTTTTCCATCCGATATTCATCTTCCATCGTGGTCTCCATCATCCTCTTTCCACTTTTATCCATGGTTTTTATCAAACTATGAGGGATTTGCACTTTAACGTAGGCAACGCTGATCTTGGATCAACCCCTGAGCCCCTAGGTCTTTAGGGTGTGTCGGTCTTGTGCCCCTTAGGTCTCTAGGGTGTGTCCATTTTTTCGTCTTGTCATCTTGTCATCTTGTCATCTTGTCGTCTTGTCATCTTGTCATGTCGTCAAGTATGTCCCTATCCAAATGGTACTTAAAAACAAAGGTCTCTAGTATCACAAGATCCAATCAGTTTCAGATATCCTGTGTCATGTTGATCTTTTAGTTTAGTTTTCATCTTTGGTCTCAATAGGATGCATCCTTCCTAATAGACCGAATCAATCCCATCCACCCTTTTGATCTTGTGGCAAAGGATGTTTGAAATTGATTGTTATCTTTTGATTCTTTCGATGTTTTTTTTATCATTTGCACCTCCTATTATACCTTGTCAGGGTCACTATGATCCATCATATCATTGTGTGCTTTGATTGGTAAACATAGGGGTGTATCTTCATCTTTTTGTCTACTTATGTCTTCTTGGTTGTCTCATGTAGTACCCACCAAGATCCATGCGGTCTTGTGTTATGGGACATCCTTTGTGTTTGTTGTTTTCCAACATTAGGCCCAACCAAAGCCCCCGTGACTTTGGGATGTTGGACTAACCTTTTGCTTGTTGTGTCAGTCCTATGCATGTGATACGAAGTCACCTTGGTTCCTCATACCCTGGTGCATAGTATCTCATGCTATATCAAATTAAGTGCCCATTACATGGAAGCATAATGCGTAACCATTAACTTGCTTGATTTGGTTACTATCCATTCATCTTCCCATCTCCCATTCCCTCATCTATCCAAATCCCCCCGTCCATTCACCCTAAATATTTCTAATCCGTTCATCCTTCATCATTCTCCCTCATCTATCTATCTTATCTATTTTCATCACTCCATTGTCTTCATGCTCATCATATCATCCTCTTTTCACTCTACTTAGGATAATATAGATTTGTTAGTCTAATCATATTTTCATAATCCTTCTCATCATCTAATCATCTCTTCAATCTTCTTAGGATAACAAAGATTTGTTATTCTAAGCCTCTCTTCTTCCATTATTTTCATCCATCTCAACAATCTCACATCTCAATCCAATCCTAATCCATTCAATCTAACACAAATAATCTAATCACATCCTTGGTATTGTTCCTAGCGTTGATCCACTCATCATCATCATCATCAAGATGTATCCTTCCCTATCCTTTTGTGTTGTTTTGGGATGTATCCTTCTCTCTTCAACAACACTCTCATCATCATCATTGGGATGTATCCTTCACTTTCATTTTGTGTTGTTTTTGGATGTATCCTACCCTCATCAACAACACTCACTGTCATCATTATCGGGATGTATCCTTCCCTATCATTTTTTGTTGTTTTTGGATGTATCCTTCCCTCATAAACAACACTCTCATCATCGAGATGTATCCTTCCCTATCCTTGTGTTTTTCTAGGATATCTCATTCCCTCGTCAACAATACTCCATTCATCATCAATCCATCTTGGCGTGTAACTTGACCAGGGCAACATCACCTTTGTCCTTGAATCCATTTATGCTTTTTGTTATCCCTTCATCTCTATCATCCTATCTTATCCATCCTTTTGCATCATCTTCCCCATCTACCCTTGCATCATCTCATCCATTTCAAGAGCACACCCGTGTTCTCTTGAACCCGCATGTCCTCTCGAGAGGTCATCCTCAATCCCTAATTTTCATCTTGAATCCCATCATCCACTTCTTCCTAGTCACTTCTTTGAATGGCTGGGACATATTTTACAATTTAACCATCTTCTTCCAAGTGTTGTGTTTTAATCTTCTTTAAAATGATGCTACTTCGTAATACCATCTCAAAGAGGGGAAAAATGTAGACACCTAAATTTGACCACTTATATCCAGTTAAATTTATCCCTTGTCATCTAAATATCCTCTTATGTTTATTAATTAAATAATATTGTCATTATTTGATTAATACCTCTAAAGCCCTCTAAATCCATAGGTATTTAATTTAATTAAATACTTTACCATCTATCCTTTCTATCCCATAAATTAAATAAATAATTTCTATTTATTTAATTTACTCCCTCAAATGTCACATCCTCCATCACTTTTTCTTAATCCTAATCCATCTCCTAATCCCATCATTAGAGATGTGCACATCCCTAATCCATGATTAGGATGTGTCACATTCTCCAAATTTTTCAAGTTGGCTCCTAATCATCTTTAACCACTTAACTCTCTTCTAATCCTTCATCAATTAGTCTAATCAACCCCCTTTAGTCAACTCTCCCCATCCCCCAAGGAATTTTTAATTCCTTTTTATCTTTTCAAGGTCCTTTTGAGGAATTTTTAATTCCTCTCTCATTCCCCAAGGAATATTAAATTCCTTTTCTCTTCCCAATGCATATTTAATTCCTTTTATCCTTCCCATGCACCATTAAAAAAGGAAATTTTAATTCCTTTGGTCAACTTGTGATCTAAACCATTGACCCTTTCCCAAGAATCAATCCCCACCATCCATTTCACTCTCCTTTGCTAAATGACTAATTTTTTTGAAATTCTCTATTAGATTCAACCAAATTCATCATCTCAATCTCTCAAGCCTCCAATCACCATAGCCATCCTTGCATCCAAATCAAGCTACAACAAGTCGTTATGTTGCCAAAATCAATCTAAGAGCACACAAATCAAACAATCAACAAAGGCCAATCAACTGATCAACTTGGACAAGGTATATCAATCTTTTGTCTTTCATTTTTTTTAAGTTCAACTAGGCCAATATGGAGGTATTGTTTGTGTTTTTCCTTGCTTGCATTGCATTCGGTTTTGCATTTTAGACTAGGAAAATTCACCTACACACATAAGGTATAAGGTTTAGGGTAGAGTATAGGTTTATGACCTAGGGCTAAGTGTAGGGTTTATATTTTAGGGTATATGATATAGTGTATAAGGTTGAGCATATTGTTGATTGTCAATATAACACAGCAACATTAAAATAGAATATTGCTACTCTATCTCTCCCGAAAAAGATAAATAATGTAAAACTATCTATCTTCCAAGGTCTCTATAGTTGGTTCTTAGTTGTGTTGTCATCATTTAGTGGCCTATGCAACTATAATATTCAAGGGGGTTGGTGGTGAAGGAATATAAGCTGAATATTGCGAACTAATCTAACATTTTGGGGTTCTAAAAAAAATAGCAAAAGACAAAACATGGTTTAGAATAGTAAAACATGAACACAAATTTCCTTAAGTTCAGACATGGAACTTAGTAATGAGCATTTTTGGACCAGCCAAAACCATCGAATAACACAACCTATAGAATAATCCATACTATTTCATTCATTCAGAATACAAATTTTAAAGCATACAACCATTTACCATCACTTTTTTTTTACTTTCTTTTCAAACAACAAAATATCGTAAGCTCATTATCAAAAGTAATAGATCAACAAACATAAAGAAACGTCATCCACAAATAATTCAACAAAATGATTTTTAGATTGAGAATATTCTATTGATTTTAATCAAATAAGAGAAATTTATGCATAACAAAGCTTGTTGGCATACAAATAACCATTGTTCATTGATATTATCATTAAATTGAAAAAGTTTTGAAAACAACACAAACTGTATTAAAGTATTAAAACTGTAAAAGAGTATTTCTATGTATCTTTGCATGAAAAAGTTGTAAAAATAAGTAAACTATTAAATCTCTCATTCAGGTAGCTAATCAGACTTCAATTAGTCGACCTTTACAAAGAGGAGAGAATTTCTACATATAGACAATTTTAGCACCAATTCCTCCTATCAAAAACTAAGATCCACAATCTGAGTTTTTAGATCCATAATTATAGGGACACTCAGATAACTCCAGTATTTACCTCTATTATAATTGCTGAAGTTGAATAGGTGCGCCAGCTTCTCCTTTAACCCAAATATAGACTCCAAGTCTTGACTCAGATCGCTACCAACCACCATGAATCACTCCTAACTCACCAATTCTGCTCCCTAGTCATCCCTTTACTCAAAACTCATCCAAAAAGCTATTGTTGTTCACCAGATAATTAAAACAATTAATTTCACTTGTCACCTTAATGTTGGGTCTCACGGTATTCATCATAATTGGAAAAAAATTATTTTATTGTATCATCATCTAGTCCATCAACCCAATCAAATTTAAATTCAGATTCCTCAAATTTCCTTTCTACTGTATCAATAGTTACTTTCATTTGATCAACATCCTTGGCTACCCACTGCGAGTCACATCTAAGCTCCAATAATCTATCAATGAGTGGAGACTTAGTAGTATCTCCTTCTATTAACATCCCATCCAACCATTCCTCCCATGCATCTTTGATGTCTCCCAACGATTCAAGCCTCTGATCTGGAAGTAAGGCTTTATCAATAAATCTTGAAACAATTTCTTCAAATATACCCGTGTGTTCAAATATTTCATGAAAACACTTGAGCATGATTACCCTATGTTCAATAAGAGTCTCTGACTTAAAAGAATATATATTAATAGACTTTTCAATAAATCCAGAATCTTCTTCACCCAAAATCTGGGACTAGACCAACTCTTTATCAGAAATTTTGTCAATTGCCCTAAGCTTTCCCAGATATTCTCTGAGTTTCTCCTCTTCTTCCCACCATTCCCTCATAGATCCTTCTATGGTTTTGACTAATTTAAGCCCCCTATAATAATACTTAAAAACTTCATCTAAAAACTTATTCATATCAGCTTTAAAGGTATTAAGCCAATTATCAAACCATGTGGCTTTCTTTTTCATTTCAGTCAAACCATCTACCTCTTTTCTACTCATTAAAATGGGGACCTCCGATGGTGTGGGCTGCTCAAGAGTAGAAAAAATTAACTCCTTCAATAAATCTTTCGTTTTATTAACTTGAGCCTTAAGACCATCTTTATCCTACTTATCTTGAATCAACCTGGACTTGGTAGTAGTGGAAACAATATCAATTAAATTTACTTGTTGATTTCTAGTGTGCTTTCCCAGATTAATAGTACTTATCTGATATTCTTCTGGCTATAATTATCTATCATCCTTATCAGTAATTGGGGTAGTAATTTCAGCTACCAGATCTCCTTCATCAATAAGCTTAGTTGAATGTACTGCGTGGGCCTTCTTCTTTGCCTTTACTTTATCAATGTCCACCCTCATATCATCCCACATTATTGGTTGGGCCTGAACTTGCTGCCTCTTCTCTAAATTCAATTTCAGCCAAGTGGGTGTAGCTAGCTGAGTGGTTACTTATTGAACATTCAGAGGCGTGGAGGATGGAAGTGTGGAAGAAATTGTTTCAACAGTTTATTGAGAAGCAACTTTCTGAAGCTCTTCTTGCTCCTTTTGCAATCTTTCTTGCTCCTTCCTCTCATTCTCAACTTTTATCTCTTTTATCTTCCTCCTGTTTGGAAGCCTCTTCTTCATAATTTATCCTTTGCTTCTCTAATTCCTTAGCTCATAGCTCCTCCTCTGTAGCCTTTTCTTATGAAGCTTTCCTTTCCAATTCCAAGGCATCATCCTTTGCCTTTTTTTGTGCTTCAACTTCTTCCATTTCCCAAGCTAACTCCTCAACTTTTCTTTCTTGTTCTTCTTTTTCTTCTTGAGTTATTTGCTCAACAGCCAGTTTCTGAGCACTCTCCATCAACTCTTCCTATTCTTTTTCTATTAAAACATCATTGAGTTCTAACTATTGGCTGTGCAAACTCTGAAGTTCAAATTATGCTCCTTCTTCACCTGGGTCTTCTTCCACCTTCCTTAAATACTCTTTTGATTCGGGTCTTTCTACCTCTTGGGATGGAGTTCTTTCAGAATCTAAGGAGATATCTTGAACATTTACCTTATCCTATCCCTCTTCTCTGATAATTGGTGCTCCCAAAGTTGATGGTATAGTAGGAGCACTTCCCCTAGCTTTTGGGGGAACAACAACTTGTTTCTCTAAAGAACTCTCCTCACCCGAGTGAAAAACGACCAAAGGTACAACACAAAAACTTGAAGTACACTTGCAGTAGCCACCTCATAAGTAACCTTTGCCTTTTGTAAAGCAACATCTATCTCCTATAATGTGACATCTTCTTCATCTGATCGAGAATTCTCATCTGTGGCTGCTTCCACCGTTGTAACTCCTTTCTTCAACCTTTTATATTGTTTGGTCTCTATAGAGGAAGTGGGTCCACTACTAGGACCTCTTTTCTTCGTCACCCCAACCCTTGGTTGTTTCAAATGGAGTTCTATCCACCTTAGGCTCTTGTTTACCACTCTCATGATATTTTTCTAATCTTAGTCTCTTCTTTCTCTGCCCAAGTGATGGGTGGCAGGGATTTTTTTATCCACTTAATCAATATCATATCGGGGATCAAGAGTGATCCCATCATATGTAGTGTCATCAGGAATATGAAATTTAAAATAAAAATTCCTCATCTGGGGAATTGTTAACCTCTTGTAACCTCTTTTCCTTACCTCAAATTGATCCTGAAGGTTAGCCCAAAAATCCTCAAGAAGAGAAACATGATGAGTAAAGTGAGAAGGATAAAGTGCATACATTTTCCTCTTAGGATCAAAATTCTTTCTAAAAGTATGCTGCTGAAAATTTAAAGCCTGAAATTCCTCTATAGCTGATTTAGCCATTATTATAGAAGAATAAGAATAGAATCCCAATTCCAAGGGAAAAGGATGTGTGTCACGTACTGATTTTTATCAATTATTTAAATATAAATATAAATCAGGAGAGATTTGCATGTTTATGTTATATGATTACTAAAATTGGAATTGAAATTGAAATTTAAATGCAAATGAAATGATTTTGAATTCATTATTATGAAATTCGGGGATTGTCATTGCTGATGAGAAATTGAGTGCAAGTGAATGCAAAAACATGTGAACGAGAATGAAGACAAGAACATTGATCAGGTAGAGTCATTTTAGCCATTAGACGTTTATGAGGATGATTTAATCTCACACACCACTTACTTATTTTTAATATGTTTTTCGTGATAATTATTATTTTGGAAATTTTTAAATAAGTTTATCCGATTGCTCAAATTTGTGTGAAAATTAATATGTTACTCTTTGAAATGGAAAGATTGATTTATTTGTGAAAAATTTAGTCAATTTGATTAAATTATGTTGTTATGTGAAAACAGATTTAAATGAGAGTATAAAAAAATGTTTAAATAAATATATATTAAATTATGTATTTCAATGAAGAGAAGTAAATAAGAAATAAATGAAATACATTTTCAATTTAATATGAATTAAAAAAAGAAGAAGAAGAAAACGATTTGAAAATGTTTACCTCTCATTCAATTTCACATGCAATCAAGAAAATAAAACATCAGCTAACTCTGAGTTATGACCATCATTGTTGGGAATGTGGCACAAATTATGGATCCAACTCAATTGTTTACTCCACCATTTGCATAAATGAAGGGGAGGAAAAATATCTTAAAGGAGGGAAATGCACATATGAGCAACATAGGGAAGAGTGAAATATGTTTTTAAGAGGAGAGTTAGAAAAAAGAGAGTTTTTAGTTTTGATGAGTTTCCATTCTTCTGATTTTCCCATGCGCAGCTGGAAGGAAAGTTGAGATTTTTGTTAAGACTTTACTCTTTTCCCTAATCCCCACATGGAGCCAGAGCAAGGAATTGGTTTTTTTTGTTAAGCTATCTCCATTCACATGAGATCAAGAGATGACAACTATCTCCTTATTCACATGTCAGGAGAACATAGCACACGGCCAACAAAAGTGGTTTTTGGAATCACAAAAATAAAAATGGGGAACTGAGAAGGTGCAGCCAGGAGAATCATGCAAGCTGAAACAAAGTTTATTTGTTTTTTTACATTGAAATAAAAAGTATCCCAAGTGCACATGGAAAGAGGGAGAGGAGTCTTAGAATGTAAGGAATTGGAGAGGAGTTGTAATTTTTATCAAACAAAAAAAATCTGTCAAGAGATCTACTTTCCTCTACGCGTGGCCAAGAAGGAGGACTGATTCCAAGCACATGAGGAAGGTAAAGGGGCAGCTAGTATAGAGGGAGAGAGGAATTAGGAATGAAAGGAGAAGGAGAGAAAAGGGTGCAATAGAGAGGAGAGGCAGGGCAGAAAGGAGAAAGGAAGGCGTGGGAGAAGAAAGAAGAGAGGTGTGCAGGGAGAAAGAGAAGTGTCGCGTGGATAGAGGATAAGGGAATGCGTAGCCAACTATAAGATGAAATCCAAAGATAGAAGTTAGAACAACATTCCACATTCCATCTCACTCAAACAGAAAGAAAGAGAAGGGAGAAGTCAGAATAGAAACAGAGGATTTATAGAGGGAATTCACAACAAGAAATTGACCGAACAAGACACAAAAACTCATCTCCAGATTCAAGAAATTACTAGGTAGAATCAAAAGAAAGCATTATTTGAACAAATTAATGATCATAGTATGATTAATTGGAATTTTCTTATATTCTAGTATTTAAAAACTATTGAAAATCATCACTGTTTCTATTTAATTCTGAAGAAATTTCACACACCAAACTGTGATTTTACCAGAAAACCATTGAACAACTTAAACTGAAAATTATAAAAGACTGCACAATTTTTTATTTTTTTTTAGGAGATTCTAATTAGTAAACTGAAAAGATCTAAATAGGAAATAGTATGTTTTTAGATCTATTTGGATTTATAAAAGAATCAGAAAAATATAAACTATGTTAAACTGTGTCAATCCAAAATTTTGGAATTGTAAGAAAAGAAACAGAAAAGATAGTGATTTTGATGAAAATACTTTTTTTTTATAAAATGTGTTTGAAAAATAGAAGTTAAAATCAGTCATTTTTTTTGAATGAAACTGAAATTACAACGAAACAAAAGTAAAAATGTGTTGTTAAACATGTTTTTTTGAAACAATATTATTTTCTTTATGGAAATGTGAAAAACAAAAAGGAACTAAGTAAATTAAAAATATAAATTACTTGGAAACAAAACGAATTGGAATAAGATTATTTCAAAGTCAAAATAAACTATATGAGCAAATGAACCAAAAGAATGTGTGCTCATTTATTCTTGTTTAAATATGTACTTAAATTACATACTTAAGATACACCTTCTTTTAAATTTAATTTAATTATTTTATTTTAAATAAACATAATGTTGTTTAATATTTAAATCTGTGAAATTATAGCATTAAATACCATGATTGCTTGAAAGATAAAGTGTAGTTCATGTGTTTGTGAAAGAACATTTTATTTTGAATGGAGCCATGCATGCTTGATAATTGAATGCGCATGACATGTGTTTGAAAAGTTACCTTCTGGGACGGGTGCCGAATATGGGTTAATAGAGTGCAGTTTTTCTTTTCCAAAACTACTATTATTTGTCGTGCATGAATTTTTACTTGGCCAAGTAACTTAAGGACCATTGAAATAGATGGAAAATATATAACTCTCTACCATATCCTAGTATCGAACTTTCTTGTTTCTTAAATGAATTAGAAAAATGAAAATGCTTGTGGAATTACTAGTTATACTAGGCACACATCAGATTCCATCCTACTTGTCGACTTCTTTTTGCTAAGCGATTCGTGCAGGGTCGGGTATTCTTTGAATGACTAAAGAATTATGGGGAAGCGTAAGCTTCGAGGTTGGGTGGAAAAATTGCCCGAACCTTGTTCTCGTCTTCATGTATGAAGATATGCTATAGGATTGAAGAACAAAGGATGATTTCTTCATTTATGTATTATTTATTTCTTGAATTATGTATTGTAGAGCTTAAGGCGACATAATGCCTAAGTCTCGAATTGTAAACTTATGTTACAAATACTTTGTATTATTATCTATGTCGTGAAAGATGACATGTGTATGAATTTAATTGGAAGTATTATGAATCTTTTATCGCATTTAAGTCGTTATGTTTGGATTCTTTGAATCAAATGAAATGACAATGAATGAAGTTTTGAATTTCTTTTGAATTTAAATAAATTTATTTAAGGAATTGTCGATTCTTGGAAATAAAGACTTTTGCACTTTACAATGTGTGATAGTCATACGTTGTGAAGAGAAAACAACATTTACCTCCGCATCTTGCCTAGTAAACTCCATTAAACCCACCTATTGCCACAACATCTTGGAAATTTTAATAGATCATCAAAACCAAATAATCTAAAATACATTGACCTGGGGTATTGAATGAACCAATATCCCCATTCCTAAATGAATCCCATGGCTTCCCAAGATAATCTGAAACCTATGTCCCCTGTGAGCTAATTTATAATGACATATAGAAAACCATCATTTACTCTTTTGAAGTGCTTTTCCAATTCCTTAATCTCCAATTGGTCATAGTGTTCCCAAACCTTCTTTTGATCTAGACGTTCTTCCATTGACCCTACAGTGTTCAACCTAGGAAACCTTCCAATTCTTGTTGCATAGTATATATAGCATAAGAAGACATGTAGAATGTCTTGGTTTGTGTTACTTGGAGGAGCTGGTCATGAATGTTATCTGATATGATTTTCCCCCAATCCAAATACTGCTTTCCATCTAGAATCAACTAGATAAAAGGAAACATCCAGTGTTTAAAAGTGTGAGAGTCTGACTTGCCAAATTCTCTAGCGAATAGTGTGATAATATCTCCTACGTATCAAGAGAAATTTGACCTCTTAGGATTGGGTAGCAACTTCTTTACTAACTTCTCCTTTTTTAGCCACCATTTATTGATGAGTTGTTTGTTTCCCTCCACATATTTGTTCCATAGCTCAAGTTCTTGTGCCTCAATCATGATCTTGACATCAGAGTAAGGAGGGAGGTCAAATACCAGTTTGATCATGGCTGGAATTAAATCTATAATAACACTGCCCTGAGCATCAATACATTATCTCTGAGTAGGGTTATAGGCCTGTGCAGCTATTAGGATGAACTCAGGACATTGTACCACAATAGGAAAGCAAGCTACATGAGTCAACCCTAACTCTGCAATTCTTCTTGCTCTTGGGACAACATCCTCTAAAAATGTCTCATTGGTGAACTGCTCTAAATCCATATTTCCCACCAAGCTGTTAGTAATGTTCACAACTTGAGAGTCAAACTTGGATGGAACTAGATTACCTTGATACTTGTATTTCATTGTGTAGGGTAGTTGTTCTAGTTTCAATTTCTTGGCCTTGATGCTCTTTGATGCTACCTCAGATGTTCCCTCAGTAGGTAATCCCTCAGTGGATCTCTTCCTTGGAGTCAGACATTGGTTAAATATTCTGCACTACTGATAATAATTAGGTACAAAAAGAAACATGTAAATAAAATTATAACACAAGATTTCATAATAAATCAACATCAAGTCAGAAAGAATTCAATTCAATAAGATAATTTGATCATTTTCGAGCTTCAGGCTCAAAATAGTACCAAGAACTTGGCCAATTTTATGCATAAACTGAGTTATGTCGGGAGCTGAGACTAGGTCATGGCTAGACACTAGACCCATAGATGAGTCTAGTTTCTGGTCTATTTATGGGTAGAATCTATAGTTTATTTGCTAAAGTTACCATGGACTTTGATATTACATGCTAATACTTTTATATAATTTCTCTCAACCATAAGACATTTGGGTTTAATTCCATTTCTACCAGTTTTAATGATATTAACCTATTATGTGGACTATCTATATTAATCTTGCATGCAATTAATGAATGTTCTTTAAGGTGGTTATATCTATGCAATTATTATGTGTAATGGCATTGCCATGCAGACATGATTGAAAATGCTAAGTTGAGAAACACAGCCGCAAGCTGGTCACACAGATGAAATGCATGAAGGTCAATTGAGGACAATGATAGGAGATTCCCATGTCATCTGCATGTAACCACCTTATGTCGATCTTTAATGACATTGAGAAATGTGGGTGTTACTGCAGTGGTCGAGTCCACATTTGGATATGCATGTTTGAATGGATTCCCCTGCATGTGTAACTGCTATTCCAATCTCTTCTCTACTTTCCCTAAGTGGCGTCCTCTCAGTTAGTGGGAGTTTAATTCCCTATTTAGTTGATAAATAAGGTTTAGATCCTCCTTCTTTAGGGGGTTGATCACCAAGCTATTGTACAATCTGATAATCAGACATACTTTTGTATTTGCACTTTCCAATGAATGAAAATGAGATTCTAAGTTGATTATCTGAGTTTGTATTAGTTTTAGAGGATACTCATCCAAGGGGGCCCACTTGGTGAGTAATCTATTCCTTTAGCCTAGTTAGATTAGTATTAGATTTTATTTAATCCTTAGTTAAGAATTTGGCACCGATTGTTCCTGTAGCCACTAGAATTCCATTCTATGACTGTTTTTGCAGCCAAAGCAAGTAGAGTAGTTTCTTGTTTGCTACTCAGATTTTCATTTTTGTCATGCATGTTCAGTTTAAGTTTAATTGTTGAGTAATTTTCAGCATTTACTTTGTTTCCCTCCATGCAATTTAATTTCAGTATTAAGTCTCTTAGTTGTAGAATGAAGATGACTCCTTTGAGTTCCTAGTGCACATACTATGCTGACCCATTTCAAGTTCATGTCCTTGGGTTGACAATTTAAAGGCACCTTCATACTAGTTAAGATGGATATTTAGGTTAGATGTCTAGTCTCTGAAGCATGGTTGTAAAGGCTTAGTTATTGAAATCATTATAGGAGGTCGACATTTTTGGTGTTGTTGTCGGGGATGGTGTCAAACTAGGGATTCCTTTGGAGTCATTGATAGTTTTTCTACTAAAGTATTTCTAGAATTTGCTCTTAGTGTTAGAAGTTATGATCCACTATTTTTCCCCACCCATTATTTGTGTGAGTCGGATGATACTAATTTTATACCACATGCATAGAAGAAGAAGAGATGCATTTGGGAGATTCCTTCCTAATAATCTAGAGCCATTTCAACTAGTAGAACTTCCCAATCTGCCCAAAAATGAGGAAGAAGAAGAGCCACACCCCTTTGCTAATATATTCCCTGACTTGACCAGTTCTAAAGTTTCCCTTGAATATCAAAATCAAGTTGAGGAACCCTTTATTCTAGAATTTCATCAAGAAGGTTTGGCTGATGCAAATGGAGATAGGCCTAATAGGCAGAACCAACCAACTTTTCCTTTTCCCATTGCTCATCAGAATGAAGTAGATAACCTCAAAAATATCCCCACTTCAGTGCTTCCTAAGTTATGTGGACTTGCCATAGAAGATCTTGACACATTCTTGTTTGAGTTTGATATACTCTGTATAAGCTATGACTATACCACAGATACCCACATACTTAAGCTATTTCCTACTACCTTTAAATAATTTGCATTGAGATGGCTTATGGGCCTTCGCAGAAACACTGTGGTGACTTGGGAAGATATGAAGACAAAGTTCCTTGAAAAATATGAGTATTGCAAGGGTAGTGATATGAGAGGAGGTGACATTTTCATAATGCAACAAAAAGAAGATGAGAGCCTGGAGGATTTCATTTCAAGATTTTTGTTCTGTCTGCAAAAATATCGACATCATATGCTCAATGAAGACTCACAAAAGTTACTTTTCCTAAGAGAAATTAGTGAAAGCTACACCAATGCCTTGGATCTGATGGCGGGAGGAGATATCACTCAAATCCCTTGGGAGGATATCAATAAGCTATGCCATAACTATTCTAGGGAAGATTCAAAGAAAGAAAGAGCTTACCAATCCTCTATGGGTAAGTCATCCACCAATGGAGTCTCAATAATGGAGATTACTAATTTTCTAGCAGATTTCAAGCAGGATATCATCAATAATCTAGCTACTCGGCTGGATACACTTCAAGATAAGAAAAAACATGAGGAGGCAGAGACAATACTGACAAAATATTGCCCTTGTTGTAGACAAAAGAAGAAGGATTGCAAATGAAAAGTGATAGCCAACATTGATAGCAAGCAGATTCCACCCAAGTTCAAACCAATTTAGATTGAGGAAGACCAAGTCTACTTTGTTGCACAAAAAAGGCCATGGGATTCAAGACAAGGTATGCCACCAGATCCACTATCTTTTGTTGGGCCATATTTTAATTCTTATTCATCTAGTAACCAGTGGCAACCCCCATGTCCGTCCAACTATGGAGGATATCCACCATAGTCTTGGGGTAACCCTTCAAATTCTTGGTCCAATTATCAAAATTTCTCACCTCAGTGGCTACAACCTCAAGGGAATTGGCAGCAATTTCAAGGAACTTGGCAACCACCTCCAAGAAAATGGTAGCAAACATCTCAATGGAGAGGTGGCCAACAATGGCCAAACCAAAAAACCAACTACATGCAACCATATTCTCAACCCCAACAACCTGCTATAATGCCTCCTCCTGCTAATTCAAACTCAAATATGCCCAAACCTATTCAATTACTAGCCTATCCCATACCCAACCTAAATAATAAACCAAAACAACAACCTTTATATTATGTTGATCCAAATCAATTTCCTACATATGTTGTGATTTTAAGTTACATACGTCTGCATTTAGGAACTACCTTGTCAGCTCCTTCCACCCCCATTATCACTAAGCTTCCTATGGAAGAGAAAGAAGAATCTCTAATTGATCCTATTCAGCCTTGTGCACCTAAAAATCATGAACTAGTTCTAACCAAGCCAACAAAACAAGAACCACCATTCCCCTAAAGATTGTAAGTTGCAAAATAAAAAGAAGACAAGGAGGAAACTAGTTTTGATATTCTAGATCAGCTAAAGCATATATGTGTCTAGATACCCCTATTTCAAGCCATAAAAAATGTTCCTATTTATGGCAAGGTAATTAAAGAAGCATGCCTCAAGAAACCGGATAGGAAAAAGGAGGACCCAACTACAGTTCATGTAGTGGGACAATTGGCTGACATCATGCTTGGAAAAGTAACTATCCCAAAGTATAATGATCCAGGTAGTCTTATGGTTGAAGTTATTATAAATGGGATAAACATAAAGAATACTTTGATTGACTTGGGTGAAACAATCAATGTGATGACTAAAGACATCCTACAACAAATAAACATTGCAAGCATGAGATCCAAACCTACTATCCTGCAACTTGCCGATAGTTCCATAGTTAAGCTTGATGGCATAGTAGAGGACATTGTGGTGATTCTAGACTCTTGGGAGTATCCAAAATACTTCATGGTTATTTCTCCTAAATCTACAGTAGGCGGATATCCCATTATCCTTGGTAGGACATGGTTAGCAACTACAGATTCTTATATTGGATGTGGGTCAGGTGACATGACCATTTATGATGAGAGGAACACCAAAAAGCTTGTTCTTTATCCTCCTACTCAGCCATACCATGATGTGGATAATTCTATATGGCCACATATTGGTGAAGAGGATGAAGAAGTTAACTCTATGGTGTAGCTCATGATGCTAGGGAGAAGTCCTTTCCTACAGCTTCAAGATGAAGATGAAGTGTTATCTAGTATCATTCAGAACCATTGTTAGATAAAAGAGACATCACCTGCTCATGCGTTTGGTCCTGCTGACCTCAGGAAAACACTTCTATCAATTATGCCTGATCTTCCTATAGCGACTCTTCCAGTAGACAAAATTCCTACAACCACTCTTCCTGCAGCCACTGTCTCTGCAGATAGACTTCTTACAACCACTCTTCCAATAGATAAACTTCCTACAACAACAGGTATGTTTCACACAATGCTGCCACATGAACTTAAGGCACCATGTATTAATGAAGTAGCTATGATAGAGTTAGTTACACAAGTACAGGTGTCCAAAGGGCGATATCTGAATATTAACAGTAAATTTAATGAGGGACAACAGTTGACATTAGAAAATTTGTTGAAATCCCATCAAAATGCATTTGCGTGGGATTATCATGATATGAAGGGATTGGATCTGAAGCTCTGCACTCATAGGATATATATCAAAGATGATTGTACACTTTTAAGACAACCACAAAGAAGAATCAACCTTGCATTGAGGGAAATTGTCAAAATAGAGCTACAAAAGTTACTAGATGCAGGATTTATCTACCCTATTTCAGAAATCCAGTGGGTGTCTCCATTGGTGATTGTGCCTAAGAAGGGATGAAAATGGAAATTTTTGGTTGACTATAAAGAGATCAATTCTGCTACTAAGAAGGAACATTTTCCCTTACTTTTTGTAGATCAAGTCCTCAACTCTCTTGCAGGCAAGCAATACTTTTCTTTTCTTGATAAATTTAGTGGTTACAATCAGGTTCAAATTGCACCAGAAGACCAAGAGAAGAAAAAATTCACATGTCCATGGGGGACATATTCCTATTCAGTACTTCCATTTGGGTTATGCAATGCATTTGCAACTTTTCAGAGAGCAGTCATCAACATATTTTCAGTCATCTCCCTTGATTGCATGGAAATCTATATGGATAATTTGACAACCTATGGTGTTGATTTTGATGAAGCATTGGAAAATTTGAAGAAAGTCCTACATAGATGTGAAGACCAAAATCTATCTCTAAATATTGAGAAGTGCTTCATGATGATGCAGGAAGGTGTAGTTCTTGGCCACTATATTTCCCACCACAAAATTCAAGTTTATCTTGTAAAAATTGAGGTAATTACTAATCTGCCTATACTTGCCAAAAAAAAGGATGTTAGGAGTTCCTTGGGACATGCAGGCTATTATAGGAATTTCATCAAATATTTTAGCAAAATAGCAACACCACTATATAGTCTCCTGACTAAATAAGTTGAGTTCCAATGGACAGAAGGCTGTGATAAAGTATTTTTTGATTTAAAGACAGCTCTGACTTATGCTCCTATGCTTAAGGGTCCAAATAGGGAAATTCCTTTTCACATCCATACTAATGCCTTATATTATGAGGACAGAAAGAAGAAGCTATTGAAAATTCCATCTATTTTGTCAACAAAAACTTTCAAGGAACTGAACTAAATTACATAGTAATAGAGAAAGAAATGTTGGCAGTAATCTATGCCTTGAACAAATTCAGACACTATATAACATAAACACCAGATCTTTGGGCACATTGATCATGAAGCCATTAGATATCTCATGAATAAACCCTTGATCTTAGGAAGGTTAGATAGATGGTTGTTGTTGATGCAGGAGTTTGACATAACTATTGTGGATAAACCAGGGAAGGCCAACGTTGTTGCAAATTTTTTTTCAAGGCTGACCACATCAACAGATAGTCAAGCTATATATGAATCATTTCCTGATGAGAATATATTCTCCATTAGTGTGAAAACACCTTGGTATGTAGATATCGCTAATTACCTTGTGATAGGGAGAGTTCCTCCTCACTTCTCTCCAAAAGAGAGAAGAGTGTTGATTGAAAAATCTTTCCCTTTTTCATGGATAGATGGATGCCTATTTTATACTAGACCAGATCATGCTGTGAGAAGATGTGTGAGGGAAGATGAGACCTATGACATTATACATGCATGCCATGATGAACCCTGTAGAGGACACTTTGTAGCCAAGATGACAACAATGAAAATTTTGAACATGCAATACTATTGGCCTACACTCCACAAAGATGCAGGAGGATATACATGGAAATGTGACAGATGCCAAAGAATGGGCAAACCAACCAAGTCAGATGAGATGCCACTCTATCCCCAAGTAGTAGTCACTTCCTTTGACAAGTGGGGATTGGATTTTGTGGAACCCATTGATTCCCCATCAAATGTTAAATCATATATTTTTGTATGCATTGATTATGTAACTAAGTGGGTAAAAGTCAAATCCATGAAACATGTTAGAGAAAACAAAGTTGCAGAATTTCTTTATGAATAAATCTTCACATGGTATGGAGTCCCTTGAGAAATAGTAACTGATCAAGGAGCTCAGTTTACCTTAACACTTGTTGTAGCACTAGCTGATGAATATAACATAAGGCACATAAAGTCTACTCCTTATCACCCTCAAGAAAATGGAAAAGTTGAGGTGACAAATAGAGAGATTGAGGCCATCCTAACAAAAATAGTGGATATTCACAGAAAGGATTGGGCAAATAGATTATCAGAAGCAGTTTGGGCTTACAGAACAACCTGAAAGACAACTACAGGCTTCACACCATTTGAGCTACTGTATGGGAAGACAACCATGATGCCCATTGAATTTGAGCACAAGACTCTTGGGACTGTAGTAGAGTTGGGGATGGAAATTTTTGTGGCACAAAAAGAAAGGATCATGTAGCTGAATGCATTAGATGAACTAAGGAAAACAACCTTGCACCATACTGAAGTTGTGCAAAATCAAAGAGTCAAATGGCATGACAAATTTATCAAAGAGAAGAAATTTCAGCTAAGTGACTGGGCATTCCTTTATGATTCACGGTATCAGGATAATGTAGGAAAATTATAAACAAGGTGGCTAGGGCCATATGAAGTTGCTGAAGTCTTTCCCAATGGATTTGTGCATCTCACTACCATTGACCTTATCAGATTCAAATTACTCATCAATGGGAATCATCTCAGATTGTCTAACAGGCCAACTTCCAAAGAAGAATTCTTGTAGTAGTTCATCCAACATGCAACACCCGAGCACAACTCCTGCAGCTGAGGAGTTCCTACAACCAAAGGTAGTTGACCTAATGTCCCTGCTTCTAGCTAATTAAGGTGCGTACTTGTCATAATAAAGACTTCTAATTTTGTAGAAGTTCATTTCTTCACCCATCCACCCATTCGTTCATTTGTCCATCTGTACCACCTTTCTCTCTCTTCCATCACTTCATTCCACCTCACACCATTCCACTTCATCATCATTAATTGCTCAATTATTTCTTAAAAAGGTGAATGATAGTTTCTCCACACTCGTTGCAGTGAATCCTCTACACAATCATGTTTGTACACATTTAGGTATGTGCATATTAATTGCATTCTTAATTATCTTTTAGAGCATTTCATTTAATCATAGTATGTTAGTATGGACGTTCACATAATTTTTTATAATTCCCATGTCAAATCATTGTTTCCATCTCGCATGTGTGGACACATGTCCAAATTTAGGTTGGGGGGAGGGGTACGAAAGATGCATATATATTGCCGCATGTCAGTCCATGATTTTCTGCGTCAACAAATCTTGCTAAGCTGATTTAAAATTAAAAATAAAATACGGATCGCATATGTGATGTGACACTAAACTGCCATTGTCATTTCCTCTCATCATAACTCCCTTTTATTGCTATTTTTTGTCATTATTCACCCTATCATAATCTTGAAATGTAAATGGTAAATGGTAAAAATAGAGTGAAGGAAAATTTGGTCAACAATTCAGCTAGTAAGTGAGCAGAAAGGAATTTTCTTACAGACAAAAATAATAGAGGAGAATTATGCATAGTGACAGATTGATTACAGGCAATGGGTGGAGGACTCACTCGAAATGAGCCCTCAGTTCATGATGCTTTATTGCAAGATGCATGATGCCTAGCCAAATTTTGAAAGTATGGCTGGTTGGACTATTTCCTGAGGTTGGATAGTTTTGACGAAGGTATCGCATTGGAGTTTGTCCAAACATTTTTAGATGGAAAGGCCACAGTGAAAGGGCTAGAGGTCATTGCAATCGAGGAACGAATTGCAGAAGTTTCAAGGTTGCTAGCTGATGGAAAACCTTACCATGTTTCTAAAGATGCTAGGTTAGCCAGAGCTATATTCAAAATACATGGTGATCCTCCACTCACTATTGAAAAACAAGGTGCTAAAAGACTCTCTTTGCTTGAGCCATGGAAGCAAGCAACTATCCAGATTATCAGATATATCACTTGTGAGGGTCAACTGTCGAACCTGCATTCAATACATTTCAAACTATTGAGTCATATGAGGCATGAGAGGAGGATGAATGTGCCCAATATCTTGTACAACCTTCTCTCCATCATGGCAACAAAAACTCAAAAAGGTAGCGACAACTCTATTTCGCACCATTGTCTAATTAATTTTTTGTTGTAAAATCTCTGCATGATGCAACACCTAGAATGACCTCGAAGGATTTTATAAAAGTTGATCAATTTAGACCTAAGCAGTCACAACCTAGGGTTTCACCTCAAACAATAGGTCTAGTCAAAAGTTAAGCATGGATGAAGGAACCCCTGGTGCTGACCCTAGTGTGAACCCCCTTACTGAAGAAAGGACTATAAATGTTAGTTCCTCTGAGCTTGAGCATTCTGAAGAAGAAATTTTTTCATCAAATTATGAAGATGATTCTGTTCCACTTGAAGCTGTGATAAGAACTAGGGCACAAAAGAGGGAGGCAGAAGCAAGGAAAGGAAAAACACAACCTTTGTAAAAAGAGGCATGAAGTCCTAAGAAAAGAAAGGTTAGCACTATTCATCCTATAGCGAAAGAAAAACATAAGAGCCCTCTCAAGAAAGAAAAAATTGTTGTTGACATGCCTTCGCAAAAAAAACCTGAGCTTGGTGGGACATCGTGTGAAAGCACTAAAGCTCCAATGGAATAGGAAAATGTAGAAGAAGAAAATATATTTGATAAGGCAGCCAAAATGACCTTGGCAGATCTTGTTGCCCTTGCTGAAGAAGTTGAGATTCGAGAACATGAAGAAAGTTAGGAGTTTTTCTAGCAAGACCAAGATCAAGAGTTCCTACAACACTTGCAAGAACGTGAACAAGAGACCTTGCAACAAGAGGAGGAAAGAGAAATTGTACCTCTACAACTTGAACTAGCGAGACATCCTGAATCTATGCAAATAGTTCTATATGGGGAGCATCCATCCACAAAAATCCTAGTAGGAATCCATAACTATCCTGATTTTTCAGTCCCTACAACAAATTTGAATTTTTGGAAAGAGATACAAAGAAGAGAGGAGGAATGGAAAAAGGAAAAGAAAATATTGAAAAAGGAAATCCAAGAGAGGGATGAGATTATTGAGGAAAAGGATGAAGAGATTGTCTTTTTGAAGGAGAGGGTGAGCGGAATTGCAACCTTGGTGCCACAAATCCTAGAATGCAGAGCCCCTCCAAGGGTTTATGCTCTGCACTTGAAAGAGGAATATCTTTCCTTTAAATTATCAATAATCATCTCAGGTTTGAACCCCTCTATTGAAACTCCTGCATAATTTTTCAATGCTTATAGAATTAACTCCCCTAAGATGAAAAAATTATTATGTGAATTTTATTTACACAACTTTGTTTTAACTAAAGACCAAGATTGGAACCTATTGCTTTATGTGGGGGACATCCAATTGAGAGCATTCATGTCTTGGGTACAAAATGAGATTAGCTACGGTTAACAATATAATGCTTATAAGGGGAAGGAATCCAATATTCCCTTAGACATCAGAGCTGAATCAAGGAACCCCAAAGGAATTTACACAGACTGGAATATAATGTTTTTTAGATTGAGCTATAGTAATAGGATTATGCCTTGGATTGAGGGAGTTTACAGTGAGTATGAGGTGAAAACAACAACAAAAGAGGACACTATGAGAGGATACTTATCCTAGAGATGGAACACATTAACTGATGAGTTGAAGCAAGTTGAACCACATTCCATCCACAACTATGTTGTTGCAATAAAAATAATTGAAAGGTACATTTAGATTGGAAGAGCAAAGGGATGAGACTTGCTTCCCTTGACTTTTCAGCTGCCTATCCTCATGTGGCCTGTACCAAATTTTAGATTCTACAGATATGACATTGTTGACGAACATCAAAGATGGAGGAAACTTGACAAATTGGGAGGATTCTACTAGAACCCTTATTCGCCCATAGTAGATATTGATATTGGATAGTTATCAGTTGCAGATTTCATAGCCTTGACCAAGAAAAAGCATAACTCTTCCCTTGCTAGAGGACCAACAAAACATTAGGTTTGGGGGAGTGACGAGTCTAGTTTTTGGTCTACTTATAGGTAGAATCTATAGTTTATTTGCTAAAGTTACCATGGACTTTGATATTACATGCTGATACTTTTATATAGTTTCTCTCAAACCATAAGACATTTGGGTTTAATTCCATTTATGCCAATTTTATGAACATTAACCTATTATGTGGACTATCTATATTAATCTTGCATGTGGTTAATAAATGCTATTTAAGGTGGCCTTTAGCTATGCAATTATTATGCATACTGACATTTCCATGTAGACATGATTGAAAATGCTAAGTTGAGAAATGCAGCCGCTGATTGGTCACATAAAGGAAACACGTGAAGGTCAATTGAGGACGATGACAGAAGATTCCCACGTCAGTCGCATGTAACCACCTTATGCCGATATTTAATGAAATTGAGCAATGCGAGTGTTACTACAAAGGTCAATTCCATGTTTGGACATGCATGTCTGAATGGATTCCCTTGCATGTGTAGCCGCTCTTCCACTCTCTTCTCTGCTTTCCCTAAGTGGCATCCTCTCAGTTAGTGGGAATTGATTGGCATATTTAGTTGATAAATAAGGTTTGTATCCTCCTTCTTTAGGGGGTTGATCACCAAGCTATTGTACAATCCAATAATAAAACATACTTTTTTATTTTCACTTTCCAATGAATAAAAATGAGATTTTGAGTTTAGTATCTGAGTTTGTATTAGTTTTAGAAGATACTCATCCAAGGGGGCCCATTTGGTGAGTAATTTGTTCCTTTAGCCTAGTTACATTAGTATTAGCTTATTTTTAGTCCTTAGTTAAGAATATGGCACCGACTGTTCCTACAACCACTAGGATTCCATTATGTGACTATTCCTACAGCCAAAGCAGGTAGAGTAGTTTCCTATTTGCTGCTCAGATTTTCATTTCTGTCATGCATGTTCAATTTAAGTTTAATTGTTGAGTAATGTTCAACATTTACTTTGTTTCCTTCCATGCAATTTACTTTTAGTATTAAGTATCTTAGTTGTAGAATGAATATGACTACTTTGAGTTCCTAGTGCACATACTGTGTTGACCCATTTTGAATTCACATCCCTGGGTTGACAATTTAAATGCACCTTCATAATGGTTAAGATGACTATTCGGGTTAGATGTCCAGTCTCTGAAGCATGGTTGTAAAGGCTTAATTATTGAAATAATTGTAGGAGGCTGACACCCATGTTGGAAAATGAGTTGAGTATTGATCCACAGTCTGATTCTGCTTTGTGGTCAGGAGTCAAGATTAGGTCATCATTCAGAACCAAACCTATGTTAAAAAAAGGTTCGATGTCATCTTAGAGCCTAACCCCACAGTGTTCAGGAATTGGGATCAGGTTTAGCTCTTGGCTCAGCACTTCAGAAATTGATAGTAAATAAGTCAAGTATCAACCCATGGTCTGATCCCACAATGTGAATAGGAGTCAGGATTAGGCCATGGCTAGGCACTAGACCCATCTAGAATGGAAAAGTGTAAGTAGATTCTCGAATTCTAGACCCAAGAGGACATCGGGTGTCGGAATCAGGTCATGGACAAATCAAGTCTCACATATAATGGGAATGTGTCGAGTTTAAGTTCTGATGCCAAAACAAGTAGGGAATTAGGATCGGGGTGTTGTTAGGCCCATGCACCAATTAGTGAAATTAAAGGTTTAGTGTTGAAACAACTTTTGACCCTGATTATAAATGTGGAAGTCGGGCTTGGTCATCAAAGAATCACTTAATCAAAAAATTTAAATCAAACTTATGGTGCTATTCCAACCCCTGATCCCGATAGTAATACGGGGATTAGGCAAGTGAAAGAACTAATACCAAAGAGTAAACAAACCTAAGTGTTTGCTCGATTCTTGACCCCGATGGTAAATATATGGAACAGGCATCAAGAGGATGATGGATAACGAAGATGATATCAAATATGACAATTTCCAAGAATATGCCTTCGGGACTGGGTTATTGTAGATCAAAACTTTGTTTCCAAATGGTTGGTAATTTAAAATTACAATTTAAAGCAATCAGACCGAACGCAGAGAAAAACCCTTAAAAACTAGGGCACAATAAGATGGATAATTCGACAACTAAAATACAAGACGATGACACCAAAATAAAAAGAATGCATAATGAACCCAACACGGGTTCAAATGCGAAAGAAAACACACCAAAATGGTGCAAACGAAAACAAAAAGAAGCAAAAATGAAACCAAATGAGGAAAAAAAATGAAAACAAGGGAAAGAAAACAAGAACACGAGAGAGAACAAGAAACCATAAATGAAATTAAAAAAACAAGAAAATGAGGACAAAATGGAAACTAAAAAACCTACCTTCAAACACACTAAAGAATTTTGGTAGCACATTGACAAATTGCGGTGAACTCTTGAAAACTTAGCTCTTCGTCGCTCTTGTTCTTGTCCAAACTCCTAAAAGTAGAATAGATGGAAATCGAGGAACAACGAGGTTTAAAAATTTGTTCGCACATGCAAGCAGTTATGGCTTTAATGGCAGGTTGATCACATCTTGGGATTCGAGTAGATTCATAAATACCAGGTGCGGTAAAGAAGGTAAGAAGAAGTTGAGGCTGAGACATGGACTGAGATCAAACCCTCACAAGGTGCAAAGTTCAATCAAAAGTCCACGACCCAAACCTAAAAAACAAACAAAACAACATAGAGACTAGGATTGGGTCTCCAAAAGGAATGAGAACTTTGAAGAGTTCAAAGTTCAATTGCTGTCCGAAGTTCAATCCTGAAAGAACAAAACAAAAACTAAGAAGAGGTCAGACCCTGAGATCGGGTTAGAAACAAGACATAGAACTTTGAAAATTTCTTGGTTCTATTTCTAGCCTGATACCCGACTCTAAAAAAAACAAAACGGACATAAAAAAAAGAAACTAGGACTGAGACACGAACAAAAACTAGAACCCTACAAAAGCAACAAGTGTCAGTGTCGGTTCACGACCCGAGCCCACAAGAATACATAAAATGAATAAGGCAAGAGATGGGGTCATGATCGGTACATGAACAAGGCCTTAAACCTTGTGAAAAGGAATAAGTGTATGTTCTTGCCCGAGACCCTTGCCCAAAAATGAAAAGAAACAAAGTCATAGGAGGAAAGAACAACTCCTAAGACCCGAAAAAAAAGACCAAGGACAAAACAAAGAAACAAGGGGGACCCATTTTGACCAAAACACAATGGGGTTTTTATGCAAGGCATAACAGGTATATCATTTAGGATTGAGTGTATAGGGTTGAAGGCTCATCATATAGGCTTTAGGGCCTAGGGTTGAGGGATATGGTTTAGGGGTGAGGGTATATGATATAGGGTTTAGGGTTGAATTTTTATGGTTGAGGATTTATTATGTAGCCCTTAGGGTTTAGGGTAAAGAGGGTATATGGTATAGGTTTGAGGGTTTTTCATATGATCTTTAGGGCCTAGGTTCGAGGGATAAGGTTTAGGGTTGAGGGTATAGGGTTGATGGTATAAGGTTTAAGGTTGAGGGTATATGGTTTAGGGTTTAGGGTTTAGGGTATAGGGTATAGGGTATAGGGTATAGGGTATAGGGTATAGGGTTGAGTATATGGTTAAGGGTTTAACCTATTGGCTTTAGTTCCTAGGGTTGAGAGATAAGGTTTAGGGAATTGACTCGATATAGGGTATATGGTTCTAGATTATGGGTATAGAGTTTAGGGTTAAGTATCTCATTTCCCCTCTATACTCTCCTCCCCATCTCTATTATTCTCTATCTCACTTATCTCTCCCTTAGATCTACCTCTCTCTATCTAACCTCCCTCTCTCCACTATCTACCTAGATCTATGTATCTCAGCTTTCTATTTATTTCCCATTCCTACCTCTCCCCTCATCCCTCCTTATCTACCTCTCCCTCCCTCTCTATGTAGGTCTCTCTTATCTCTATCTCACATATCTATCTTCCCCTGCCTCTCTTCTCTCTATCTCTGTCCCATGTCTCTCTCTCTCTCTTCTCTCCCTTTAATATATCTAAAAATTATTCATTATTTAGGGTGTAGGGCCTATGGTTTATGGGCTTAGGGATTAAATTTAATTATGTAGGTTTTAGTTTTAAATTTTTAATGTTAGGTTTTAGGGTTTAACATATAATGTATACAATTTATGTATCAGGGTTTAGGTCATATGGTGTAGGGTTTACAGTTGATGATATAGGGTATAGGGCTTAGGGTTGAGAGTATAATATTAAGTGATAAGGTTTAGGTTTGAGGGTATAGGAACCTTGAGGGTTGAAGTTATAAGGTTTAGGGTAGATTGCATAGGCTTTACAACCTAATACTGAGTGTAGGGTTTAGGGTTGAGGGTATATTATATAGGGTATAGGATTGAGGGTATATCAATTAGAATTGATTGTATGGGGAATTGAGGGTTCACCCTATAGGCTTTAGGGACAAGGATTGAGGGACATGGTTTAGGGTTGAGGGTATATAATATATAGTTTAAGGTTGAGTGTATATGGTTGAGGTTTTATTATATAGACCTTAGGGCCCAATGTTTAGGGATAGGGTTTAGGTTCAAGAGGGTATATGATATAGGGTAGAGGGTTGAGGGTTTAGCCTATAGGCTTAAGGGATAGGGTTTAGGGTATAGGGTATAAGGTTTAGGGTTGAGGTTATAGGGAATAGGGTTTAGGGTTAGTAGTATGTTGCAAGAATGAAAAGACTAAAGGTATTGAGGAAATTTTGCAGGTGTTGTCATCGATTTCAACCAGATAACTAGTTATCTACTAGTTTCTATTGGTTGT
>CM021100.1:903124722-903418855 GCA_007115665.2 Sequoiadendron giganteum | reverse complement strand
AAGGAATCAAATTACATGAAGCAAACAATAAGGCGAAATACATTTTTAAGAATAGTCTGGTACATTCAAAGTTGATCAAGGTCCAAAATTTGAAGATAACTAAGAAAGTCTATGATGCTTTAGAAAGAGAGCATGATGGTGATGAAAGAGTTAAAGAGGTGAAACTAAAAAATTTGGAGACACAGTTTGATCTTCTACATATGTCTGAAGATGAAACTATTAAAGCCTATGTATAGAGATTGGATGAGATAATGGTCGGTATGCAAGGACTTGGTGTTACTATTGATGAAGAAAGGATAGTAAAGAAGATTCTTTGAACTCTTTCTGATGCTTATAGTGAGAAGGTGAGTGTTATTGAGTAGACCATAGATTATAAGACTTGTACTAAGGATATTTTTTTAGGATTTTTGACATCTTATGAGATGAGGAAGTTGAGCCTAAGAAATGGAAGCAAATCAAAGACTACTTTTAAAGCTACAAAAGCTGAAGATCCAGATGAAGATAACTTTGATGAAATAGAAGCTAACTTTGTAAGAAGAATGAGGAAAGGCTCTGGTAAGTATGAAGGTAAATTTCCCTTTAAATACTTTAGTTGTTGAGAAATAGGTCATTATGTTGCAAAGTGTCCAAAAAGAGCTAAAAGGAATAAACTAAGATATGAGAAAGAAAAGAAAGGAAAGAAGTTTAAAAGAGCTTACTATGTGAATGAGAATGCTAGTATTTTTTATGAGGGTTCAAAATATGAAGATCTAGATGAGAATGAATTCTTGTTCTTGGAGATTAAGGATGAACCTACTTCTGCTAATTCTAGAAAATAGGTGAAGGAAAGCCCTCTAGAGAAGGAGAAAAATGAAGGTACAATTATCTCTGCCCTACATGCTAAACAAGATTAAAATTATTGGGTAGTTGATGGTGGTTGTTCACATCACATGACTAGTGATAAAAGTAGGTTTTTTAAGCTTGACAAATATGATGGAAGCTTGGTTATGTTTGGAGATGATATTGGTGCTAAAATTTGTGGGATAGGTTCAGTAATTTTTTATGACAAGAATCATACTGACGATGTTTAATATGCTAAGGGCTTAAGGCATAATCAATTGAGCATTGGTTAGATGTGTAGGTAATGATATGATCTTGTGTTTAAGGATGAGAAATTTGAGATCCAAAAAGGATCCAGAACATTGATTACTATAGGAAATAAATCTAAAGGGAATATCTATCAACTTAAGGGTGCTGATGGACAACGCTTTATCACTTAGATAAATGATAGTTGGTTATGGCATAAGAGAATGTGTCACATGAATTTTAATAACTTTGGAAGGATTAGTTTTGTTCAGGCCATGAGCGATTTACCAAGAATTACAAAGCCTTTCAATGCTATTTGCAGGAATTTTCTATTTGGAATGCAAGCAAGAGATCATTACAAATCAAAGGAGCAGTCTACTATTGGACTACTAGATCTCTATGTTCCTACAAGAGTGAGAATTCTACTTGGTGAAAGATACTTTATGCTTTTAATTGATGATTATTCTATATATACACGGGTTACATTTCTTAGAGAGAAATCAGATGCATTAGATAGATTCAAGGCATTCAAAGAAATGGTTGAAAATGAAGTGAGTTTGAAGATAAAATGCTTAAGATCTCACAGAGGTGGAGAATTCACCTCCCATGAGTTTAATATGTTTTGTGAAGTGCATGGAATAAAGAGATAGTTATCTGCTCTGAGAACTCCTTAGAAAAATGGAGTTCATGAAAGGAAAAATTGAACATTTCAAGAAGTTTCTAGGTCAGTGATTACTGAGGCTAGTTTACCAGAAGTTTACTGGAAAGAAGCTATTCATACTATTGTTTACATGTTCAATTGAGTTTAAGAAAGATCAGATAGTAAAAAGAATCCCTATGGGCTATGGCATGGAAGAATTCCTATGGTTAAATATTTCAAGGTATTCATAAGCAAATGCTATATCAAAAGAGATGAAGAAACTCTAGGAAAATTTGATGCGAGAAGTGATGAAGGCATTTTTCTTGGATATTCTACTAAAATAAAGGCATACAGATGTTTCAATAAAATACTGAGAAAGATTGTAGAAATATTGAATGTGAAGGATGATAAGACAATGAAGAATTATATTGACACTGATGGATATGTATTTGATGATCATGATTATGCAAGAATAGAAGAAATTATGGAAGAATGGGAAAAAGATGAGCAAGAGAAGCAAGATGAAAAAAATGAAAGAGAAGAAGATGCTCTGATGATGTCTCCTAGGACACCTAGATATGTACAGAAGAATCATTCAGAAAGTCAGATTATTGGAGATAAGACAAAAGGTGTGTTAACTAGAAGCAAAATTTCTGCTAAAGTGAATTTGTGTTTACTTTCTGAGATAGAACCAAAGATAGTAAGTGAAGCTTGTAAAGATGAACATTATAAGGAAGCGATGAAAGAAGAACTTTTGCAGATTGAGAAGAATTAGACTTGGGAATTGGTCCCAAGAGCAGCAGATAAAAACATTATTGGATCAAAGTGGGAATTCAAAAATAAGTTGAATGAGAATGGAGAAGTAGTTAGAAATAAAGTGAGGCTTATGTGTAAAGGTTACTCACAAGTAGAAGGCATAGTTTTTTAGGAAAATTTTACCTTGGTAGCAAGAATGGAAGCTATAAGGATGTTCTTAGCACTTGCTTCTTACAAAGATTTTAGGGTCTATTAGATGGATGTCAAGTCAACATTTTTGAATGTAGAGCTAGAAGAAGAAGTCTATATGGAACAACCAGAAGGATTTCAGTTGACAGATCAACTGGATATGGTGTGAATATTGAAGAAAGCTTTATATGGGTTGAAGCAAGCTCCTAGAGCTTGATATCCAAGGTTAGATAAGCACTTGATTCAAAAAGGGTTTAACAAAGGTACAATAGATAGTAATTCGTACTTTAAGATTAAAAATGACAATATCCTGATTATAGATGTGTATGTTGATGATATTTTCTTTGAAGGAAATGAAAGTATGTGCAAGATGTTTGTGGAAGAGATGCATACAAAATTTGAAATTTTTATGTTTGGGGAGATGAATTTCTTCCTTGGGCTACAAATTAATCAAACAGAGAAAAGAATTTTCATTTCATAGTCCAAGTATGTGAGAGAGATGTTGAATTTTTTTGGGATGGATGGTTCCAAACCGGTAAGTGCTCCTATGGTGATTGGTTGCAAATTGGGTAAAGATGATAATTCACCTAAGGTTGATCAGAGCAAGTATAGATCTATGATTGGTGGACTAATATATTTGATTTCTACTAGATCCGATATCATGCATGCAGTCTGTCTTGTGGCTAGATTTCAAGAAGATCCAAAGGAAACACATGTTGCTATAGTTAAAAGAATATTTAGATATTTGAATGGCACTTTAGATTATGGATTGTGGTATCCGAAAGATATTGAATTTACACTTAGTGCCTATACAAATGAATATTGGGTTGGATGTGTAGATGAAAAAAAGAGTACAAGTGGCGGTGCATTATTTCTTGGATGAAAATTGGTGGAATGGTTGAGTAAGAAGCAAGATTTAGTCTCCTTGTCTACTAGTGAAGCTGAGTATATTGTTGCTACATCTTGTTGTACACAAGTTCTATGTATGAAACAAACATTGAAAGATTTCACAGTACTATATGATGATCCCATTTCTATCTTCTGTAATAATACAAGTGTTATTAACACATCTAATAATTTTTTGATGCAATTGAGGATGGAGCATATATCTATCAGATATCATTTCTTGAGAGAGAAGGTCATAGAGAATGAAGTAAAACTTGAGTATGTTCTGATGAAGGATCAAATTGTTGATATTTTTACAAAGGCTCTTCCTAAAGATAATTTTGAGTATCTCCGGGAGAAGTTAGGGGTTATTTCCCCTCCTTTCTTGAATTAGATGTATATAGAGATGCATCAGTCTAGTGAATCCATGGATCTATCTTTCTTTTGGACCGATGTTTTGGTGGATACCTCTCAGGGGGAGTAGGTAGTATCAGGTGTTGCCATTTTGTGTATGTTGTTGTCATGTCAAAGGTGAGATCAATGGAAAATATTATTTTCCTTTGTCATTGATGGAAAAGGGGGAGAAAAGAAGCATGTGAAAAGAGAATGAGAAGAAGCTTATAAGAAATTATCTTCTAAGGGGGAGAAAACAAAAAAATGTAATCAAAGCTAGTATGTCGTCTTTGATTGTTTTTTCAAATCATGTGTTGTTATCAATGACAAAGGGGGAGATTGCTACAAGAATGAAAAGAATGAAGGTATTGAGGAAAGTTTTCAAGTGTTGGCATTGATGTCAACTGGTTAACTGGTTATCTACTAGTTTCTATTGGTTGTATATGTCGAGGATATTGAGAAAATTGTAATAAATATATGTTGTGTGTGATAAATGGTTGCTCCAATTTTTGGTCTAGATTTTCTCCTATGGTTGTGTGGTTCAGATATGTTGTTCATGGTTGCTAGTAGATGTTATATCCAATTTTTTGGTTGTTGATTCTTTGTATAGTATAAGTTGTGTTCACCAGTTGTGAACTATGGTTTTCTGATTTTTTGATTGAGGTCCGAAATAAATGATTTTGGTTTGGATTTATGTTTGATGAATTCTTATGACTTGTGGCTCTAGAGTTGTGTTTCCCTAGTTCAATTAAAGATAGTTTCGGCATTTGGAAGATTCGTGCTTAATGGTTCTATGTGTTTTACATTGGTTTGGTCGACCTTGTGTGAAATACTATTTTTAAGGATGATGAAGTGTGTTGGTCCCTTGAAGCATGTGTTTGGATCGCCCTCATTCTAATTCCACCCTAGGATGTTTTGGCACTGACCTAATTTGAATTTGAATTTGGATGACCGAATTTGGATATTTTTCAAAGTTGAAGATGGTATAAATACAAGATGAGTTGATGGGGAAGGGTGGGTGATGCAAGAGCGAAGAAGTAGTGCGATAAGAGAAACTAAATTTTTGTGCGACATTGATTCTATTAAGTGAGAGTGTGTGTTGAGAGTATGGAAGATCAATGCAAATATTAATGTTGAGTTTTCAGATGCAATGAGTAGAAGGTGAACTCTATCATTCATCCATGTGTAGAGTAATTATGGTGGAGTCCTTTTTTGTATTGGAATTGTAGTCTTTCTATAACATCTATTCTTTGTCTTCTTTATGTCTTTGTGGCAGTAATCCCTCCGGGTTGTAGCCCTATTCGACAGTGAGTCCTTGTTCGAGAGAGTGAGTCCTTATTTCAGGTAGTGAGCCTTTTTGTAATCGGTTTTGATATTCTCTATAGTGTGAGTTAATCCTCACTGTGGTTTTTCTTGTATTGGGTTTTCCACATAAATTTGGTGTTATTATCTTTATGTGTTGGATTTAAGTTTTTGCATTGGCATTTGATGATTAATTGTTTAAGCAATATTAGAGATTAGTTCTGGTGATTGAATTAAAGGCCTAATGTTGTGACAATTGATTCACCCCCCTCTTAATTGTCCTATTCAACACAATATACCTAGTATAGGGTTGAGTATATGGTTAATGGTTTAACCTATTAGATTTAGTTCTTAGGGTTGAGGGATAAGGTTTGGGGTTGATGTTATAGGGTATATGGTTTTGGGTTATGGTTATAAATTTTAGGGTTAAGTCTTGCATCTCCCCCTCTCTACTCTACTCCCCATCTTTATTATTCTTTATTTCACTTCTATCTATCCCCTAGATAGATACCTCTCTTTACCTAATCTCTCTCTCCACTATCTACCTAGATCTTTGTATCTTAGTTTTCTATCTATCTCCCCATCCTACCTCTACCCTCATCCCTCCTTATCTACCTCTCCCTCCCTCCCTATGTAGATATCTCTTCTCTATCTCACATATCTCTCTTTATCTACCTCTCTTCTCTCTATCTTGTTTCTCTCTATCTCTCTCCCATGTATCTCTCTCCTCTCTCCCTTTAATATCTCTAAATTATTCATTATTTAGGGTGTAGGGCCTATGGTTTATGGGTTTAGGGTTGAATTTTTATGGAGTTGAGAGTTGAGGGTTTAGGGATTAAATTTAATTATGGAGGATTTAGTTTTAAATTATTAATGTTGGGTTTTATGGTTTAACATATAGGGTATAAGCTTTATGTATTAGGGTTTAGGTCATAAGGTTTAGGGTTTACGGTTGACAATATAGGGTATAGGGTTTACAACTGAGAGTATAAGATTGAGTTATAAGGTTTAGGTTTGAGGGTATAGGAATCTTGAGGGTTGAAGGCATAAGGTTTAGGGTGGAGTGTATAGGATTTATGACCTAAGGCCAAGTGTATTGTTTAGAGTTGAGGGTATATGATATAGGGTATAGGTTTGAGGGTATAACATTTAGGATTGAGAGTATGGGTGATCAAGGGTTCATCCTATAGGCTTTAGGGCCTAGGGTTGAGGGATATGGTTTATGGGTGAGGGTATATGATATAGGGTTTAGGGTTGAGTGTATATGGTTTAGGGTTTATTATATAGGCCTTAGGGCCCAAGGTTGAGTGATATGGTTTAGGGTCAAGAGGGTATATTTTATAGGGTTGAGGGTTGAGGGTATAGGGTATAAGGCTTAGGGTTGAGGGTATAGGTTTTAGGGTTGAGGGTATACCAGGTATAGGGTTGAGTATATGGTTAAGGGTTTAACCTATTGGATTTAATTCCTAGGGTTGAGGGATAAGGTTTAGGGTTGATGGTATACTTTATAGGGTATAGGATTTAGTTCCCTAGATCTCTTTCTCTATTTAACTTCTCTCTCTCCACTATCTACCTCTCTCTATCTCAAATTTCTATCTATCTCCCCTTCCTACCTCTCCCCTCATCCCTCCTTATCTACCTCTCCCTTCATCCCTATGTGGATCTCTCTTCTCTCCATAGGGTTTAGGGTTGAGAGTATAAGATTGAGTGATACAGTTTAGGTTTCAGGGTATAGGAACCTTGAGGGTTGAAGGTATAAGGTATAGGGTAGGGTGTATAAGCTTTATGGCCTAGGGATAAGTGAAGGGTTTAGGGTTGAGGATTGAGGGATAGGGTTTAGGGTTGATAGTATATGGTATCTCAGGTTTAGGGTTATGGGTATAGAGATTAGGGTTAAGTGTATATGTGTTAGGGTTAAGTGTATAGGTTTTTTGTAAGTTAAATCCATCATAAGCCAAAAACTAAGAAATACACATACATGTTTTGTAAAGGTAAATCCATCATTCAAACCCCAAACTAAGAAAAACACACATGCATTTTGTTAAGTTAAAATCACATACATTTTTTGTAAAGGTAAATCCATCGTTCAAACCCAAAACTAAGCAAAACATGTACGTGTTTTGTTGATTCAAAAGCACATGTCTGTTTTGTAAAGTTAAAAGAATGTGCATGTTTTGTTAAGTTAAAAGCACATATGTGTTTTTGACATTATAGGTGTTTCTAAGTGGAGGCCAAAGTGAAAACACTTAGGGACGAATAACGCATACGTGTTATGGAAACATAACACTTAACGTTGTTTTTTGAGTTTAAATAGATTCCTAATAGTCAAAATATCACATGATAGTCATGTTGAAGGTCCCATTGCAACTGGTTCCACTTTTTGTGCGACTTTTTTCGACTGTGTAAGAGATCCTTTTGTTTTATTTGATTTGAAATGATTGAAATGCATTGGAATTTGACAATTAACTAATTTCTCAATATTTTTTGTTTGTATAAAAAAAATTATTGTCAATTTTGATGACTATTTCATACTTTATTCATAATTTGTTAACTTGATTAATTGATTTATCATTTAGATGTCAAAGAAGAGTAATTTTTTAAGTAATTTCATATATGTTTGAGTAATTTGATTAAGTAATTTATTTTTGTTCAAATTACATATATTCATAATTTCTTTATTTAGGAACAACTTATGTTAACCATGGGAAGGAATAAGTGAGGACCACTCGAAAAAATTGATGCAAAAAAGAAAAAGAAAAAGGGAGCACATGAAAAGAATATGTCAAATGAGAAAAGTTGGAGGAGAAGGTATGCTATCTATACCAATTGATATTAATGTAGAATAAAATATTGAAAGACCTATTGAGGATAGAAAAGATGGATCAAATTTACCAAATGCAAACCAAGAACAAGCACCAATAATCACACCTATTGAGAAAAGAAATAATCAATCAAATGTACCAAATATAAACCAAGAACACACCAATCATAACACCTCCTAGAATTATTTGTAAAACACCAAATTATCTAATTGAGATAAATGAATTTTTTTTGAAACTAATGCCTTAAAAAATTATTGATCACACTTGTAGAAGAATGACTAATAAAATATGGAAAAACTATTTTGAGAGCTTAAGTGAAATTGGAAGGTACCAATTGTTTGTTGAAATGATTAAAAATCTAAATTTTAGAGACACTATGAAGATCCTTGGCTTAAGATCATCCAATACCAATGGTGAAATAACTATTGTAAGAAATCTAATTAGTGTGTATCAATCAATAGGTTCAACATCACATTAAAGATAGCAATGTTACTCAGTGTGTTCTTACATCAACTATAGTAAGCAATGAAACTAATTTTTTTTGTTTGATTACCAAAACAAGTAGGTCACTAAAAATAAGTAGAACACTATTAAATGCCACTAGGAAATTTGAAATAATTGAGGATCCTAATAGTAATTCTCTATTGGAATTTTTGGGTAGACTTCCATACAAAAATAAGATTATTATTGATGCTTTAAGAGCATTAATTGATATTTTTGGCAAGATAACAAAATATTTTCACCCAATTAAAGAGATGTTAGAAGGATAATAGGATCTCAAAATCATGAACCACATCCCAAACACTTTTCAGATATGAATCAAACTCAATTTTATGAAAATTTTATTCAAAGTTATCCTCAAGTGAGAATTAGTCGAAGGTTTTTTGAAATGGTCAAATTGTTTTATGTTAAGATAAATCATGTATGAACTACATGTTATTGTAGGATGCATATTGAATTTTTGATGCATTATGATATTTATCATCATATATGTGTTACTCTACATACTAATGGTGTTTTTTTAAGAATGTGGTATAGAAGTCCCTCCTAAATGATCATGATATTTTATTTCAAGTGTATTATGTAAAAGAGATGATGGCCAAATTTATTATAAAAATCCATGTTTGAAAGGATCATGTGTTACTTGTGGTGGCTTGCAACATTTGAAAAAATGTGTACATTTAGAGAGCACACATGAAATTTGAAAAAAACTAGTTAATTTTGGAAAATACAAGACAAAGACATATGGGGTTAAATATGGAAAAGAGTTGAAGAGATGCCAATTAGTGAATACAAATATTTTGGTAGCTGATTTTATGAGGATTTTTCAAGAGAATGTAGTTTATGAGTACACAATGCATACACATAGAGCTCTATGGTTGGATGAGCAATATAAGTTATGTAAGGATACATTTCCTCTTGGTACCATTATTTATATTGTAGATTTTTCTGAGAATTATACATTGCAACTACAAAGTGAAGTGAAATATCACTATTACAACTCTATTTAGGTTACTATTTGTGTACACATAACATTCATGCAAGCACATGATAGCATAGAGAAAGACAAAAATATATTAAGAGAGTGTCACTCCTACAACAAAAATGATCATACTCATTCCACAGAGTTTATACAAGGCTACTTTCAAATTTTCTATGATAATTTAAGGGAAATAAATATGATATACAATCAACACATCATATGGTCAGATGGTATAGGGGCACCCTCATGCACATGTTAATTGATTTTTTGTTTTCAGTTGTTTGTGTATTTTGGAGTCTAATGAGGTCATTTATGACCATGTGGGATCATTTTGATCCATTTTAGAGTGTTAATAGGGTCTTTGATTAAAAAGTGTAGAAAGTTGTCAAATGTTGCTAAAAGTTATCATGCAACTTTGGAAAGGTGTCAATAATAAAGAAATGGTTACATGAAAATCAAGAAACAATTGAAAAAAAGTTGGGATTGGTTGAAAATGTAGGAATACACCCCCCAAAGATAGATTGAGGGTTGGAGACATTGATTTTATAATTTTGGGTGAATGAAAACAAGCTTTTTTTTGTTTTTTTTTCTAAGTTACAGACTTATTTCTTCATTGTGTATGAATATGTAATTTCTTGTACAGATGGAATACTTCTTGGAGAAGCTGGAGGGATGAGATACCTTTCATTTTCAATTGGTTTTGTCAGTTTTTGTTATGATTTGCAAAATTTATGGCCATTTTGGTGAAGGTTTCCCTATTCTAACAATGTTTTCCCGAATTTGCAATCTAAAAACATGCTAGTATGGCCATGTACGATACAATGTTGGGATGAAACCAATTGGAATGAATGAATATATGTTTCTATCTCTTAATGATTTTTTTTGGGATCATTTTCATGGAGATTTGAATAAGTTATGACCATTTTTTGTGAGGATAGGTTTGAACCCTAACTAAGGTTCCCACTTTTGGAACAAACACCATAAATTTATTTTCCACCATTGGATCTTGATGACAATTGGAAGAAACATTTTTAATTGTGTTATCTTAAATCCCACCAAAGTTATTCACTTCATTATTTGTTTTGTGAAATTTATTAATGACAACCTATTTTTATTTCCTCATTGGGATAGTCCTAAAACCCTCCATGATGATTGTTTGATAAGTTCCTTGCATTATCTCTTGAAGTCTGATCTAATAGTTGTTGCGTCATTCTATTGAAAGTTATTGCAGGCCAAGGATACAATGAACAAGTCATTCCTTGTGTTGATTGAGTGATGGGGTTTGTGTGTGTCTTGTGATAAGAAACCATAAGTTGGGAACAATGTATTACACAAGTTTGAGTCCTAAAAGTTTGAGAACCTTTATGTTATGTTGAAACAAGTCTGAGACAATCAAGAGCCTTATGTTGACACTGGCTTCTTCCTTGCTTTTGATGTTGGTCATTTGCATTGTTGAGTACAAACCATTATTTGAATGAAGCCATTGTTGTGTGATGCATTGATGGAAACAAGTGTTTGGTTCAAGAGTGATGGTGAGTCACCAAATGTGTTGGAAAGTATTGAAACATCACTGCCCACTATTCCATAATGTCTATGCTTGTTGATTTGTTTCCCATCCTTGAATGCTTATTAGGTTGTGTCCTAAATGGTGACAAGGTGTACTAAAGTGTTTGACTTGCTGCCTCCAATGAAACCATGGAGTCAGTATGTATTGGTACTATCATATTGAGAGAGTTTCTACTCCTTCCTCTACATCATTTTTGGTATTAGAGCCCAAAGATCTAGGCAAAGGAATTTTTGGATGTTTGTATATTAGATTTGGAAATTTGAAGTGAAGAACTTGGATGCCAAAAGAATAGGTAGTGAGGAAGAGGAAAGGAAACCTAGGTGAGGTATCATGAGAAGAAGTCAAGAAATGAAAATGGATAGCAAGATGTAGAAAAAAAATAAAAGGACAAGATGACAGTCAATAAGATAAGATCAAAGTTTGAAAGATATATGGTAGAGTTTGAAAGATGTATTAAACTTGTATTGCAGAAGTGTCTTGAGAAAGTATACCAAGGAAATGTTGGGTATTGGCCAATGAGAAAGAAGGTGAAGTGGCCTCTAAAGGCGATTGTTCAAAAAAGGAGGAAGCAAAGGATGGTTACTTTGAAAAGAGAAGATGAAACAAAAGAAGAGACATTTATTGTCATGGACATGAAAAAAAATAGTGTCTTCAAGCAAGATTAAAAATCATGGAAGATCAATGTTTTGAATCATCCATAGAGATGACAAAGTTTGACGAGCCTTGGTATGATGAATGAGTGGATGAAGAAGATAACGATCTCCTATGGAAAGAGGAGATCGAGAAAATAAACAAGTTGATTGTAGGAGAATTGATAGAATACCATGAAGATATGAATACGGCAGCGATAAATGATGAAAAATAAATTGGGACATCGAAGAAAAATGAGCTAAATAATGCATATTTGGATTCTAATTTGTTTGAATTGAATGATGAAGTGAAGAAGATTAAACAAGCTGAAGGTTGACACATGTAAAGTTTCAATTTCCATGAGAATTTGTATGAGGAAGTTGCAGATTTGATTATTGGTGATGAGTATGATTTGTTGGATAAAGAAATTGAATAGTGTGGACAATTTTTCAATCATGCACACTTGACCGAAGATGAAGAAATGGACAATAGTGATTAGGCATATGAAGGAGACATAGAATTTTGGAGTCTTACACTTGAAAAGAATATCTTCAGGAGGAGGTCCAAAAAGAAAGCATGACACAAATTCATGAGGATCAAGAACCCTAGAGCATATCAATCCAAGCATGGAGAACAACTTCAAATACAACACAATTGGAAGAAGAGAAATAAAAGTAGACCATCATTTGAGGTGGAACTCAAATTCCTTTTTCCTAGGGAGTATGGTGTAGGGGCACCCTCATGCACATGTTAATCAATTTTGGGTTTTGATTTTTTTGAGTATTTTGGAGTTTAATAAGTTCATTTATGATTATGTGGGATCATGTTGATCCATTTTAGAGTGTTAATAGGATCTTTGATTAAAAAGTGTAGAAAGTTGTCAAATGTTGCTAAAAGTTGTCATGCAACTTTGGAAAGGTTTCAAAAAGCAAGAAACGGTAACATGTAAATCAAGAAACCATTAAAAAATAGTTGGGATTGGTTGAAAATGTAGGAATACACCCTCCAAAGTCAGATTGAGGGTTGGAGACATTGATTTTGTAATTTTGGGTGAATGAAAACAAGATTTTTTTTTTGTGCTTTTTCTAAGTTATAGACTTGTTTCTTCATTGTGTACGGATCTGTACTTGCTTGTACATATGTGATAATTCTTGGAAAATATGGAGGAATGGGATAAATTTCATTTGAAATTGGTTTTTTCAATGTTTTTTATGATTTGCAAAAGTTATGGCCATTTTGATGAAGACTGCCATGTTCTAACAATGTTTTCTAGAATTTATAGTTTGGAAACATGCTTGTACGGCCCTATGCAGTACAATATTGGGATGAAACCAATTGGAATGAATAAATATATGTTTCTATCTCTTAATTGTATTTGTTTGGATCATTTTCATGGATATTCAAATAAGTTATGACCATTTTTGTGAGGACGGGTCTAAACCCTAACTAGGGTTCCTAGTTTTGGAAAAAACAACATAAATTTATTTTCCACTATTGGATCATGATGAAAATTGGAAGAAAATTTTGTAACTATTTTACATTCAATCCCATCAAAGCAATTGGATTCATTATTTATTTTATGAAATTTATTAATGACGGTCTATTTTCATTTCCTCATTGGGACAGTCCTAAAACCCTCCATGATGATTGTTTGATAAGTTCCTTGTATTATCTCATGAAGTTTGATCTAATAGTTGTTGTGTCATGTTGAAATTTAGTGCCGGCCAAGGATATAAAGAACAAGTCATTCCTTGTGTTGATTGAGTGATGGGGTTTGTGTGTTCCTTGTGACAAGAAACCATAAGTTGGGAACACTGTATTACACAAGTTTGAGTCTTGAAAGTTTGAGAACATTTATGTTATGTTGAAACAAGTCTGATACAATCAAGAGCCTTATGTTCACACTGGTTTCTTCCTTGTTTTTGATGTTTTTCATTTTCATTGTTGAGTACAATCCATTGTTTGAATGAAGCCATTGTTGTGTGGTGCATTGATGAAAACAAGTGTTTGGTTCAAGAGGGTTTGTGAGTCACCCAATGTGTTGGAAAGTATTGAAACTTCGTTGCCCATTTTTCCATAATGTCTATGCATGTTGATGTGTTTCCCATCCTTGAATGGTCATTAGGTTGTTTCCTAAATGGTGACAAGGTGTAGTAAAGTGTTTGATTTGATTCCTCCAATGAAACAATGGAGTGAGTATGTATTAGTACTATCATATTTAGATAGTGTCTACTCCTTCCTCTGCATCATTAGATAACTCATGTCACAATTCAAGAATTCAAGGATGTTCTATTGGTTGACTAGGATGCATGTTATGAGTGGTGTTCCACATTTTTGGAATTTCACCGAGGCTGGACATGGAAAGGGAGAGCATGATGGTGATATAGCATGTGCAAAAAGATCCCTAATTAGAGAAGAGTTGAAGTACCAAGTTTGTGCTAAGTTGACTGATGCAACAACAATTATGCAATGATGTAACCCCATAATGGGACTAGGCAATCAAGGTAATTCTATGGTTTCTAGATATTTTTTGTTGGTAAATGAATCTAATATTGCAAACTACTAATATTGTTGTATAGTTACAAGATTAAGTGAGTTGCACTCGTAACTTACAAGTTTTTTTAGACTGTAGGAGTCGGGTAGGCCCCTTTAAACTGTAGTGTTCCTGGTAATTTTTTTCATGTGATTGACGATTCTAGCACGACACACCCTCTGGTACCATGGGGATGGGGGGAGACTGGACCTCGTGACCTCTTTCTTGCAATAGGATGCTTTAGCCAATCAAGCTATGCCCCCCACCCCTACTCATTTAGAAGTTCAAATGCAAGTTCATTGATTATTTATACAAGAGATATTGCATGTTTTTGTTCTTCATGTATGGATTTTGTATGGGAAGACTATGAGTCAAAAGAGTGGGTTGATGAATAGTATTTTAGACCTTTAGTTCCCATTGACACATATCAATTTCCACAAGCACTGCAATTGAACCAAGTGGAAGTATTGGTGGGCTCTGACCATGTGTCTAACCTAGTGCAACTAGGTATTGTGATTTATTAATTAGTTAAAATAAAAAATTTAAGTCATTTTATTATATTTTACATGATTTCTAGAATTAATTTATTTATTCAATGAAATGTAGGTCATGTGTATGTAGTTATTTATGATGAGAATAATGAATAAGGAACAAATTATTTTTTGTACCATTGTATAGAGGGGAAAAACAAATTGAATACCACAATCCCTAATGGAGAGGGTATTGAGTATCCAATAGGGTCTTTTGTTGTCACAAGAATATGGCTTAGAAGGTACCATATTAAGAAATCATATGTAAATAGTTGTTTGAGGAATTTGACACACATAGGAAGTTTCTTCATTACTCTAACCTTATTGTTGCAATGCTTAGTCAATTGATTAAATATCGTGGTAGACTAGACTTAATAAGAATTTATGAAAATTTTGTGAAGCTAATCATGAGGGAATACTTGATGCTAAATGGGCTAGAGCTAATCCACAAGGTTTAGTAGATTGAATTTGGGCTAATTGTAGGTATTTAGTGTATTGGAGCATTGGATCAAATTGATTTTATGAAAGGATAGAATAATTTTAAAAAAATTGTATATCATTAGCTGATTAACACATCATTTATTCATTGTACCAATTATAGGAAATGTGATTTTTGAAAAAATTGTCAGCTGATTTGTATCTATGTACAACTAAAATATTATTTATAAAAACAACCAAGATTCTACCAAATATTGGAAACATGATTTTTTTTGTAAATATTGTCAGCTGATTTATATCTATGTACAACTAAAATTTTGTATATATAAATGACCAAAATTTTACAAAATTTTGAAACACAAATTTATTGTAAATATTGTTAGCTAATTTGTATCTATGTACAACTGAAATTATATATATAATCAACCAATATTCTACAAAATTTTGGAAACATATTTTTTTTGTAAATATTGTTAGCTGATTTGTATCTATGTACAACTAAAATTTTGTATATAAAAACAACCAAGATTTTACAAAAAATTGGAAACACAATTTTTTTGTAAATATTGTTATCTAATTTGTATCTATCCATTCAATTGAAATTTTGTATATATAAACAACCAAGATTCTACAAAATATTGGAAACATGTTTTTATGGTAAATATTGTCAGTTTATTTGTATCTATGTACAACTAATTTTTTTTATATATAAACCACCATGATTGTACCAATTGATTATAAATGCGTTACTTTTGTAAATTTTATTAGTTCGTTTGTATATATGTATAGTTGATACTTTTCATTGAACATTTTGAATTTTTTTGTACATTTTGTTTGTTGGTTTATATCCCTTGCTCATTACCTAGGAAGAAGTGTCAGAACCCCTCTTCTAAACATATAATGGGATGGTCACTAATTTTCTCACTTGGTATTTATGATTTAGCATGCCTACTCTAGTTCCTTTCTACTTCTTCCTCTTTTTGCACCATCTAAGCTAGGAGATTAGCAACCTTCTTGTTCCTCTCATGTACCCATGCTCTACCATTGTGCTATTTCCACTCCTAGAGATAACATCATTATTCTATTACACTATCATATAGCCTCCTCTCTATGAAATTTACATTCTATATGTCTTCAAGATCTTTTAATGTAAACTCACACTCCATGATCACCAACACCCACAATACTAGCTCCTCAAGATATTTGTCACCCAAGAGTACGTGTTCTTAGACATGACACAACCCTAATCATTAATTAATGCATACAATGTAACATTGACACACAATATACAAAATAAAATGTTTCTTTCTTTTAAATATGAAGGTTTTCTATAGACTAAAGACAAAAACTAGCTAAAATAAACCTTTAATAATGCCAAAACTATTGAAAATGGAAAACAAGGATCTTAAGAGAAAGTGCTAGCACAACATATCCCAGAATGTTTGAGAGAGTTGGGGTGCAAAATGAGACCATTTATAGCATAGACGTTCCCAACCAAACATGTTAGAATTGATGGTTTGGCCCCATGAAGAATTAAAAAAAAATTAGGCTACCTTGTAACTTGATATAGAATGTATTTGATAGTTTTTGGGGCAGCATAAAAAATTTCATCATGGCCAAATGGCTTGGAGATATAAAAAAACGAGAGAGGTTATTTTAGAGGGACCCTGCATTATCTTGTATCTTTAGAAAGAATGTTTCCAAGTGCCATAATTTTCTAGAAATAGCTCGTCAAAGTTCATCATTTTTTGGCATTTAGGGCTCTTAAGAGAAAGCATCAGTACAATATAGCTTGGAACGATTTGGTATGCTAAGGTGCAAAAAAATACCTTTCCTAGCATAAACCCACCCACCTGGATGTGTTGGCATTATCTTTTTGGATGTATGACAAACAAAATGAAAATTATGCCGCCTTGCAAATTTCTCTTTAATGCATTTGAAACTTTTTTCAACGTGTGAAAAATTGTCACCATGGCTAAATGGATTGGATATATAAAAAATTGAGAGAGGTTATTGTAGGACCCTACATGACCCTATACCTTTAGATAAAAAAAAAATTGAGTGCCACAATTTTTGAGAAACAACTTGTCAAAGTTTGCCACTTTTTCGTAGTTATGGCTCTTAAGAGAAAGCATTGGTACAATGTAGTTTGGAATGATTCAACATGCTGTGGTGAAAAATAGGAACTTTCTTAGCATAAAACCACCCACTCAGATGTATTGGAGCTATAGATTTGGCTGTATAACAAATAAAATGAAAATTATGCCACCTTGCAACTTTCTCTTCAATGAATTTGACACTTTTTCAACACGTGAAAACTTGTCACCACTACTAAATGGATTGGAGATATGAAAAATTAAGAGAGGTTATTGTAGAAGTACCCTACATGAACCTATACCTTTAGAAAAAATATTTCTAAGTGCCATTTTTATTTAGAAACAACTTGTCACAGTTTGCCACTTTTTGGTAGTTGGGGCTCTTAAGAGAAAGTGTCAATACAATGTAGCATGGAATGATCCAACATGCTAGGGTGTGAAATAGGACCTTTCCCAACATAAATATTCCCACCCAAATGTGTTGGCACTATCAAATTGGTTGTAAAATGAACAAAACAAAAATTATGCCACCTTTCAACTTTCTCTTCAATGCATTTGATGCTTTTTTCAAAAGGGAGAAAAGTTGTTATCACAGACAAATAAATTGGAGATATGAAAAATTGAGAGAGGTTATTGTAGAGGGACCCTACATAACCTTGTAACTTCAAATAGAATTTTTATCAGTGTCACAATTTCTAAGAATCAGCTCATCATTTTTTTCACTTTTTGGCTTTTAGGGCTCTTAAGAGAAAGTGTCAATACAATGTAGCCTAGAATGATTTGTATGGGGTACGAAACATAACCTTTCCCAGCATAAAACCACCCAATTGGACATGTTGGAACTATTATTTTAGCTACACAATGAACAAAATGAAATTTATGCAACATTGCAACTTTTTATTGAATGCATTTGACACTTTTTTCAATGTGTGAAAAGTTATTACCATGGCCAAATGGATTAGAGATATAAAAAAATGAGATAGTTTATTATAGAGGGACCCTACATGACCCTATGCCTTTAGAAAAAAAATTATATGTGGCATAGATTCTGAGAAATAACTCATCGAATTTTGTTACTTTTTGGCACTTAAGGCTCTCAAGAGAAAGCATTGACACAATGAAGCCTAGAATGATTCAACATGCTAGGGTGTGAAAAATGACCTTTCCTATCATAAAACCTCTCACTTGGACATGTTGGAGTTGACGGTTTGGGCCCATGATGAACATAACAAAAATTATGCAACATTGCAACTTTTCATTGAATGTGTTTGACAATTATTTGCAACATTTAAAAACTTGATGCTGCGAGCAACTGGATTGGATTATTGAAAAATTGAGAGAGTTTATTATAGAGGGACCTCACATGACCTTGTAAGTTCAAATGAAAAATTCCTATGTGCCATGAATTCAAAGAAACAACCCATCAAAGTTTGGAAACTTTTTGTACTTAAGACACTTAAGAGAATGCGCCAGTATAGTGTGGCTAGGAATGTTCAGGAAAGTTGGGGAGAAAAATAGAGCATTCCTAGAAAAAACCCACTCAATTAGATGCATTGGCATTGATGGGTTGATCCCATGACAAATGGAATGAAAGTTATGCAACATTTTAACTTTTCCTTGAATGTATTTGATGGTTTTTGCAACATTTGAAAACTTTCCTCCGTGATCAAATGGATTGGATTATTGAAAAAGTGAGAGAGGTTATTGTAGATATACCTCACATGACCTTTTAGGTTCAGAAAAAACATTCATATGTGCCACAAATTCCAAGAAATGGCCTATCAAAGTTTGGTAGTTTTTGGAACTTAGGGCACTAAATAGAATGTGTTGATATATTGTGGCTTGGAAGATCCAAGCAAGTGGGGGAGTGAAATAGGAGAATTATTAGCATAAAACCACCCACTTGTACATGTTGGCATTGACAGTTTGATCCTATGATGAACAAAACAAAACCTATGTAACATTTCAACTTTTTATTGAATGCATTTGACAATTTTTGTAACATTTGAAAACTTACTATAATGATCAAATGGATCACGTACAATTAAACCCTATCATAGAAGGAGATAAAAAAAAATTACTATGAAGGCAAAAGATCTATCTATTTATCCAAAAAAACATCAATCATTATGAATGTGCTTGAATCTAATGAATGTTACAATTATGAACCCTTATAAAGGAAAAATCAAAAAATCAAAAATCAAACCTAGATGAAACTTGAGTGAGGATAAAAACAGATCATGATATGTGTCCTAATCCTATGATGAGACAAAAGATCACATGACCTAATTAACCCTAAGTAGCTAGTGCAAAAAGGGGCCCAAGTAATTGATGAGGGCTACACCACCCAAAACCCACACAAAACACAACAATAGATACCAACATAGAAGATGTGAGATAGAAAATAAATCACTTTTAATAATTTTTAGAAAATGAGATTACAAATTCAAAACTTACATTCTACAGCCTCATGGCTTGATTCATTGCAACAAAATCAACTTCTGAAAATAAAATCTATTATTCAAAGCCACAATATGCACTAATGGAGTCACCTTCTACAACCCCCACTTAACCCTTTTTTATTTTATGCAATAACTTCCCTAGAATGTTCTAGAAATTTCAACTTTCCTTTTTGTTTTGGTTCCTAAAGTCCCACCGATTGATTTCTGGCCTAGGAAGAAATTTTAATGAAATTCACCTTTTAGAGGGGCAACTTTGCAGGGCCATAACTTTTGATCCAGTTGTCCGATTTTCTATTATTGCATATCATTGTAAATCTCTCAAAGAGATCTACAACATGCAAACCAATTGTAGGTAGGTTCATCCACTTTTTGAGATGTTTTGAGGCCTCTAAAGTTTTATATTTGAATTTGAAGCTGCATTGGAGAAATTTCTCGGGATGAAAACTTTAATTTCTCCGAAAATGTTTAGGGTATTGAGGTGATTCTTTTGCGATAGGAAATTTTTTTCATCTCTCCTCCTTGGGGTAAATTTTCAAGTCCATACGAGCCCATTAAGGTTGACTTACTAAAATAGTAAGTGACCGTTTTCACTAATTTTGACTTCTGACTATCTTATACCCCATGGGACTCAAAAAAACTAAATAAAATAAAGAAAACATTTTTTTTGGGTGATGCAAGATTTCCCTACATCTCTAGATGCTCCTACATCAGTAATTAAATAATTAATTAGGAGAATACCCTTTTGCTCTAACACCCCCTTAAGTGCAAAGATAGAACCCTTAATGATGAATATATAAAAATAAGAATATAGGTGCTAAATAAAAAGGATTTATGAGGTACCCATGTACAAATGAAAAAATCTTTGATAAATGGAGAAAAATTAGAAAACCTCATGAGAAAAATTCCTCTCCAAAAGAGAGGAATAGAAAAGAATGGCTAAAAATCCTCAAAAATAATATCTCCAAAAGATAGGAACATGAATATGAACATCATTGAAGAATGCAAAAGTTGCAAACACTTGTCAAAACATGAATATTTTAGTGTTAAAAATAAATAAACTCTCTAAAAATTATATGATGATCGTGATCAAGATGACAAGAATTTACATGAGTGACCACAATGACACTACTCAAACAAAGATCATATGGAAAACTAAGGAAATAATTTGATAATTAGAGATGTAGATGAAACACCAATATAAATAAGTAACCCCAACTACACTACACAAGAAATACAAAGTATACTACAAGTAAAAAATATAAGTACCAATAGTCTAAACAAATTTATCAAATTTGGATGGAAGTTCACCTGCAAAAAATAAAAATATAAGAGTATATATATTGTATGTGTTACACCTCACTAAAAGGAATGGGTAACTAATTCCTGCATCTACCTAGTAAATAGGAACAAAAACTAGATACATAGTTCACTCCAAATTGAAATCAATGAAGTATTAGAACTAGCATTCTGAAAATCCCCCATAATGCTAACATTGGAGATGTATGATAGATCCACTAAAAGTGTGTGTCATAATATATTGCATGAAGGAGAAAATAAACCCTTAGAACATGCACAAGAGAGTACTTGCAACTAAAAAAGGGTGTACACAACAAGGCACACATGCATGAAGGTAGACAAGGTTGTGATTACAAATATCAAAGTGCACACAAAAGTCCCTCATGACACATTATAAATCAGTGTTTATAATAAAAGTTACAAAATTATATACAAGTGTTGCAAGAATGGAAAGAGGAATGAAAGTGTTGTCATTGATGTCAACCAGTCAACTGGTTATCTACAGCTAATTGCTATTGAATTTATATATTGTGGATATTGAGAAAATTGTATTAAAAGAAGATTACAGGTATTCAGTTGTTGAGGATGTTGGTAGAGTACTTGTGAATTATGTTTTTTGTGTTCTAGCTAAGGTCTAGGAGAATTTTTGTTGGTCCTTATTTCTCTTTTTGGTTCTAGAGTTGTGTTACCCTGGTTCTATTAAAGATGGTTTCGACATTTGGAAGTATCAAGCTTAATTGATCTATGTGTTTTACATCGGTTTGGCCAACTATGTGTCAAGCACTATCTTTGAAGTTGATGAAGTATGTTGGATCTATTATGGGTCTTGTTGAAGCATGTGTTTGGGTTTCTCTCATTCTAATTCCACCCTAGAATGTTTGGTGTCGACCTAATTTGAATTTGAAGTTGGGTGGCTGACTTTGTATCTTTTCAAAGTTGGAGATGGTATAAATATAGAATGCATTAGAAATGAAAAGTGTAGATAAGAAAAGAAGGAAGATAATTGAAAGAGAATACATGAATTTGATGTTATTATAAAAGTGTGTGAGTTATGTGTGTGGTGGATTAGTGTGAAGCTTAACACTGAGTTTCTGGATGTAGTGAGAAGAAGGCGAAATCTATCATTCATGCAAGGTGATCAGTGATTGTGGTGGAATCCTTTGTTGTATTGGGATTGTTGTCTCTCTATAACAAGTCTTCTTTGTATCTTTGTGGCAGTGAGCAATCTAGGTTGTAGCCTTCTGGACAGTGATTCTAGATAGTGAGTCTTTATCTCAAGTAATGAGCCTTATTCCAGGAAGTGAGCCTTATTTTAGGCAATGAGACTTTTTTTAATCGGTTTTGATATTCTCTATAGTGTTAGTTAATCCTCACTGTGGTTTTTCCCTCATTGGGTTTCCCACGTAAATTTGGTGTTATTGTGTTTGTTCATTGGAATTTGATGGTTAATCACTTAATCAATTTATGTGTTAGTTTTGGTAATTGAATTTAAGGTTAAAATCTATGACAACTGATTCACCCCCCCTCTTAGTTTTCCTATCCAACAATTGGTATCAGAGCTTGGTTCCTTGGTGAGGAGCTTAACCACTTGAGGAAGGTCTGGGATGGCTAGAAAAATGATCTATGATTATCCGAGGTTTGATGGAACTAATTATGGTATCTAGAAAGTATTGATGGAAGAATATTTGAAGTATTGTGGATATGATGTAGAGAAAACTTATAAGAAACCCTACACTCCTCTTGCTAATGGTCTGAGTACTAAAAATAAATTAGAGCACATGAAGCGAATAATAAGGAAAGGTTCATCTTGAAGAATAGTTTGGTACATTATGAGCTGATTAAGGTTTAGAATTTGAAGACAGCTAAGGAAGTCTGGGGTGCTTTAGAAAGAGCACATGATGGTGATGAGAGGGTAAAAGAGAAAAAATTATAGAATCTGGAAACACAGATTGATCTATTACACATGTTTGAAGATGAGAATGTTAAAGCCTATGTACAAAGATTGGATGAGGTAGAATGTGATCCCTTGGTGCTACTATAGATTAAACCAAAATTGTAAAGAAGATTCTCAGAACTCTTCCTAATGCTTACAGTGAAAAGGTGAATGCTATTGAGAAGACTATAGATTATAATACTTGTACTCAGGATATGTTGCTAGGATTTTTGACATCTTATGAGATGAGGAAGCCAAATCTAAGAAATGGAGGTAAAACAAAGACTACTTTTAAAGCTACAAAAACTAAAGATATGGATGAAGAAAAATTTGATGAAATCGAGGCTAACTTTGTAAGAAGAATGAGAAAAATCTCTGGTAACTATGAAGGTAAATTTCCCTTTAAGTGTTTTAGTTGTGGAGAAATTTTTCACTATGCTACAAAGTGTCTAAAAAGAGCTAAAAGGAATAAACAAAGATATGAGAAAGAAAAGAAAGGAAAGAAGATTAACAGAGCTTACTATGTTATGATAGTATTTCAGATGAAGATTCAGAATATGAAGATCTAGATGACAATGAATGCTTGGTCTTGGTGATTAAGGATGAACCTACTTCTACAAAATTAGAAAGACAGTCAAAGGAAAGTCCTCTGAAGAAAGAGAAAGAGAAAGAGAAAGAGAAAGAGAAAGAGAAGGAGAAGGAGAAAAATGAAGGTATAGTTATCTTTGCCCTACATGCTAAATAGGAAAATAATTTTTGGGTAGTTGGTAGTGGTTGTTCGCATCACATGACTAGTGACAAGATTAAGTTTGTGAAACTTGATAAATATGATGAAGGTCTGATTATGTTTGGAGATGATACTGGTGCTAAAATCTGTGGGATAGGTTCGATAAGTTTTGATGGAAAGAATCATACTGATGATGTTTAATATGTTAAGGGTTTAAGGCATAATTTGTTGACAATTGGTCAGATTTTGAGAAAATGATATGATCTTGTGTTTAAGGATGAGAAATGTGAGATTCAAAAAAGATCTAAAACAATGATTACTACAGGAAAGAAATATGAACGAAATATTTATCAACTTAAAGGTGTTGATGGATGATGTTTTATGACTTTGATAAATGATAGTTGGTTATGGTATAGTAGAATATCTCACATGAATTTTGATAGCATGGAAAGAATCGGTTCTATTCAAGCCATGAGAGATCTACCAAGAATTGCAAAGATTGAAAATGCTATCTACAAGAATTTCCAGCTTAGGAAGCAAACAAGAAGTCATTATAGATCAAGAGAACAATATACTATTGGATTATTGGATTTGGTTCATACAAATATTTGTGGTTCCATGAGAGTGAAAAATCTACTTGGTGAAAGGTACTTTATGCTTTTAATTGATGATTATTCTAGATATACATGGGTTACATTTCTAAGAGAGAAATCAGATGCATTAGATAGATTCAAGTCATTCAAGGATATGGTTGAAAATGAAGTGAATTTAAAGATAAAATGCTTGAGAATTGACATAGGTGGAGAATTCACCTCCTAGGAGTTCAATATGTATTGTGAAGTGCATGGTATAAAAGATACAACTATCTGCTCTGAGAACTCCTTAGCAAAACGGAGTTGTTGAAAGGAAAAATAGAACAATTCAAGAAGCTACTAGGTCAATGATCACTGAAGCTGGATTATCTAAAGTTTACTAGAAATAAGCTATTGACACTATTGTATATGTATTCAATTGATTTTAGGCAAGAGAAAATAGTACAAAGACTCCCTATGAGCTATGGAACGAAAGAATTCCTATAGTCAAATATTTCAAGGTATTTGAACTCAAATGAAATATCAGAAGAGATGAGGAAAATTTGACTCAGTTTGATGCAAGAAGTGATGAAGGAATATTTCTTGGATACTCTACTAAAATAAATGCATACAAATATTTCAACAAAATATTGAGGAAAATTATAGAAGTTTTGACTGTGAAGGTTTATGAAACAGTGAAGAATTCTATTGATATTGATGGGTATGTGTTTGATGAACATGATTGTGCAAGAATAGAAGAAATTATGGAAGAATAGGATAAAGATGAGCAAGAAAAGAATAATGAAAAAACTGAAAGTGAATAATATGCTCTGGTGATGTCCCCTAGGACACCGAAATATGTATAGAGGAATCATTCAAAAAGTTAGATTATTGGCGACAAGACAAAAGGTGTATTAACTAGAAGCAAACCTACTACTGAAGTAAATTTGTGCTTATTCTCTGAGATTGAGCCGAAGTCAGTAAGTGAAGCTTGTAAGGATGAACATTGGAAGGAAGTAATGAAAGAAGAACTTTTCTAGATTGAGAAGAATCAAACTTGGGAATCGATCCCAAGATCGACAGACAAAAATATCATTGGATCAAAATGGGTATTTATAAAAAAGTTGAATGAGAATGGGAAAGTTGTTAGAAATAAAGAAAGGCGTGTGTGTAAAGGCTACTCACAAGTAGAAGGCATATATTTTTAGGATAATTTTGCCCCAATAGCAAGAATGGAAGCTATAAGGATGCTCTTGGAATTAGCTACTTATAAAGATTTCAAAGTCTATCAGATGGATGTCAAGTCAACATTTTTGAATGGTGAACTAGAAGAAGAGGTCTACATGGAACAACCATATGGATTTCAACTAACAGATTAATCGGATATGGTGTGCATATTGAAGAAATATTATATATATTGAAGCAAGCTCCTAGAGCCTAGTATGCAAGCTAGATAAGTATTTGAGTCAACGAGGATTTAACAAAGGTATGACAAGAGGTAGTTTATATTTCAAGACTGAAAATGACAAAATCTTGATTATAGTTACATATGTTGATCACATTATCTTTGGAGGAAATGAAAATATGTGCAAGATGTTTATGGAAGAAATGCAAAAATAATTTGAAATTTCTATGTTTGGTGAGATGAATTTCTTTCTTGGGCTATAGATTAATCAATCAGAAAAAGTAATTTTCATTTCACAATCTAAGTATGTGAAAGAAATGTTGAAAAGATTAGGGATGGATAGTTCCAAACTAGTAAGTACTCCTATGGTGAATAGTTGCAAGTTGGGTAAAGATGACGGTTCACCTAAGGCAGATCAGAGCAAATATAGATCTATGATTGGTGGACTACTGTATTTGACCACTACTATACCAAGTATTATGCATGCGGTCTATCTTGTGGCTAGATTTAAAGAAGATTCAAAGTTAACACATGTTACTACAATTAAAATAATATTAAGCTATTTGAATGAAACTCCAGATTATGGATTCTGGTATCCAAAAGACACCGACTTTACACTTAGTGCTTATAAAGATGTAGATTGGGCCGAAAGTATAAATGACATAAAAAGTACTAGTGGTGGTGCATTCTTTCTTGGATGTATATTGGTGGCATGGTTGAGTAAGAAGAAAGATTTAGTCTCTTTGTCTACTATTGAAGTTGAGTATATTTCTGCTACATCTTGTTCTACACAAGTTTTATGGATGATACAGACATTGAAGGATATCACAGTGTTGTATGATGATACTATTTCTATCTTCTGTGATAACACAAGTGCAATTAATATTTCAAAGAATCTTGTAATGCACTCAATAATGAAGCATATATATATCAAGTATCATTTCTTGAGAGACAAGGTCATGGAGAATGAATTCAAGCTTCAGTATGTTTTTACAAAGGATCTGATTGCAAATATATTTACAAAGGCTCTGTTGGGTCTCAAAAACGCTGGTTTGAATAAACCATGAGAGGTTGCCACACTCTCACTACATTATTGGTCAATTGAAAAGGCCAACCAATATGGTTGAACCCTCTACTCTCAAGTCTCTACTAAACCTAGGTGGGTGCACCTATATGAGCAACACAGATTTTTAATTTATGTTTCCTACTGATCTAACTATCCACAAATGGCAATTTAATAGTGGAAAGATATGATCCTACTTTGGTATATATTGTATATGCAATATCAAGGTATGGATTAATATGTTCAATGAAGAGATGTCAAATGAAATGAATAAAACTAATGTAATGTAAAAAAGGGAGACTAGTGCCTTATTGGGTAAAATGGAGTCAAATGAAAGCTTTTAATGAATGGTTTCTATCTAGCAGGTCCTCTAATTGTTTGGCATATAATTATGAGTTTACAACTGGTATAAACATGCAAGAATGTAATTGATAAACCCTACTTGAGGTAGAATATCAAATCTAATTATCTAATTCTTCTTACTGATCCAAATAACATTCCTAGATTACTGCAACTGATTGAAATGAATTTTAATTCTTCTTTAAAGAATCCAATAAACCAAATCACACAGAAACAACAAATCTGTACTGATAAATCGAATATATACTTGATACTTCAATTTAAACAATCAAGAAAAATCAGATTGGAGATAATCAAATAATCACAAGAATCCAACAAACAATTTATGCCAGGATGAAATCACCAAATTAACAGTTTTTCATTATCTTCCTTGAAATTCATACATGCAACATGGCCTCCTCGAATGTCATCATTCCTAAAAATATAATGCTTACAGCAATATATCCTATTCTAAATCTATTTCCTCACATCAATCTATCCAATAACGGATATTTATACATTAGTTTGCAAACGGATGTGCCTTTTCAAAAGTCTAAAGCATAATTTTTTTAACAAATTCACTATTTAACTAATTTTTGTTAAGCCACAAATGGATTGCAGACATATGCTCCGTATAATCCTGACGCTCATGAGTGTTAGCATCTCCCAACACATCATGGATCACAATCTCGATCATTATCATTCGCTCATTTTTCTCGCATGCTTCATCCAATGTCACATCCTCCATAGTGGTTGTCTTCATCATCTCTTGGAGTATTGTTTCGCACTCACTTTTCCACGCAGTCACTTCTTTCAGTTTCCATTCATCATCACATAACTTGATCAATCTGTCTTCGACAGCCTCTATCAATCCTTGCACATCTCCATGTAACTCCTCAAAGAAATCCCTGTGCCTATCCATGATACAATTAGCATTTTCAATCTCTGTACTACTAGGATTATCCTTTTGCTCTAATTCCTTGATTTTTTCCTAGATTCTGCTATCCACTCTCCTATGCACCTTTATTGCATCCACAAATTGTGAGTGTTTTCCCCAGAGCTTATTTAACCAAGTGGTTAAAACAACTTGCCTTCTTTTGATTATTGCAACAAGTGCATCCATTTTCCCTTGAGAGTATGCAATTGATCCTTCCTAATGGTCCCTTTTCAGTGAAATCTCACCTTGGGTGAGCATCTTTGTTGGCTCTGTTACAACACCTACAAACTCTTTCAAGCATTCATTCTCTCTCAACATCCTCTCATTATTGGTTTTATACATCTCCCTTTCCCTTATCAATGCTTGGATTTGGGCTTTATTCAACTTGGCTATATTTATCCCAATATCAATAGTTTCTACCAGATCAACCTCCATAGCCTTCAGGGTCATGACATGTCTGAATGCCTTTTCTATATCAATAATAATTGATTTCTTGTGTTGAGGATACAAGGCCCAAATCATAATTGTTTCATCATTAGGATTGTATCTTGATCCTATGTATACCTCCATCCCCTTCTCTATGCTGAGGTTGTGGGTAGCATTGTTATCTTTTAAGAAACTGTCAAAAACTAATGCAGAATTCATATCCAAACCAAGAAAAATCATAACACGTGCCTTTTCTAACATCTCCCTTGCCTTCTCAGGGGTCATGTTGATCATCTCTTTATCTACCTCATCCTTTAATATTTTTAACAGTTGATCTTCATTTACTGGAGTGACATTGTCAACCTGTCCCCTTATCTCTTTCCCGTTTCGCTTATATCAAAATGTTTTAAATTTCGAGGTCTTTATACATTCGTCATCTGATATAAAAGACCTATAGCCTTCATGTCTTGTATCTATATCCATGGTTTCCTCAAAATTTGTTTCACTAGAAACATAGGCATAATCATGAGTCTTCACTCTTAATACCTTCCCAGATGAGCTTTGTGGTCTGTCTACTTCTGATATCCCTTTGATGGAGGATAACTACTCAACATCCACCAACTCCTGATTATGTTTCTCAATCACAATTTCAGCTTGCTCTGCCTCCAGGTTTCTGATTATGTCATCAGATTTATAGGGCACATGATGGTACCCTCCAAAATTTATTTTTTGTCTGGCAGAGTGGATATACCCTTCTGGATGAAAGTTCTTTCTTACTGGTGCTCTTCTCATGTTGTAGTGCAATAACTTATCCAAAATCAGATTATAACCTTCCTTGGCTAATACAATGAAATCACCAAAATACAATGTACTAGGCATAAAGGCTTGTTTCCCATATGAACTTAAGTTCATAACACTGGAGTAATCCATTTTCCTAACAATTTCTAGGTATGCAATTATTTCCGAGACAGTTTTGGGCAGAATGAAAGGTGTATCCTCAAGGCCATAAACCCTAATCATTATGCTATTCTCTAAGCAACACCAATCCCCACAGTTGTGGTTAATTGGTCCATTGTAATCTCTAGACCTAAGAAACCTTTTTACTTCTTCAGATAAGGAATAATCACAAGGATGGTTGAAAAATCTATACAAGGGTTTCACAAAGAATTCTTCAAAATGCAAGAAATTTGAATTGGAAAACCTGCTATCCCAAACATCAGTAGATAATTGAATAGGAAATGGCCTACCTTCCTTGTCGGATTGTGAAATCCTCAGCTCCTAGGGCCATAAACCTAACTCTTGTCCAAAATAAAACACTAAGTGCATCAAAAGTGCGTAATTTATGAGATGGAGAACAAAAGCACCACTCTTTATCACCATCAAACCTGCATCCATCTCCGTAAAAACATGTCCAACATAATCAAATGATCTGGAATTGTGATACTGAATGTCTGCAACAATCACCATGGGCACAACCGCCATATGCTCAGGTACCTCCATCCCTAATACCTATCCCACTGAATAATAATTATATTTTAGGTAGGGTTCAAAAAGATCTACATGAAAGGGTGGTCCCTCACTGTCTTCCATTGGAGTAGGTTTTCCATGACACCTAATTCTATGCAGAGGTAACCTCCACCCTTAATAAATGGTGTCCATCCTTTTGAACTCACTGTTGAGCTGCTCACTTATTATTTTCTCATTGCATATCCCCTCCATCCTGAAAACCTCAGCAATTGCATTCTCAGATACATGTATCAACATATTCCTTGATAAATCACATATAGCCTTATTTTTTGAGTCATAATGTCCAGCTAGCATCTTTACTAGTTCAACATCAATAAAAACATTAGGGCACACCAATTTCCCGAAATTGAGCCTCCATGGATTGCATACTAGCTCAAAGCGATTTCTCTTGTGATAATGGAAATTGAATAACTCATAGCCCCTAATCAGAGTCCAAACATCCCCTATAAATTTGCATTTGTCATCCAATTTGTCAACTTCCACTTTGAGTTGTGTTGAACGCCTAGCTCTAGGTCCAGAACCAGGTAACTGGTCTATGAGGTCTTGATTTAGCTTCCTTTCAATACCTTCTAGTTGTAACTAGTCTTTTGCTTTTTTGCTTTTGATTGGCTACCCTCCTCGGGTTTTCTTCCCTTTAGTTTTCCTGAACCAGTGCCTTCCATAATTTAAATTTTTATGAATTCTGAGAGGACGAGAAACTTACTATAACTTTCTTGCAAATTCAAGCAAGGTGAATGCCTTAATTGCTCTGCTGGTTCCCTTTCTCTCCTTCGCTTTGAATTTTGTGAGACAATGATTTCAATTGATCATACCCTGATATGCAAAATTTTCTCCGCTTCGTGGTGCCATTAATGTTTTTACTGTGACATGAATGCTGCAAGTTTTTTCAAAATTCTCGCTATCACATCAGGGCTCATATCGGCAAGATATTTCAAATCTCTAGCCGATCCGCCTGTTCAACGTTCACCCATCCGCTGAGATGTCTTGCAGTTTCTCCGACATCACAAGTCTCCCTGATAATTTCTTTTCTTTCACTTTTATATTTCCATGACCTTCGCCGAAGCAACTATCACCTAGAATTAATGAATCGGGCCAATGGTTCTTCACCTTACTCCAAAAGCTTTTTGTCTTACTGAGATGTTTGCTTTGTAAACTTATGTCGCCAAGATCGAAATATTGTTTTGCTGATAGAAAATATTCACCGTGATGTCTCTTAGATCTCCCCGTGGTGACATGTCTCACTGATACGCCTCTTCTTCAGGAAGACAATGCACATCATCTTCTTGACACCCTTTATCTTCATATGCTTAGTTTTGTCGGTGTAACCTGCGAGGTCAGTAAGACTTTTTGGACTCTCCCCGGTATCATTTGTCTTACCGAGTGAGTCCTCTCTTTGCGTTATCGGCAAGACCAATAGCGCTTCAGTCAGTGTTTTAAAATCTCTCTTCGACGACCAAAGTCTCTCTGATAGACTTCATTTTTCTCCAATTAGCAAAGGTAACTTAGCTCGATATGACTTTTCATCATCATGCCAATATCTTTTGTCTTGCCGATAAGAAATACAAACCCGTATTCTTTTGGTATATAATTTCATCGATGTGACCCTTCTGATGTCCTATCGATATACTGAGGATGTGCATATTTTCATCGATGAGACTTGCATCAACTTATGCCGATATTTTCATATGTTAAAGATTTAATGCCATATGAATTTTATGGGGTTTTATGAAATTTTTTTAAATTGGAGTTAGGTAAAAGATGTTATGTGAGGAATTTTGTGTCTATATTATGAAACTTTTGGGAGACTAATAATCATGAAGGGTGGATGAAATTGCAAAAATTTCATAGTTCCAACAGTGGCTCCATCTGGGGATGAATGATTATGAGATCATTGCAAGGATACAAATCTCTAGGAGAGTAGACCAAACATTATGGATGAGAGCAAGTGGAGATGGAAAATGATCCTAAACTACTGTACATGGAAAGAGATCAAATAAGGATTTCCAGGATTTTCCATGTACTAGCAATTTGTTTTATCCTTTACTTCCTATACTACTGTGCATGGAAAGTTTTTATGAGAATTTTTTCTTCAAAAGTTGTCCATGCACTGGCAACCCTTGATCCTCTGTGAATTTTAAGAGAAAACATTTTTTAGAAATTACCCATGTACAGGCAACTCCTGTTCTTCACCACTCATATTTTGTAAATAGTATGAATCTTCTCCTTGCTTTCCAATAATAACAAAAGGTCCAACCACAGTGCCTCAAATTTTCCATGTTTTCCCTTCTCTTGGCATCTAGCATTCCACATCAATACTAGATCATCCTTTTCAAATTTCTACTTTTTTATTTTTTGTCAAACAAATATTTCATTTGTGCTTGCAATTTCATGTTCTGGTTTTGAGCTATTCTCCTTATTTCATCAAGTTCTGCAAGCTGCTCCACTCTCTCCTCCATTGGTTCAGGAACATCTATATCTTCTTGAAGGATAAATTTATAAATTGACAATAAATTTTGCAAAGGCATCCTAGCTTGTGTTCCATAGACTAATTCATATGGGGATTTACCAATTGCCTTTTTGATAGTAATTTTGTCTACCCATACAACCAAACTTAACTCTGAATCCCAAGACTTTTTGTTCTTACCGAGCATCCTTTTTATGATTTTTAAGAGACTCTTGTTGCTAGATTCTGCTTGACCATTAGCTTATGGATAATATGGGGCAGAATAAGAAACATTGATACCATATGTCTTACAAAAATCTTTGAACTCATCAGACCTGAAACACATGCCATTATCTGTAATCACTCTAAATGGTGTACCGAATTGAGTAATAATGTTATCCATTAGAAAGTTGATCACAACTTTACTTGTTGCTTGCTTGGTCGGGATTGCCTCCACCCATTTGGTGAAGTAATCAGTGGCCACTAGTATCCACCTATGTCCTCCACTCAACTTATCTTGTATTTCTCCAATGAAATCAATCCCCCATTGGTGAAAAGGGGCTTCAACCTACATAGGTTTGAGTGGTAAAGCTCCTTCATACTTCATTTTCCTTGAGAACTTTTGGCATGCCTCACACTTCCTTACATATGAAAATGAATCATTGAAAATTTTTGGCCAGTAATAACCTGCCCTGAGGATTTTATGTGTAGTTGTCTTTGTTGAATAATGTCCTCTATAGACTCCTTCTTGCATTTCTTTTAGAACATGATTAGCCTGTGATTCATCCAAACATAACAACAACATTCCATCTCTTTTTTTTTATAAAATAGATCTCCTTCTATAAATACATATTTAGAAGCCTGCAGTTTTAAAGTTCTTTTCTGGTTATCACTGAGTCCTTCTGGGCATTTTGTGTTCCTAAGGTAATGCACGATGTCTGTGTACCAGGGTGTATGCTCAATGCTTGCAATTGCATTTCCTTCTCCTTGTACATTGTAGATTTGATTTGCCTCAATGTTTGTTTCTACCATCAATTTGGCCAATCCTTGGCCTCTTACCAATTTAGTAATCTATATTTCCATATCAAATTCCTAAATTTTGTTAATCCACTTGCATCTTTTCCCAGTCACTTCTGATTGTGTCAAGATGTCTTTGACTACTGCATGAGGAACATATGCAATTACTTTGGCTCCAACAAGATATGGCCTGAAAGCTTTTGTGGCCTTTACCACTGCAAAGGCTTGTTTTTCCATTATGTCATACTTCAATTCTGATCCCTGTAAAGATTTACTAAAGAAAGATACAGGTTGCTCATAACCATCCTCATTTTTCTGTAACATGACAGTAGCTATTGTATGCAGGGAAGCAAATGAAAATATCTGAAAAGGTTTTGTGAAATCAGGAGGCTTGAGGACAGGGGCTTCCTTAATGGCTCTTTTAATGGATACAAAGGCTTCTAATGCTTCTAGGGTCCATTCAATCTTTTGTCCTTTCTTTAACATTTTTGATATGGGTTTGAAAATCTCAGCAAAGTTGGATACAAACCTCCTAACAAAATTAATTTTCCCAAAGAATGACTGGATGGCTTTCACACTTTTAGGGATAGGAACCTTATCTATAGCCTCAACTCTCTCAGGATCTATCCTAACTCCCTCTTTTGATACAATGTGTCCTAAGAGCTTTCCCTCTGTAACAGAAAAATGACATTTCTCAGGGTTCAAACTGATACCATATTCTAAAGATTTAATGAATATTTTTTCAAGGTACCCTATATGATCTTCAACCCTTTTTGAGTAAGTTGTGAGTTCATCTTGATACACCACCATTATAGTATTGATCAGGTCAGCAAATGCTAAGTCCATAGCCCTTTGAAAGGTTGCTCCCATATTAGTGAGACCAAAAGGTATTCTCACATATACATATGTTCCCCATGGGGTTGTGAAAGTTGTTTTGTATTTCTCACATTCTTTGACTTTAACTTGGTTGTAACCAGAAAAACCATCCATCATAGACAACAAATCACACCCAGTTACCTTATGCAGTATGGCTTCCATGTTAGGCAGTGGGCAGTTATATTTAAGAGATGCTACATTCAAATTTCTGAAATCTACACACAGTCTTATATCTCCATTTTTCTTTCTAACAGGAATAAGGTTTGACACCCATGTTGAGTGTCTCACAAGTTTGATAATACCTCCATCTCTAAGCTTGGTCAATTCTTCCTGCATTTTTGGTTCCAGAGTGGGGTTAATGGGCCTCTGTTTCTATCTAAATGGCTTTGCATCTACTTTCAATGGAATTTCATGCTGAAATAAATCCTCCCTATATGCCTTGAGGTCTTCATAAGACCATGCGAACACATGTTTATACTTTCTTAACAATGAAATCAGAATTCTTCGGATAGTAGGGCTTATCTTTTTTCCAATATATACCTTCCTTGGTGATAGTTCAGTCCCCAAGTTTACTTCTTTAATATCTTCCCTTTTGACTGGTGTTTGCTTCATAAGGGATCGATCACTTCCATCGTATACTCTTTCCAAAGCTACCAACCCCTTGGGAAGCCTATTAGTCTTAAGTTGAAAGATCTTCTTTCCAAACGCTGTCTCTTCTCCATTTATTTCTTCCACAAAGGCGTTGAAATCAATTTCTTGAGCCTCATACTGGTCTATACATTGAAGGAATTTCAAAAGGTCAATGTCATCATTGAAAACCTGCAAACTATATACATTGTTAGGTACTACAGGTCTTGTTTTGAATTCCACTTGGGACACTCCTGCTAATGTGATATCATTTTGTTTTAATGCTACATTTTCCAAGAAATTTGCCATTATGTTTTTTGATCTATCCACCCAATCAATGGAAAAAGCATCAAATTGTTCAATTGTATCCCATATCGCATTTCTGTATTGTTTCAGTATTTTATTTTTTGCTATATATTTTGATCTGATCTAAGATACAACCAGTTCTGAATCTCCAAAAACCGTTAAGATTTTGATCTTGTGTTTAACTGCTAAATTCAATCTAGTCAACAAAGCTTCATATTCCACTACATTGTTTGTATATTCAAATGCTAACAGAAATGAATATTTATAAGTTGAACCATCAGGAGATATAAAAACTATACCAGCTCCATTACCCTCTTGGCTGCAAGCTCCATCAAAGTACATTTTCCATATTCCTTGTTGATTTTCAGAAATATTTTGATCAATTGGATCTTTGCTTTCCAACTCAGGTTGAGATAGTTCCACTCTAAAAATTCCCAAATCAACATCACAGAAGCAACTTAGTGGCTCTTGAGGAGCATATTCAACAATTTTATTCACTCTAGGTTCTCTATACAATTTTACCTCTTCTCCATTCACTGGTATGGTGGCATATGATAAGTCAAACTGTACATTGCCTCCTACTACAACAGTCTACTGTCTCGATAGAAGCATCCCAAACTAGGGTGGTGTGTCAATTACAATTATGTCAATAGTGTAAGAGGCTTGTGGGTAAGTTGCTAACCTTACTTCCACATTTTTCATGATTCCCACAACCAGGACTGGCCTACTATCCATGGCGTAGCATTTTCCTCCCTCCACATCTATCTATAAACCAAGCTGCTTCATTACCCCTACTGGCATGATATTCATGGAAGCACCCGAGTCTATCATGCAATTTCTTACTAGTTTGCCACTTATGAGTAAAGTGGTGAAAAATGGGTCAATTTGTGGTGTGTTCATTAGGTAGGCTTCTGGGATTTTTACCTCCTTCTTTTTATTATTTATCTCAGAGACCTCTTTGTTTCCAGGGCTTATACTTTGATTTCCATTAGAAATTAATTGTATGGTACTTTCCCTATATTCCTTGATTTTCATCATTTTAGTTAATGGTACAGACATTTTCAATTGAGATAAAGCTTGTATAAAATCAAAGGATGTACCTTTAGTTTTGATTGCCCTTTTAGGTTCAGTGCATTCTCCTTTGTTTTCTTCCTTTTCCTTTTTTGATGTTTGATCTGGCTTTTGCTTTTCAATGGGAGGTTTCTTACTTTCCTCCTTAGGGGATCCTTTTTGTTCTATTTTGTCTAATCGTTTATCATCAGTTCCTTTTGATGTCTCATCCGATGCTTTTTTATTTTTAATAAATATCCCCCTTGGGACACCCTCATCTCTATTTACTGTTCTATTTCTCAAATGATATTTGTTTCTAGCATCCTCCACTAATCCAATCATCAATCTTTTAATCTCTTCTTCACTTGGTCTTCTTATATTGCATCTATTAGTCTAACTTGATGCAATAGGGGGGTCTTGCTCGTTATCATTTTCTTCATGATCGAAGAAAACATGCTGCTCTACCATGTGAACATTGTATTTTTGGTGATCCACATTGTATTCATATCCTTCCTCCTCTGAAGATGCATACTCCTACTCCAAAGGGTTAAGAGTGTTGGAAGTTAAGTAAACATTCTAGTCTTCACCACCATCATCTTCCCATGTATCTTCCTCTGGTATTGACTGAGCTATTACACAATCTTCAGGGGAATGTGGTGCATAACAGACCGAACACCAGGGACTTTTATCTACCATGTATGCCCCTTTTATTTTTAATGGATCTGGTGTTTCTTTATTTCTAGGTCTATCATTCACCGGTTTCCCATCTTTCCAATTGGTATTATAAGGCATGTCATGCAGCCTTGGTCTTTCATTCCTATATGTGTTCTCTTGTTTGTTTAGGGGAACATATTGAGGAACCATAGGGTTTTCCCTTTTAGAAAACATCCTTGCAACTTTCCTATTATTTTCAATGGTTAAGGCTATCTTTTGGGCCTTTGCCAGATTCCTAGGACCTCTGTTTCTCAATTCATATCCTGTCTTGGGGTCAAAGGCCTTCAAATAGATACTCAAGGCAGTAGGGTTAGCCAAATTGGATGCCTGAGGTATTTTATTGTGTAATTTAACAAACCTTTGGTTAAAATCAAAGGCTGACTCATTCTGATGTTTTTGAATTGTCACTAACTCATGTAAGGAAAAATATGATGCACACTGATTTCCATATTGTTGAAGAAATTGTTCGTGGAACACCTGAATGGAGTAAATGGATGCAGTTGGTAAACTGTTAAACCAATCTCTGGCATCCTCAATCAATGACATCATGAATAGTCTCATTTGTACATCCTCATACTGCATGTCCAAGTCCTAAATGACTGCCTTAAAATTTCTCAGATGTTCCTCAGCTATAACTACATTACTTCCTATGAATTTAGGGACTAAGTTCCTCCAATTGTTGTCTAGGGGGTAAGGGTAGATTTGAAACCCAACAAGATCAAATTGTCTAATCATAGTTGTGCATTGTGGGGGGGGGATTTTGAAAATGCTGGTGTTGGTAGAGTGGGTTGTTGTTTGCCATATATTGTGGGCCTTGTGGGGGTACATACTATTGATGAGGAGGTGGTTGAATATTTTGGTGCTGTGGTGGAGCATTAGTGTTTCTATATTGATTTCTAGGCTGATTTCGGTGGGCTTGAGGGGGAATCGATGGATTCATATTGTTGCTTTTATGTGGGGTGTATATTTGGGTGATTCAGTCACTGATGTTTTGATTTGAGCTTTGTGTAACTCCATCTTTCTCAATTCTTTCATTGCTTGAAGTTGTTTCTCATACTCTACCCTTAATCTTTCTACATGTTGCCTCATTTGTTCCCACTATGTATCTTCTTCATCTCATGCCATAAATTCATGATTTTCTTTGAATGTCTCATCATACTCAGGACCTCCCTCATAGAGTGTTGCTCCTTGTTCATCTTCATATTCTCTCATTTTTCTACCTTCAAACTCAACCATGTGCTCATCAACTTTCCCAAGGTCCACTGGGTGGGAAGGATTTCTCCTCCCCTCAAGAGTATGGAGCTCTTTAGATGGGCTCTCTTTGTTTGCAAGCGTATCATATGAATTATGTGTTTCCAGCAACAACTTTGATGCTTTGTTTTTTGTTGCTGTGTCCAAGTCCTTAAACACTTTCTTGCCCTAATTGTTTTTGTAATTTGACCTTCCTTTATTATCAGGACCATCCCCCTCTTTGTAAAAAGATCTCCTTCCTTGCATGTTGTGAGAAACTGTGATGGTCTGAACTCTAGGTCGATTCCTTTATGATTTGTATCTTATGGTGTCAGTCCTAATGTTTTTATTCATTCATAGTCGCCACCCACTTTTTTCTAAAAGTGAGAAAATATTTTGTGGTTATCTTACCCAGCGGAGTCGATTTCTTTCAAATTTCAATTATGGTTTTCTTTAGTGACTTTATATGGAAAGGTTGTCTACTACCAGACAATTCTCTAGTTTTCCCCAATAGAGTCACCAATTTGTTGGGTCTCAAAATTGTTGGTTCGAATAAACCATGAGAGGTTGCCACACTCTCACTACGTTATTGGTCAACTGACAAGGCCAACCAATATGGTTGAACCCTCTACTCTTAAGGCTCTGCTAAACCTAGGCGGGTGCACCTATATGAGCAAAACATATTTTGAATTTATGTTTCCTACCGATCTAACTATCCACAAATGGAAATTTAACAGTGGAAAGATATGATCCTACTTTGGTATAAATTGTATATGCAATATCAAGGTATGAATTAATATGTTCAATTAAGAGATGTCAAATTAAATGAATAAACTAATGTACATTTGTAGAAAAGGGATACTAGTGCCTTATTGGGTAAAACAGAGTCAAATGAAAGCTTTTAATGAATGGTTTCTATCTAGCAGGTCCTCTAATTGTTTGGAATATAATTATGAGTTTACAACTGGTATAAACATGCAAGAATGTAATTGATAAACCCTACTTGAGGTAGAATATCAAATCTAATTATTTGATTCTTCTTACTGATCCAAATAACATTCCTAGATTACTGCAATTGATTGAAAGGAATTTTAATTCTTCTTTAAAGAATCCAATAAACCAAATCACACAGAAACAACAAATGTCTACTGATAAATAGAATATATACTTGATACTTCAATTTAAACAATCAAGAAACATCAGATTGGAGACAATCAAATAATCACAAGAATCCAACAAACAATTGATGCTAGGATGAAATCACCAAATTAATAGTTTCTCATTATCTTCCTTGAAATTCATACATGCAACATGGCCTCCTCGAATGTCATCATTCCTAAAAATATAATTCTTATAACAATATATCCTATTTTAAATCTATTTCCTCACATCAATCTATCCAATAACGGATATTTATACATCAGTTTGCAAAAGGACGTGCCTTTTCAAAAGTCTAAAGCATAAAAAGTTTAAAAAATTTCACTATTTAACTAATTTTTGTTAAGCCACAAATGGACTACAGACATATGCTCCATATAATCCTGGCACTCATGAGTGTCGGCATCTCCCAACGCATCACAGATCACAATCTCCATCATCATCATTCGCTCATTTTTCTCGCATGCTTCATCCAATGTCACATCCTCCATAGTGGTTGTCTTCATCATCTCTTGGAGTATTGTTTCGCACTCACTTTTCCACGCAGTCACTTCTTTCAGTTTCCCTTCATCATCACATAACTTGATTATCTTTGACAGCCTCTGTCAATCCTTGCACATCTCCTTGTAACTCCTCAAAGAAATCCCTATGCCTATCCATGATAAAATTAGCATTTTCAATCTCTGTACTACTAGGATTATCCTTTTGCTCTAATTCCTCGATTTTTTCTTGGATTCTGCTATCCACTCTCCTCTGCTCCTTTATTGCATCCACAAATTGTGAGTGTTTTCCCCAAAGCTTCTTTAACAAATTGGTTAAAACGACCTGCCATCTTTTGATTATTGTAGCAAGTGCATCCATTTTCCCTTGAGAATATGCAGTTGATCCTTCCCAATGGTCCCTTTTCAGTGAACTCTCACCTTGGGTGAGCATCTTTGTTGGCTCTATTACAACACCTACCAACTCTTTCAAGCATTCATTCTCTCTCAACATCGTCTCATTATTGGTTTTATACATCTCCCTTTCCCTTATCAATGCTTGGATTTGGGCTTTATTCAACTTGGCTATATTTATCCCAATATCAGCATTTGCTACATGATGAACCTCCCCAGCCTTCAGGGTCATGACATGTCCGAATGCCTTTTTTGTATCAATAATAATTGATTTCTTGTGTGGAGGATACAAGGCCCAAATCATCAATGTTTCATCATCAGGATTGTATCTTGATCCTGTGTATACCTTCATCACCTTCTCTATGTTGAGCTTGTGGGTAGAGCATTGTTATCTTTTAAGAAACTGACAAAAACTAATGCAGAATTCATATCCAAACCTAGAAAAATTATACCACCTGCCTTTTCTAACATCTCCCTTCCCTTCTCAGGGGTCATGTTGATCATGTCTTTATCTACCTCATCCTTTAAACTTTTTAACAGCTAATCTTCATTTCCTGGAGTGACATTATCAACCTGCCCCCTTATGTCTTTCCCCTTTTGCTTATATAAAAATGTTTTAAATTCCAAGGTCTTTATAACTGTCACCTGATATAAAAGACCTATAGTCTTCATGTCTTGTATCTATATCCATGGTTTCCTCAACATTTGCTTCCTTGGAAACATAGGCATAATCCTGAGTCTTCACCCTTAATACCTTCCCAGATGAGCTTTACGGTCTATCTACTTTTGATATCCCTTTGATGGAGGATAACAACTCAACATCCACCAACTCCTGATTATGTTTCTCAATAACAATTTCATCTTCCTCTGCCTCCAGGTTTTTTATTATGTCATCAGATTTATAGGGAACATTATGGTACCCTCCAAAATTTATTTTTTGTCTGGCAGAGTGGATATACCCTTTTAGATCAAAGTTCTTTCTAATTGGTGCTCTTCTCATGTTGTAGTGTAATAACTTATCCAGAATCAGATTATAACCTTCCTTGGCTAATACAGTGAAATCAATAAAACATAATGTACTGGGCATAAAGGCCTATTTCCCATATGAGCTTAAGTTCATAACACTGGAGTAATCCATTTGCCTAACAATTTCTAGGTATGCAATTCTATCCGGGACAGTTCTGGGCAGAATGAAAGGTGTATCCTCAAAGCCATAAACCCTAATCATTGTGGCATTCTCTAAGCAATACCAATCCCCCCAGTTGTGGTTAATTGGTGCATTGTAATCTCTAGGCCTAAGAAACCTTTTTACTTCTTCAGATAAGGAATAATCAAAAGGATGGTTGAAAAATCTATACAAGGGTTTCACAAAGAATTCTTCAAAATGCAAGAAATTTGAATTGGCAAAACTGCAATCCCAAACAACAGTCCATAATTGAATAGGCAATGGCCTAACTTCCTTGTTGGATTGTGAAATCCTCAGCTCCTAGGGCCATAAACCTAACTCTTGTCCAAAATACAACACTAAGTGCATCAGTAGTGAGTAATTTATGAGATGGAGAACAAAAGCACCACTCTTTATCACCATCAAGCTTGCATCCAGCTCCTTAAAAACATGTGCAGCATAATCAAATGATCTGGAATTGTGATACTGAATGTCTGTAATAGTTGCCATGGGCACAACCACCATATGCTTAGGTACCTCCATCCCTAATACCTATCCCACTGAATAATAAGTATATTTCAAGTAGGGTTCAGAAAGATCTACATGAAAGGGTGGTCCCTCACTATCTTCCATTGGAGTAGGTTTTCCATGACACCTAATTCTATGCAAAGGTAACCTCCACCCTTTATAAATGGTTTCCATCCTTCTAAACTCACTGTTGAGCTGCTCACTTATTATTTTCTCACTGCATATTCCCTCCATCCTGAAAACCTCAGCAATTGCATTCTCAGATACATGTATCAACGGATTCCCTGATAAATCACATATAGCCTTATTTTTCAAGTCATAATGTCCAACTAGCATCTTTACTAGTTCAACATCAATAAAAACATTAGGGTACACCAATTTCCCTAAATTGATCCTCCATGGATTGCATACCGGCTCAAAGCGATTTCTCCTATGATAATGGAAATTGAATAACTCATAGCCCCTAATCGAAGTCTAAACATCCCCTATAAATTTGCATTTGTCATCCAATTTGTCAACTTCCACTTTGAGCTTTGTGGAATGCCTAGCTCTAGGTCTAGAACCAGGTAACTGGTCTATGAGGTCTTGATTTAGCTTCCTTTCAGTACCTTCTGGTTGCAACTCAGTCCTTTGCTTTTTTGCTTTTGATTGGATACCCTCCTCGGGTTTTCTTCCCTTTAGTTTTCCTGAACCAGTGCCTTCCATAATTCAAATTTTTATGAATTCTAAGAGGACGAGAAACTTACTATAACTTTCTTGCAAATTCAAGCTAGGTGAATGCCTTAATTGCACTATTGGTTCCCTTGCTCTCCTTCGCTTTGAATTCTGTGAGACAATGATTTCAATTGATCATACCCTGATATGCAAAATCTTCTATGCTTCATGGCACCATTAATGTTTTTACTGAGACATGAATGCTGCAAGTTTTTTCAAAATTCTCCATATCACATCAGGGCTCATATCGGCAAGACATTTCAAATCTTTGGCTGATCCGCCTGTTCAACGTTCATCCATCCACTGAGATGTCTTGCAGTTTCTCCGACATCACAAGTCTCCCTGATAGTTTCTTTCCTTTCGCCTTTTATATCGCCATGACCTTCACCGAAGCAACTATCACCCAAAATTAATGAATTGGGCCAACGGTTCTTCACCTTACTCCGAAAGCTTTTTTTCTTACCGAGATGTTTGCTTTGTAAACTTATGTTGCCAAGACCGAAATATTGTTCTGTCGATAGAAAATATTCACTGTGATGTCTCTTAGATCTCACCGCGGTGACATGTCTCACCGATACGCCTCTTCTTCGGTAAGACAATGTGCATCGTCTTCTCGACACCCTTTATCTTCATATGCTTAGTTTTGTCGGTGTAACCCGTGGGGTCGGTAAGACTTTCTAGACTCTCCCCGACATCATTTGTCTTACCGAGTGAGTCCTCCCTTTGCTTTATCAGCAAGACCAATAACACTTCGGTCAGTGTTTTGAAATCTCTCTTCGATGACCAAAGTCTCTCCGATAGACTTCATTTTTCTCCAATCGGCAAAAGTAACTTAGCTCGATATGAATTTTCATCGTCATGCCGATATCTTTTGTCTTGCCGTTAAGAAATAAAAACTTGTATTCTTTTGGTATATAATTTCATCGGTGTGACCCTTCTGATGTCCTGCCAATATACTGAGGATGTGTATATTTTCTTCGATGAGACCTGCATCAACTTATGCCGATATTTTCATATGTTAAATATTTAATGCCATATGAATTTTATGGGGTTTTATGATAAAATTTTAAATTGGATTTAGGTAAAAGATGTTATGTGAGGATTTTTGTGTCTATATTATGAACCTTTTGGGAGACTAATAATCATGAAGGGTGGATGAAATTGCCAAAATTTCACAGTTCCAATAGGCTCTTCCTAAAGATACTTTTGAGTATCTACTAGATAAGCTGGAGGTTATTGCCCCTCATTTTACAAACTAAGATGCATTTGGAGATGCATCAGTCTCGTGGATTCATGGTTTGATCTTTTTGGACTAATGTTTTTGGTGGCTACCTCTCAGGGGGAGAAAGCTATTTTTTTAAGAATTTTCATAAAGAGTATTTTTTTCATGTCAAAGGAAGTTTCAATGAACATATATTTTTCCTTTTCCATTGATCTCAAAGGGGGAGAGAGATAGCATGTGAAAGAAAGCTAATAAGAGAAAGCATGTGAAGAGGAAAGAAAGCTAATAAGAGAAAGCAGGTAATGAGGAAGATGATCTTCTAAGGGGAAGAAGCAAAATGAAAAATCTTGAGAACTATTTTCAGAGTTGTTGTGTGTCTTTGATGGTTTAGTACATCATGTGTTGCCATCAATGACAAAGGGGGAGATTGTTACAAGAATGAAAAGAGTAATGAAAGTGTTTTCATTGATGTCAACTGGTCAGGTGGTTATATACTAGTTGTTTTTGACTATATATGTTGAGGATATTGAGAAAATTGTATTAAAAAAAGATTACAGGTATTCAACTATTGAGGATGTTGGTTCGTTAATTGTGAACTATGTTTTTTGTGTTCTAGCTGAGGTCTAGCAGAATTTTTTTTGGTTCATATTTCTCTTTATGGTTCTAGAGTTGTGTTGCCCTGGTTCTATTGAAGATGGTTTTGACATTTGGAAGTATCAATCTTAATTGATGTATGTTTTTTACATCGGTTTGGATGACCATGTGTCAAGTATTATCTTCAAATATGATCAAGCGTGTTGGATCTATTATGGGTCTCGGTGAAGCGTGTGTTTGGGAGCTCTAGGAAAATTCATCTCCAGTAATTCACCAAAGGAGAATTCACTGCCATGGAAAATTCACTGACAAAAAATTCACCGCCAAGTAAAATTCATCACCAACATTTCACCGTGGCAGAAAATTAACCACATTAATATTTTTTAATATATATTTCAAAAATATTGATTTTATTAAAAATATTAATGCGGTTAATTTTCTACTACGGTGAATTTTATTTGGCGGTGAATTTTCCATCTATGAATTTTCCATGGTGGTGAATTGTTGGAGGTGAATTGCTAATGATGAATTTTCCAGATGTCGTGTTTGGGTCACCCTCAGTCTAATTCCACCCTAGAATGTTTGGTGCCAACCTAATTTGAATTTGAAGTTGGATGGCCGACTTTGTATCTTTTCAAAGTTGGAGATGGTATAAATATAGAATGCACCAGCAATGAAAAGTGTACATAAGAAAAGAAGGATGATAAGTGAAAGAGCAGTTGTGACTTTGATGCTATTCTAAAAGTATGTGAGTTATGTGTGTGGTTGATTAGTGTGAAGTTTAATGTTGAGTTTTTGGATGCAGTGAGCAAAAGGAAAACTTTGTCATTCATGCAAGTTGATAAGTGATTGTGGTGGAATTCTTTGTTGCATTGGTATTTTTTTATCTCTATAACAAGTCTTCTTTGTATCTTTGTGGTAGTGATCCATTCAGGTTGTAGCCATGTTGATAGTGAGTCCAAACAGTGAGTCCTTATCTCAGGCAGTGAGCCTTATTCTAGGCAATGAGTCTTATTTTAGGCAATGAGCCTTTTTGTAATCAGTTTTGATATTCTCTATAGTGTGAGTTAATCCTCATCGTGTTTTTTCCCTCATTTGTTTTTCCACGTAAATCTAGCATTATTGTGTTTGTGCGTTGGAATTTTGATGGTTAATCACTTAATCAGTTTATGTGCCAGTTCGGGTAATTGAATTTAAGGTTAAAATCCATGACAATTGATTCATGCCCCCTCTTAGTTGTCTTATCCAACAACAAGATCCCTAAAAATAATGAAGAATGGTGGCACCTTATCTCAGTATGTTTATAAATGAAAAAGTACATTAAATAGATGTTAAAAATTCAAAAAAAAAGAGATAAAACACAAGGAATACATATCAAATAACCCAAATGAAGTCATCTCATGCAAATAGAACTTTTCCAAGTGCCAAAATATCCAAGTAATCTAGTAGAGTGTAAAATAATGAAAATAAATACCTAGAGATGAATCTAGAAAAGGTGCATGGATAGTTGTGAAGAGCACTAAAATACATTTCTAATGCCACAAGAGTCAAAAAAATGGAGGCCCAAGAAAAAAATTGGAGCTTAGGAGCCAAAAAATAAGATCTAACTTTGACATGTAATAAATGTACTAATAGAAAAAATTAAGATAAATTCCTACACCAAAATAAAGTGCTCAGAACCATATTTTTGCCGATATCTCATTTACCAAAATCTAATTCGTATACCCAAGTTATTCCAAAAAGTAAAAAATAGCTCCTCTAGGGAGCATGATAGGGTTTGGTCATATAGATGATGTCATGTTGACATTAGTAAATGAAATATGTTGCATGTTGCCAAAATATTCCCTAAGTGATTTAAAATGACCAATTTGTCCCTAAAACCATTGTAGTATGATGGAAAACCATTGAAAAACTAAACTTCCCTACTCTATAATGGTGAGGGGGGCGGTGGAGGAGGGCTCAATAGGGCTATAGCCCTGGATGGGAAGGAATTATAGTTATAGAAAAGGGAGCCCAAAAAGAAGGGCAGAGAGCCCTATCCCTATAGACCCAACACTATGTGGGGGAAGCCCCCCTTTCTATAGTTTATATTGCCCTACTATAGCCATATTGACCCCTATGTGGCCCCTACTATATAAAGGTAAGGAGGTGGGGGGTCTCTCCATCTATTATTCCACTACTATGGATAAGGCATTGGGAGAGTGCCTCTCCTTCCTCTCCCACCCTACAGGTGAGCCCAAGCCAATTATTGATAGGGGGATAGGGTCGGGAGAGAGCTGCTATAAATTACTAAAGTAGACTTAAAAAACCAAAAAGATGACCAAAAAATGCTAATGATTAGAAAATAACTAAAAAATGAACGAAAATCAACCAAAAATTGTATGGGAAGTGGTTTTAGGTGTTAAATATTGGTTTTCAACATGTTTGAGGTTGTCTCATAGGTGTCAAAGGTTTTTAATAATCATTGGCAATTTTTCATTGGTAATGGTCAATGTTGCTAAAATACAAAACTAGAACAAAATGATGCTACCATTGGTAGGTAGTGTCATCTATCATCATTGGTGTGAGTGGTAGGAGAATGGTCATCAACATAAATAACTACACTAAAAAAATTGAAAATTTCCATAAAATCTAAAAAATATTACTAAGAAAAAATCACAAACACTAGAAAAGCCTCAATCCTAATGAAAAAATGAAATTGTGACTAGAAAATGATTAACACCACTAGGAAACCTAGAAATTTAACCACTGTTATATTTTATTTGTTATATTTTGTAGATGAATGGCCTATATAGGAGGGTTATAAATATGTACAGTTATATAGATCCATATGACTATATGGATTCCATACAAAATATATAATTTTTTTCCCTCAAAATTTGTTCAACACCCAAAAGTATTACAAAATATTTTTCTAGTCTTTGATTTCAATGTTTGGATAGATGATTTTAGGGTTTTTGGGCCTTCTAGACACAATAGTGAGGTCTATTTGGCTCCAATATGCACCATTTTTTTTGCATAAGGCCAAAACTCTCAAAAATAGGATATTAAACCATAGATCTAGAGCTCTAATACCATGTTGAAATTGATTCCTCAACCCTACATATCCCAAGGATTACTTGCAATAAAAAACTTATCATAGAAAGAGAGAAAGTAAAGGAATGGTTATGGAGGCCAAAGAGAGCTATTTATCCAAAAATCACAAACCATTATGAATGTACTTGAATCTAATGAATGATACAATGATGAATCCTTATAAAATAAAATAAAATAAAATAAAAAGAAGCCCTAGATGAAATTATAGGTGAGGATAAAAATAGATCATGACATGTATCCTAATCATAGGACTTGAGAAAAAAAATCACATGACCTATGTAAGTTTAAGTAGCTAGTGTGGAAAGGGACCTAAGTAATTAAATAATTAATTTAGAAAATACTCTTTGAATGTAAAGATATTTTGATACTAGTATTTTATGTAGATGATTTAATTATCACTAATATTTCCTCAATCATGCTTCAAAATATTTAACACACTTTAATAAAGAACTTTGACATGATCAATCTTAGGCTTCTACATTATTTTCTTGGCCTTTAAGTCCTGTAGTCTACTAATGGGATGTCTATATGCCTGTATAAGTATGACTTTGAATTGCTTCATATTTTTAGAATGTTTGATTGTAATCCTACACCTGCACCATTTCAATCTAGTGTGGCCTTGTTTGCCACTTGCACCACACCTAGATTATACTTTATATAGTTGATAGTATTTTATATTTAAATCAAACTCATCCTAATACCACTTTCATTATTGGGATTGTCTCTCATTTTTCTCATGATCATCATGAGATTCATTGGAGGACATCCAAGCATATTTTGAGCTATATTTTGATTACCGAACTATTGGAATTAAATACACATATGAGCTTCTTAGATAGAAGGCTTCATTGACTCAAGTTGGGATAGTGATGTCGACTCATGTATAAGCCTACTTTTGGGTTTATTATTTTCCTTGATTTTGTTCTAGATGCATGATCTTGCAAGAATCAAATTAGTATTGCATTATCACCCACCAAGGTTGAGTATTAAGGTTTAGTAATTGCTAGCTAAGACATTCTTTGGATTTGATAGCTTATTATAGAGTTTGGTCCACTAATTTATCATCATAATACTATTTGGTGTGATAAAAAAAAATCATTCACATTTCTCACAAGGAAGTGGAGTATCAAAGGTTTAAGAAAATTAAGATACATGCACATTTCTTTGAAAAACTCATCCATGATGGTGTTCTCTCCTTAGAGTATTTGTCTAATCAGGAGTAGGTTGTAGACATATTCACTAAACCTTAGAATCACCTCACTATCTTAAGTTTTGGAACATGCTTTGGGTGAAGGAATTTATCCTTGAGGGTTCATCTTGAGTCCCCCTTCCTTTGCATTTGTTCTCTTTTTTAGAGATGATCTTTTTCATATGGTTTTCTCCTTTTCTTTATTTAGGAGAGAATTTTACTATACATGAGTATCTCATCAAGCCTAGTTGTTGGGAATCATGTTTTAATGTCTAGGTTTCTCCCTAAGTACCACTTAAGGGGGGTGTTAATGTAAAAAGTAGATTTACCTATCTAGTTTAATTTAACTAGTATACCTATTCACACTACACTTAAACTCAATTATATTTAATTTTTTTTTTTTATCTCACCTCATGAGGATTTTTCATATGTCCTCATACTTATTGAAAGTGTTCCACATTTTTCACAAATTTTGGGAATTTTATCAATTATCTACTCCTAACTTCATTTTTTCTTCTTATCTTACATATATAAGGAGCTCATGTTATTATTTTATTTACTTTATTATTATTATTTTTAGGAAAAAGGCTATAAGCCTATATATTATATAATAAATATTTACATATATCAAAGTTTTGACGACACCCATTAGAAATTTATAAACATCCTTGGTGCAGATACAAAATTCATAGGAAGTTTATAGTCATCCTCCATAATTGCCCCTATTACTAGATATGAATTTTCATACAGGAAAAGGTTACAATGATTGCAAAAAAGAAACCTAGGCATCATCAAAATACTTTTAGCTTTCAAAATCTATAAACTGCTAACCCACACCTAGCTATTCCTCCATGTGATAGATTTGGACTTCATTTTCTCCTTGTTTTTCTTGTAGGCCTTCATCCCTTGACTGTGCAAATGATGTGACATTGAAATTCAAAAGTGTGGCATGGTGGAGCTGACACAAGCCACCTAAGTGAGCCTAATTCACTACAACAATAGGAGTTGAAGGGTGATGGTCATGAATTAGTGGCACCATAATGGAATGGTAATTCTCCTTGATTTTCTCTACCATTTCAACCCCAATTTCACCAACATTCTTATCAAGAGCTAAGTACAAGTACCTCAGACTACTCATTTCAAAGGAATTTTTAATTGCATCATAAATTGATACATATGCCCTTTTGTGAAGGAAAAAATGATGGGGAAACAAATTCCCAATATATCCTTGGCCTTTCTAGAGGTCATATGTCTGGGTGACTTTTAACAGTGCATTATCTTGCAAAAATGATTCATTAACCACTTTCCTTGCTATCAATTCCATAGAATGGTAGCACTACAACAAGTCTAACAAATTTGAAATAAAGATTGATAAGAGCTAAGATGGGAACAAAAATCTTCTTGCCTGTGGATGGATAATTTCATCCCCAATTACTTGCTTAATACTTTTTCTAATTTGTAGGCACTAGTCTTTGAACACATGTTGAAGCTGAGTAGCATCAAGACCTTCAGTGAAAGGTAATTACCAATCATTTACAAGAAAATAGGCCCTATAATTATGTGGGATATACTCCATTGTCAAAATTCGACAAGAACTGCAACCACGTGAACTCACTTGCACCTCCCTGATGAGGTAAAAATAACCTCATCATAATAAAAATCTGGAAAGCTCATTCTTGCTAATTCAATCCTAAGCATGTGCCAATTTAGCAAACTTTAGGAGAAGTAATTACTTATTTTAAGAAAAATTATGCTTTCTTTCATTCTTTTGATCAATTGAGGAAATTGTCCAAAGCAGGTTTAATGGGTTGATGTGAGTGTTGTTGTAGGGATTAACATGTCATCATGTGGTTGTTGTATAAGTTTAGCCAACACGTGCCTCAAAGTAATGTTGTGAACCCACTCCTTGAAGCCTGGATGATGCATCAAAGATTCAATTTTAGTTCTTTAAAATTCAGTTGTTCAAAAATTTATGGCTCTTCTCAATCCTTCTACATGTTTTAAAAAGCTTTAAAGACATCAAGTTAGTTTCAAGTTAAGGAAGACTTTTTCAATGGTTATCCATGCCATCGTAAATTTATGATCTAGTTAGAAAGTTATCTATAAAACTGAAATTTCATAAGTAATAAAGGAGACAGACAGAGAAGAAGTATTGTTATGCTATTTACATGGATTTGCAAATCATTGTTGAAATGAGTTATCTGATTTCTATTTAGTGGTAACTGTTGAATTCGAATGATGGTGACTATATGTCATAAGAGGATTTGAGAATCTGTAGTTTATGTGAGTTAAAGACGAAGTAGTAGCCCGCGAGCTGGCCACTCAAGGGGAGTTAGAATAGATAGACAAGTATTTTATTGATTAAGTTATTCCCTTTGTTTAGGATAAATTGTTGTTCAGTAGGGATAACAAGTTGTTGAAGAGTCAGGTTAGTTGTTTTGGAGCACCATTGTCTTTAATTTGTATAAGTTTTCTTTTGTAGTTGATAATATTTATTTACTGTTTAGAAGATGCTTAATTATTTTTTTCCTTACTTTTATGCTTCCGTAGTTTACTAGTTGTTTAGTTTACTTGTTTCCATGCTTTCTAGTTTAGTAGTAATGTTTTCTAGATTAGTTGTCTTATGATTTTTTATTTAGTATTCCTTGATGTTCTTAGAGTAAGATCATTTTTGAGTTAAGTAGTAATGGCTTTGGTTTAGTCTCAAATTTTGTAGTTTAAAAGAAAAACAGAAAATGTAAAATGGGTTGTTTGAATAATCTCCTTCTGCAAACTGCCTTGGACACTACTCGGTCGACAATTGACATTCAATTATTCTAAAGTAGTAGGACCTAACGAAAACCTATCACTTTTTGGTGCCGTTGCCGGGGATACTTCTTAAAAGACTTTGAAATTCTTTTTGTTTAAAAGTGTTATCAGGAGACGGTTTGAATAAAAAAGTTTTATGCCAAAAATATCTTAGTCGGCTTTCATTTCTGCATGGTTAGGAAAAGGGGCCCCCACGGATGTTTTATACCAAAAACCCCCCAAAATACGTACCTATCATACATAGGGAAGCCCAAGGCTCAGACGGCCACACTTTTGAAGAATTATTTGAGCCTACTCCACCTGAGGCTTTCCATTATTTACATATTGAGCAACTGGCAGAATAGCCAGATATCGAGGAAGATGTTTTTGAGGAACATACTCTTCTAAACACAATGGGAAATCGTAGAGCTGAACCTAACCACAATGAACCTCAGCCTCCTAGAATGTTTACCTATCCTATCACATTGGATGCTGATGATGATACTGCCATGAAGAACATTTCTCCGGCTTTCTATCCAACCTTCTGTGGCTTGCCTTCGGAAGAACCTGACCAATTTATCTTTGAATTTAAAGTCCTATGTCAAACTTATGATTATAAGAATGACAATCAAAATTTGAAGATTTTTCCATCAACTTTGAAGGACTCAGCAATGCGCTGGTTCATGCGATTGGGTTCATGTAGTATAACATCCTGGGAAGAAATGGAGACTGTTTTCTTGCACAAATACCAGTGTTACTATAGGGTAAGTGATTGCAAGGAGGAGTTGTTTAAGCTAAGGAAAAATGAGGATGAAAGTTTAGAGGACTATCTCGATAGGTTCCTCTTCCCCTCCAAGAGGTGTGGAGAAATGACCATTAGTGTAGAGATTCTCAAAACAATATTTCTTAAAGGTCTTGATGATGACACTCGACGAAACCTTGATTTATTGGGAAAAGGTGACGTGTCTCAATTAACTCTTGAAGAAATATGTGAGCTTTGTCAGAATTTCTCCCGTACTAGGGGAGGAATCCGAAAACTAATCTTTTTAAAGGGTAGAATGAGATAGGTAAGCTCGGCGAAGAAATAGCAAATCTAAAAATGGATATTCTCGTACAGTTGAATACCACTCTAGATGGTATACAAGCTAAAACCTGCAACCTTGAGACCTTGTCAATATATTGTCCAAGGTGTCAGAATAAACATCTATTGCATGAGTTTCCTTTAGATAAAGTCAATGTTTGTCAGCTGTGTGAGAAAAATCATCCTACAAACCAGTGTGAGCTTTTGTCGGATATTAAGAATACTAAGAAACAAACCGTTCAGGTTGAAGAAGAAATACATGCTTTAAACCAACGTCAAGGAGGTAATTTTCCTTATGGATAGAATCCTAATCCTGCATGGAGACCACAAAATAACTGGGCTCATAATTAATGGACTCCATCTTGGAATCAGTTGCCTCCACCTCAACCTAATTGGGGAACTCCCTCTTGGGGATCACCTGATTGGACAAACCACATATGGGGCAATCAACAATGGCCAAATCAACCCCAACAATAGTGGTACCAACAACATATAGTACCCCAATGGAATTGGGCACAAAATCAATTCTATACTGAGCCAAGGAGGAATCAACAACAGAATCTATTACCCCCAGCTCAGAACCCTCCTCAACATGAGAAAATATATCAACCTCAGCTTCCAGTGCAACCACTTCCCAATCCTAAAAAAATCGCCAAAATACGCCAGTTTATTCTACCAAACATGAAAATGTTACTGGGCTTAATGCAATACACTTTGGAAATGTGCAGTTGCATTCTGGTTGAACTGTTCAACCACCAACCATTGAAGAAATAGAGGAGGAAACTGAGCCTACCAGTCCAACAAGAGACACATCATCTAAGCAGAATATTACTCCTCAAGACAACAAGCCTTTTTCAGTGGCAGGGGCTGCTGACTTGTCTCAGGGGGAGGAGGATCCGCTCTTAAGTCAACATAAGGAGGATCATGTTCCAAGAAAGAAAAGGATGCCACCATATCCAGAACATTTAAAGTCCATAACCCTAGAAACTACTCCGGAAGTATCTTTGGCTATGGAAACTGGGTTAATTCAAGAGATTAAATAGTTGCAAATTGAATTTCCTTTGTTGCAAGAAATAAAAGAAATCCCTGAATTAAACCAATTAATAAAACAGTTATGTATCAAAACACCAGAGAGGAAGCCAAAAACAATAAACACCATTCATATTCATGGTTATTTAGCTGATTTTCTGTCTAGAAAGATTATTGCTCCGAAATATGATGATCCTAGAAGTCCTCTTATAACTGTTATAGTCAATGAGGTAACAATACCAAATGCATTACTGGATCTAGGAGCAAATATTAATGTGATGACAGTGGATGTAATGGAAAAATTAGGGTTAACTGATTTACGTCTCACAACCACAGTCTTACAAATGGAAAATTAGTCTATAGCCATCCCGAAGGGTGTCATTAAGAATGTCCTTGTCAAAGTTGATGGATGGGATTATCCAGTCGACTTCTAGGTGATTCAATCGCTTACACCTAAGGATAGCTATCCTATAATCCTTGGAAGACCTTGGCTAGCTACAGTTTCTACTAAGATTGATTGCAGGGAAGGAGGAATGACCATTTCGCATGCCCAAGATAGCAAACGCTTGTTCTTATATCCCCTTGCTAAGCCTACTAAGCATGAAAACGTCTAGGTTGATGAACCTGAGGAACCAAATGGTTCAGATAGTTTAGCCTCCCTAGCCATGGTGGTAATTAAACATGGGGAAGAACTGGAAGAAGAGTTAGTAAATGAGATAGCACACCTTGCTATAACCTAGAATGAGGAGGAAATGGTAGATGCTTCAAGAATTTTTGGACAACCAATTGATATAAGTGGAATAGAGCATAGTTACACTACAATGGGAATGTCATGTCCGTTAGCAAATATGATTCCTAAAACAAGTCATTTCTATGAGGATATCACAAGGTTTCACCAACTGGTAACTCATAGTTGTCCTCTTAATATGTTGTTACAACCTATGTTTACTGTAACCGTGGTTCATCCTGGAACAAAATCGATAATGTTATTACCAGGAAAAACCTTGAATATCAATAGCTAGTTGACAGAAACTCAAGAGGATAAGTTGTTTAATATGCTGGTAGAAAGATCCAAAGGTTTTGCTTGGGATTATACAGACATGAGAGGAATTCACCCAAGTGTTTGTACTCATCATATTTATACTGATATCAATATAAGGCCTGTTCGCCAGACACAAAAGAGACTCAATCCTGCATTAAAGGATTTGGTTAAAATTGAGATTGAGAAACTCCTTTGTGCTGGATTTATTTATCCAATCTCTGATAGTAAATGGGTATCACCTATGGTGATAGTCCCAAAGAAAAATGGGAACTGGAGAATCTATGTAGACTATCGAGAACTTAATAAAACCACTTATAGAGACTATTTTCCCTTACCATTTGTTGATCAGGTCTTGGACAACTTGGCCGGGAGGAAGTATTTCTCCTTTCTGGATGAATTTAGTGGTTATAATCAGATACAGGTTGCTCCAAAAGACCAAGACAAAACCATGTTTACCTGCCCTTGGGGCACATTTTCATATAGAGTGCTTCCTTTTGGACTATGCAATGCTCTAGCAACCTTCCAGAGAGCTATTCTTGCTATATTTTTTGCTCTCATTAATGACTATGTAGAGGTTTATATGAACGATTTTACAGTCTATGGATCAAACTATGATGAAGCTCTTCAGAACCTAGATCGAGTTTTGCAAGTTTGTGAGGAAAATAGACTATCCCTTAGCCATGCGAAATTTTTAATAATGGTGGAGCAAGGAATAGTCTTGGGTCATCATATTTCCTCAGAAGGAATAAAGGTCAACCCTAAGAAAATTGAAGTCATCCAACAGTTGACAACTCCTCAAACTCAGACAAATGTAAAAAGTTTTCTTGGACATGGTGGTTACTACAGAAGATTCATAGAAGGTTTTAGTAAAATTGTAGCTCCTATGTTCTCTCTTTTACATAAAGAAGTAGAGTTTTTCTGGACATCTAAGTGTCAGCAATCATTTGAAGCAATCAAAGAAAAACTTGTCTCTACTCCTGTTCTAAGAGGGCCAAACTGGAGTATTCCCTTTCACATCTATGCTTATGCTTCTGATGAGGCTATTGGAGCAGTTCTAGGACAAGAAGATGAGAATGGGGGGAAGTATGCTATATGTTTTATCAGCAAAAATCTTACTTTGGCAGAAAAGAATTATACAACAACAGAAAAAGAATTCCTGGTTGTTGTTCACGCTATTAAGAAATTTCATCATTATATGATGAGGTATAAGGTCACAGTTTACACGGATCACTCAGTTGTGAAGTACTTAATGAACAAACCTGTGGTAAATGGTCAAATCATGAGATGGCTATTCCTTCTTCAAGAGTTTAATGCCACGATTCTTGATAAACCAGGAAAATATAATGTGGTAGCTGATTTTTTGTGATGAATCAAACATGAAAAATATGACATTACCCCTGTATAGGATGATTTTCTAGATGAAAATCTATTTGCGGTTTCTGTAAAATCACCTTGGTTTGCAAATATTGCTAACTATTTAGCTGCATCTGAGATACCTCCTGGATTCACATCTAAGCAAAAGAAGTGATTAATCAGGGAGAGTGCCCCATTCAAGTGGATTCATGGAATGTTATTTCATTGTGGTCTTGACATGATTTTGAGGAGATGTGTAAGAGCTGATGAAACCTACAAAATTTTGAGGGCCTATCACGATGACTCATCGGGAGGACATTACTCTGCAAAGAGAACTTCCCACAAAGTCCTAGGTGCTGGATACTATTGGCCCTCAATGCATAAAGACATTAAGAACTATGTGCATAATTGTGATGAATGTCAGAGGGTAGGAAAACCAACTGCCTCTTCGGAAATGCCATTGTAGCCTCAAGTAGTCCTTGAATCATTTGAAAAATGGGGTTTATATTTTATCGGACCCATAGATCCTTCCTCTCAAGTGAAAGAGTCTATACTGGTTTGTACTGACTACCTAAAAAAGTGGGCAGAAGTTCAAGCCTTGAGAATAGCTAGGGAAGAACAGGTTGCAGACTTCCTTTATAATAAAATCTTCCTTAAATTTGGAGCCCCTTGATTTATTGTAACTGATCAACGACCCCAATTCATGTCTTGAGTGCTTCTGGCATTTACCAATCATTTTCAGGTAAGCCATAGAAAGTCATCTCCTTACCACCCTCAAGGGAATGACCAAGTAGAAGTGACTAATAAAGAACTGAAAAATATTCTGACAAAAACAGTCTCTTTTGGAAGAAAAGACTGGGCTAAGAAGCTCCCTGAAGCCGTATGGGCATACAATACTACCTAGAAATCTACGACTGGATTAAGTCCTTATGAGCTAGTTTTTGGGAAGAAGCCTCTTCTTCCCATTGAGTTCGAGTTATAAACTCTACGAATGGAAATGGAATTAGGTCTAGATTTAAAAAGAGTCCAAGTTGAAAGAGTTCTCTAACTGAGCGAATTAGATGAACTTCATTTAGACACCATTCATCAAATTCAACTAATTCAGCATCAACGGAAGGTATGGCACGATAAACATATTAAGGAAAAGGAGTTTCACAATGGGGACTGGGCCTTGCTATTTGATTCTAAATAAAAAGACCATAAGGGCAAGCTCAGAACTCACTGGTTGGGACCTTATAAAGTTGAGGAAGTCTTTTCGAATGAAACTGTTCGATTAAAGCCAATCGATGGTGACACATGAACTCTATTGGTTAATGGTCATCACTTACGTATCTACCATAAGTCAGTCAATAGGAAATAATTTACAAGGATGGTCGAAATGAAAGGCGAAGTCTAATGTGTTGACTCTACCATGGCAGAGTCTATTCAGTAAAAATCTTAGATTGTTTAAAAAATAAATAAATAAATAAAGTAGACATGTATGCTGATATATTTCCCTTCATTTAATCTTCCGTTGTTTTTGGACTTCACTAAAAAATTTCCATATTTTTGTAGGACTTCTCAAAAAGTAGAGAGTAACTTTCGGAGCACCCTCCAAAGATGCTCCGGAACATTATGGGACCAATGCTCCAGAACTTGATGTTTTCAAAAGCCCAATGCTCCGGAACTTGAATAGAGCTTATCATGATGAGGAGGCATTCTGCACTAAGGTTCAAATTCATGAAGATTCTTTTCCATATCACTCAAACCTTTCATTCTGTTGCTGCTCTGGCTGCATCTTTTAATGATGCTCTGAAACTTTTCATTCTGTTGCTAGTCCGGCTGCATCTTTTAGCGATGCTCTAGAACTTTTCATTATGTTGTTGCTTCGGCTGCATCTTTCAGCGATGCTCTGGAACCTTTCATTCCGTTGCTGCTCTAGCTACATCTTTCAGCGATACTCCAGAACCTTTCATTCCATTGCTACTCTGCTGCATCTTTTAGCGATGCTACGGAACCTTTCATTCCATTGCTGCTTCGGCTGCATCTTGCAGCGATGCTCCAAAAATTTTCATTTCATTGCTGCTCCGGCTGCATCTTTCAGTGATGCTACGGAACCTTTCATTCCGTTGTTGCTCTAGCTGCATCTTTCAGTGATGCTCTAGAACCCTTCATTTCATTCTGCTCTGACTGCATCTTTCAGTGAGGCTCTGGAACCCTTCATTTCATTCTGCTCTAGCTACATCTTTTAGCGATGCTCTGTAACCTTCATTTCATTCTTGTTTCGGTCACACCATACACCGATGCTCCGGAACTTATGCACTCATTCAAGCGCGTTGACCAAAATACGTGCTCTAGAACTTGTTCGGTTATCTTTCGCCACCTTTTTCAAAATTTCAAAATTTTCGATATTCTTTCGCCAAAATATCTGATACATCTGTCTTTCTATTTTTGCTCTAGTTGTAGGTAAGCCACCCAACTCCGTACTCCTCATTGATAGCTCCTTCTCCCATAGAATTCTGCACCATATCATAATAACTCTGCCTTCATTTCAACCAATGCCTTCATGTTATCTTGTCAAATCTGTGAGGATTAAGATCTTTGAGCGATCACAAAACAAGAGTAAGTATTAATTTTTGCTTTAAATAGGTAGTTGTTTTGAAATAAAGAATAATTAATTGGCATGACCCTCACTTCCAAATTAGTAATTCATGCCACCTGGTGATCAATCACTTGTACGACAAAGCCTTTCGCAAACCTCCATGCAGATTGGAAATCATTGAAGCATATGCTGCAAATAAAACAAATAAGTAATTCCAAAGGCAATATTTTCAAAAAGAAAGGCAAAGCCAGATTTAGTGGAAAAATTACTGGGGTTGAGTAGTATCTCCAGATTGTTCGAGGAAGCAGGGTGGTTAAACTTCATCAGGAAATTTGAAGGCCATAATGAAAAGCTAGTAAGATCCTTTGCTGAGAACTACACCAATGGTGAAGAGGTACTTCAGGGGAAGAGTTTCAAGGTAAGCTCTAATATTATTTCTCGCTTATCTGGATTAGAGCATAAAGGCATAAATATAAAAGAAACCTCTCAAGTAACGTACCAGAAATTAGTTGAATTGTTTGTTAGAGAGGGAGACCCATATCCAATGGTAGTAGTATGTACCAAGGGGAAAAACAAGGGGTTCTAGAGAACTTCCATATTAGAACCTTGGGGTATTGTCGTTGCATGGATTATAAAGTACTTTACTTGTGAAGGTCAACTTAACACAGTTGTAGGGCCTACCTTTCGTATGTTGACCCATCTATGTAATGGAAAGGAGGACCCAAATCTTAGGGTTAATATTCCAGAATTCTTGTTTGATTCCTTAAATACTTCCATGGAGAGGTATAAAACAGGGTTTGGGCCTTTGAAACACCATGGGTTAATTAAGTTAATCTACAAGTATCACTTCCGTAAGAAATCCGAAGGGAAATGGGAGAAATTTGTAGAGCAAATGGAGAAGCCTACAATTGCAAGAACCATAGAATTAGGGGAATCATCCCAAAAGGCTATTCCATCATCTAGAGAAACCTCCCCTAAGGGCTCTGTGGCTCCGGAAGCTCTTAATCCCACCACTCCTGGTGAGGATTTTCCAGACCTCTACGGTGATGAATTCCAAACCCCTGACCTGCAAGAACAAGTTAATGTTGTTTATTCTAACACAAGTAAACCAAGAAAAAAGAGAACAAGGAAAAATTCAACACCTATCATTTTGTAGGAATCACCTCCACTCAGAAGAAGTAAGCAGTTGGCTTTTGAATTCTTCGAAACCCCAATATAGGGTAAGGAGGGAAGTTCACAAAAGAAAAAGCCTAAGCAGCCACAAGAACCCATAGAAATTTCAGAACAAGTGAGTGGAGATGAAACACCCCTAAATAGAGAGGATTCAGGTGAAGTATTTCCATTTCATTTTGCACATATAGAGGAAATTTTCAATGATGGAACTCAAAACAGAGAACCTGAAGGGGATTGCAGTGTGCTAGAAAATTTGTCACCTAGTGAAGATAAAATTGTTGAAACAATTGAAACCAGTTGTGCAAGTGCTGAATTAGAAAAGTATAAATTAGAAATTGTTGATTTATAGAGGCAATTCTCTAAAAATAATGCATTTATAGAATTGCAAAAAGAAGAGTTGGCTGTACAAACTGCTATAATAAATAAAAGGGATTAAGAAATAAGAGATTTGAAGATACAATTGCAGGACAAAGATTCAAACATCTACAAGTTGTAGGGACAAGTGCAAGAGCAGTATGAAAAGCATAAAACTTATAGTGAGAATATTGCACAAAAAGATGTAGAAATGGGAAAAATAAAACATAATTTTATGCTCATTCTCTCAGCTTTCAAGGAGGACAAGAAAATAAAGACTGAGGAGTTGAACACTTCTATTAGTAGAATAGTTGAACTAGAAGAGGATCTGAAGGAATGCACCGTGAGACCCCAAACTGAGTCCAAAGCAATTCAAACTGAACCAGTTATAACTAATTGGTTCTAGGTCAGCATTCTGCCTCTGCTAACAAAATGGATGGAATAGTGTTACTTCCTTAGAAATTTCCAAACTGAAAATCATAGGCTCAAGAAAGGACTGGTGCTCCTAAAGGAGTCATTTCACAAAGCCTACAGAGGGAAGTAGGATGCCTATCAACTTATGGATTGTTTGCTAAATTGTAGAAGGCCATCGAGAATTTACTCAATGTTTTTAAATGAACAATGACTGAGATGGAAACTATTGAGGATCTATAATGATCAAACCTATGAGCCTAATGAAAAAGAGTTTGTAAAAATATTTGTAGAATCAAATCCCGAAGATTAGGATTTAATTTGTGAATTCTTTCTACATGATTTGTTATTAGAAAATCATAAAAATTTCTTTATTAATCTGTTTGTTGGAGAGGTAGAATTGCAGGCATTTCTCTCAACTATGAGAAATCAAATTCATTGGTAAGATAGGAAAAAAGAATTTGTACAGGCAGAGAAAATAGTGGGTCTCTAGATTAGGTCACCAAATTCAAGGCCTGAGGGGTTCAAAGCTACATTTCTGTCTTTTCTGGTTAATGAAAAGATGAGGGAAAGGTATGACAATAGCCTTAAGATGTGTTATGACAATTTCATAGAAAGTGGACATAAATTAATTGGAAAAGCATGGCATGCCTATGAGGAAAGGTTCACCCCTCTTCCAGCTTATTTAAAGAAAAGAGAAGTTATTCCTCCTCTAAACATTAGATGGTCATTCAGAAGGGTTGATGCTCTAATTAAAATCATGAAAACACTCAGAAAAAAGTGGATAGGAATGAAATACAGGCCCCCCTTGCTACTGAATCCACCCCTGACTTTTAATATTTCCGCAATTCAGAATGATAGACTTTTTAAAGAGTGGAGAGAGAATGTGATGTTCCATAGAGGGTTCATTCATAACCCTGAAACTTTTGATGCATCAGCCAGGGAAACTAATGATCTTAGTATTCTTTATGAAGAATGGAATAAAACTCAAGGGTTTAACTATGGACTAGGAGGACCTGCTAGAAATTAGGTAGGGGAGGAAATGATGAGGTAAAAATAACCTCATCATAATAAAAATCTAGAAAGCTCATTCTTGGTAATTCAATCCTAAGCCTGTGCCAATTTATGAAACTTTAAGAGAAGTAATTACTTATTTTAAGAAAAATTATGCTTTCTTTCTTTCTTTTGATCAATTGAGGAAATTGTCCAACAAATTTAATGGGTTAATTTGAGTGTTGTTGTAGGGATTAATAGGTCATCATGTAGCTTTTGCAGAAGTTTAGCTAGCACATGCCTCAAAGTAATGTTGTGAACCCACTCCTTGAAGCCTGGATGATGCATCGAAGATTTAGTTTTAGTTCTTTAAAATTTGGTTGTTCAAAACTTTATGGCTCTTCTCGAGCCTTTTGCATGTTTTAAAAAGCTTTAAAGACATCAAGCTAGTTTTAAGTTAAGGAAGAATTTTTAAATGGCTATCCATTCCATCGTAAATTTATGATCTAGTTAGAAATTTATCTATAAAACTAAAATTTCATAAGTAATAAAGGAGACAAACAAAGAAGAAGTATTGTTATGTTGTTTACATGGATTTGAAAATCACTGTTGAAATGAGTTATCTGATTTCTATTTAGTGGTAACTGTTGAATTCGAATGATGGTGACTATATGTCATAAGAGGATTTGAGAATCTGTAGTTTATGTGAGTTAAAGATGAAGTAGTAGCCCGCGAGCTGGCCACTCAAGGGGAGTTAGAATAGATAGACAAGTATTTTATTGATTAAGTTATTCCCTTTGTTTAGGATAAATTGTTGTTCAGTAGGGATAACAAGTTGTTGAAGAGTCAAGTTAGTTGTTTCAGAGCACCATTGTCTTTAATTTGTATAAGTTTTCTTTTGTAGTTGATAATAATTCTTTACTATTTAGAAGATGCTTAATTGTTTGTTTCCTTACTTTTCTACTTTTGTAGTTTACCAGTTGTTTAGTTTACTTGTTTCCATGATTTCTAGTTTAGTAGTAATGTTTTCTAGATTAGTTGTCTTATTCTTTTTAATTTAGTATTCCTTGATGTTCTTAGAGTAAGATCATTTTTGAGTTAAGCAGTAATGGCTTTGGTTTAGTCTCAACTTTTGTAGGTTAAAACAAAAATTGGAAATATAAAATGGGTTGTTTGAATAATCTCCTTCTACAAACTGCCTTGGACACTACCCAGTCGACAATTGACATTCACTTATTCTAAAGTAGTAGGACCTAACGAAAGCCTATCACTTCCCATCTCTAGATGATGGACCTTGAAACATACAAAAAACCTTGATAAAATATCCTAGAGGAGCCTTTGTCGAGGATAAAGTTTCCTATAATGTTGTGAATTACAAAACCAAATAGGTTTCAAAACATCTACTCCACACACTTGGCCAAGAGAAGTCGCTCAAGAATCGGTGCCACAATCATACCCTAGTCTTTTCACCAGCATATAGTATGAGAATTTCCAAGAGCCATGGATACATTTGGCTTATGCATTAATCCCCATAATCATTCTTTGGTAAGATTGGTATGAATACCTATGAAAATGAATTAACAAAACCTACATCCAACCAAAAAAAAGTTAGGTTTTACCAGCTTTGGAGCATGGATAATTTGTTTAGTGAAGGTCATGTCTAATATTAGCTTATCATGTTTCCTCCTTTGGAACTTGGCTAAATTTTTTAGCAAAGCCTTTGTTAGAATTTCTCCACCTGTGCAAGTACTTTGGAATCTCAAATTCCCCACTCAATTTACAATCATGAAGATAATCTAAATTAAATTATGGTAAGTCAAATATGCTACCCATGCCATCCCTTTCTTTATTTCACATATTATACATGTGACTAGAGATGAACTTTCACCCTTCCTCCATGACTTGATGCAATTTTGATGAACAACACATATTCCTCCTATTCATACCTTACATTGATTTAAATTTAAACCCTCTAAAGTTTTGATTATAAGGGAAAATAGGTTTTAAAGGGACCCAAAACCCTTTACAACAAAAGATACAAAATGCTGCAAGAAAGGATTTTCAAAAGACTACCAGCAATAACCCAACAACCAAAATACACAACAGAGTGCTTGCTAACCTAAAAATATGGCAGGAAACTACCAAAAACCACAAAAAAACAAAACAACCTAAAATAAACCTACATCCAACAGGAAACAAAATGCAACAAATAAAAAGACCAGGCCTTAGTTCAAGCCACTCAAAGTGTTGGCCACCTCAATCTGTTGGTTGATATTCCTTTCAACCATATCCAACAACTCATTCTTCTCAGCATCAAATGATTTCTTTCTATCAGCCAGCCCTCTAACAACAGGTCCTTTGTCATCATCCTTAGCATCTCTTTTACCTTTGCCCTTGGCCGCATGCTCTTTCTCCATAAGCTCAAAGAAATAAACTTGATCCTCCCCAAGCTCAACAATCTTTCTGAAAAGGACTTACAAGGAGTCTATGTTGTTCTTCATAGAGATATGGCACACCTAGAATAGATTTTTGATATATGCATTTATACATAAAACCTTGGATTATAGTGCAACCAATCTTTCATCACACAGAGATTTAAAGTCATGATAGGAACCTTTAAGGTACACCATTCTATCAATAAGAATGTCTGGCACCAAACCCTTTAGAACATTCTTCAAATTATTTGATTTTGATGTTAATCTTATTGAACTCCTGCAGAGTCCACTTACCTAATTTAAAGGTACCAATGGCCCCAACTCTAGCCATATCTAGTAAATCATACATGGAGGTAGCATCATCATCAAGGTAATAAAAGTCCCCAGAAAGAGGATTTACCTTCAAAGGTTCTTGATTGGCTTTTTTATTTTCTGCATCCTCCTCCTCCTTGGGAAAGTCCTACATAGGGGAATCCTCAATGGTCATTGTCTTATCACTAGAATACTTGTCATCACCAGCTACATTGGGGTCCCTGGTTAGAAGCTACGAGGCCTTATTCTTTAGGTTAGAAATACACATTGACAACCTCCTTGGCTTGTCAACCAAACCCACAACATTATCCCGTGTCCCCACCTCAATGCCACCACCAACAACTTCTCTACGAACAACCACCTCCACAAACTTGGCAGAAGAATCATCTGACTCCACCTATGTTTCCTCACTCCCAAAAATGGCAAGCTACTTAGCTGATCTATTACTCTTAGCAAAAACCACCTTCCTCTTCTTTGAAGACATAGTCGCAATCGTAGGAGAAACATCCTCCTATTTGTTCCATTCCTCCTTATCGGAAGAGGACTTTGACCCCAATGACCCAAACACATCACTTAAATTCTTCTCCTTTCCCTTGATGGTAGGATCAGGGATAAGAGTCTTTACATGTTCCATAATTGATAAAATAAACCCTTCATGGAGGATGGGGGCCATCCTATTCTTTAGATGTGCATACATCGAGACCTCCAAAGATGATAACATAAAGAAAGGAAATGAAATGAACAAACCATATCTAAAATGGTTGAGGAGAGTAAAATGGTGACCAAGAATAGCCCTAAACCTGCCTTCTAAAGTCACGTAACACATTAGCACCTCAACAATGCTCACCCAAAATTTATTGAGGGAAGTTCTCTCGTAGTCCTAGCTCTCCGATTCGATTAATTGATTACGCTCATCATATTTAAAAAACTAGACCATTGCCTCCTCATTACTCTTTTTATCCTTGAATAAATTTCGGCCAATTGTTGGCATCCCTGTAATCATGGAAACCAAATCCTCATTTACCTCCACTTCTAGACCTTTAACCTTGAGCTTTCAATTATTCCATAAAGAAACAAATTGTGTTGAGGCATTAGGGTCATGCCCGTGTAATCTCTCCAAAAATGGAGTAAAATTACCATGGCGTTGAATATTCAAAAGTTTCTTCTTTCTCTAAATGTCCCCACATGAATGAAACTCAACTATGCTCATGTCACCACCCATGGCTACCAACACATGACTCATAAAACCCTTGCGAAAAATGCTCAACTAAAGACCAGAGAGCAACAAGACACCCACAAAGTGTGCAAAATGGAGGAAGGTTCTAGACCATAAATGCCACATCACCTCATCCCATTCCATCATTCCTCGACAAACTCCTAGTTTTCTCAGGAAGGATCGATCCCTCCTCCCACAAACGGAATTCATTTAAGCTGATATCCTCATTGGAAAAAAAATCTACCAACGAGTTTCCTTCTCGATAAACGTGAGAGATGTGGGTCTCTTCATAAGATTGCAACATGATTATCGCATCCTTAATGAGATGGTCAACATTCCAACTCGCATTATGAGTGCCACACAAATAATTTATAATGTTCATAGAGTCGCCTTCCACCCATCATTTGGAGTACCCTTTGTTGATAACATATATAACATTTATGAACACAACCTCCTCCTTTGTGCAATGATTGGTCTGAGTTCCCAATGAGAGTGCCACTGTGCCAAGGAGTCTACCAACATCATTTATTAACACCCCCCACAACCTACAAGCCCGGGGTTCCCCTTTGTTTCCCCATCAAAGTTAACTTTAACCCAACCAAAGGGAGGGGGCAACCATCTAGTGTTCAATCTAGCAACTGAGCTTGACTTAGGATTCAAAATAGGAATTGAAACAATCTTCCAATTAGAAGTCACTAGAAGCTCATAACCAACAAGGCAAGCAGAAGGGACACACCGAGTAGAATCAGAATGAATCAGAGCAAATTTCTCCAGAATGGCCCATCGGATCTTGATAAAAAGACTATCAACCTTGAGTTTAGACTCTCGAAAGATCATGTTATTTCTTTATTTCCATAATCCCCAAGCAATATGTGGGTCCATAAGGTTCCACAACCATTGCAAAATAGGAGAGGAAGAAGGGCAAGTCCATTGATAAAAAAACTTAGCAAGAGAATCTGGAAAAACCCAACTAATATCCTAGAGTTTGATAAATTTACTCCAAAGAGTAAAAGAACAATCACACTCAAGGAGAATATGGAAACCATTCTCACCATCAGCTTCTCAGAGAACACATCTATTAGGAATCGCAAACCCCCTCTTACAAAGGTTGTCTTGCGTTAAAAATTTACCTTGCATAAGCAGCCAGAAGAAGACATTCACCTTGGGAATCAGGACCTTATTCCATAACCTCCCCTAGAAAGGGAAAGAGGCATGCACTTCCAAAGAACTCGTGAGAACAGAAGCCACTGAAAAATTTCAACTAGCATAGGGGGCCCAAATGAATTTATTCGGTCTAGGAAAAGAGGGGATCTGGACCTTACACAAGAATTCCTTTAGAACCATCAAAGATGGGTCCCAAACCTCAAAATTATAAACCCTCTAAAGTTACTCTAGTTGCTAGTTGAGGATATGCATTAATGAGGTTAGTTCCCTTTAGTATTTCCACCTCCTATTGTTCATAGCCCATGTTTGCAAGATGATCAACCTGTTGATTACCTTAAGGGTAGGTATGAGATGTATAGACCTCTTGAAAGCTACTTAGAAATTTTGTACTATCTTTTCGTTGTATGCATTTACTATTATTAGAGCGTCACACTCTATATGAATTCTTTGTATTATGTTTTTTATTGCTATTTTTAAACCCTGAAGCAATGCCTGAGCCTCTACTAAATTTTTGGTTGTAGAGGTAAGATGTATTGATTTAGCACCTACTAGTGAACCAACACAATTTTTGATACATAACCCTGGCCTAGATATACTTGAATTTCCCTTTAATGCACTGCTAAAGTTTAATTTATAGAAGCTTGATGAAGGAAGATACCACTTTATTGTATTGATATCTGCCTTTTTCTTGGAAGGGTGATGCAAGCTACCTTTGAAAGGAAAATTAATGAATTCCCATTTCTTAAGGATGTTTCCATCCCAATTTGTAAAAAGATAAGAAACATTTTTGTGGGCTGGAACATAGGAATTTGTGACTTCTGATATAGCTTTCTCAATTTTTACCTGAGTTTGATGAACTAATGAGCTCACTTTCTTGAAGATATTTTTTTTCCTTTCCCATTATATATTCCATATCACAATTGTTGAAACTACCCTCTAGATATATGCAAATAAGGATGACTTGTAAAGAGCATGCCAATTAGATAAATATCATATAAGTTTATTTGTGAAATATACTAAATTTTATATTAATTCTATTACTACTACAACATATATATACATAAAAACCTCTATATTAGATATTTACAAACCCATATAAATAAATTCTATATAAATATGTAAATTTACATAAGAAGTGAATAAACTACATATGTGAAAAAGGTTGCATAATATTTGAGGATGCTTTTATATCTAAAGAGAATATCGAAAGAAAATTTATAGTAAGATAAATAGCTTTAAAGTAAATATAATAAATTTATATTATTATAATAACTCACATTAATAACTATATATAAACTTTTATAATATATTAGCACCTTTAGATTAGATTTTATATAATATTTTATATAAAAAGGTGAACAGGTTATATGAATAAATCATATAAAAAAGGTTCAATGGTATTAAAGAGAAGAGAATATAGAAAAGTAAGAGGGTGAATGAGATTAAAAAGAAGAGAATATAGAAATTCACTTTACAATAAAATAAGTTTTTTTAAGTAAATAAAAAATCATATAATTATAATATATGCATTCAAAATAAATTTAAAATATTAAAATGCTTCAGATTATGTATATTTATGGGGTGGGGGGTCTAGCTTGATTGGATAAATCATCTTGTTGCAGGCAAGAGGTCATGAGGTCTAGTCTCCCTTCATCCATGTGGTACCGGAGGGTGTGTCGCACCAACGTCATCGGTCATGTGAAAAAAGTTTACCAGATGCACTCTAATTTATAAAGGACTACCTGATTCTTACAATCTAAAAATAAGGATTATGTATACTTAAAATAATTTAAAAAATAAGAAAATTAGTATACTTATCTTTATAAAAACCTGTGTAAATTTATTTTATATATTTTTTAAAATATTTTTTATTTTATTTATATTTTTATATTCTAGATATATAATATGTACATATATTTGTGGTCAAATAATATTATAACTATTTTTTATTATAATTTTATACAATTATATTATTTACAATAAAAGACTGTGAACAATTTAGTACTTGTATGATGATATTGCAAATGCAATTTATAATCTAATATACACTTCATTGCTCACTTCCCATTTCTTTTATCTTTATTTTTTTGTTATATTTTTATATCAACAGAAAATAGATTTTGATTTTATCTTAAATTAGTTAAAAAAATTCTTTAATTTTGATCTAATCATATAATATTGAAGTATAATTATTAATTAATAAAATAAAGTAAAAAATTTCAATAATTTACTATAAATGAATTAAATTCACAACAAATAATAATGTTTTTATCTATTAATTATACACTTATTTTGTTCAAGTACCAACATCCCCTAGAAATGAACTAAATTTATATTTTTTAGTTAAAGAATCATTTTAATCATGTATAATTTTGTAGGATCTTATACACTTTCATGAGGAATGAATTATTCCATAAATTTATGTCTTGAAATAATTCAAGAACAAAGTGAAATATGAAAAGATAAGAAATATATATTTTTAAAGGGCTAAGCAAAGAAATAAAAAATGATAAGGTGAAAGTTAATAAGGTAATAAAGAAATGTGATAAGTAGGTTAGATAATGAAATGATGAAAAATAGGGGCTTCTCTATATTAAAATGGGGTGATGTGATGCACCTATCTTTCATCTAGTTTCATTAGGAAAAAGAGATCCCCAAAGGTAGGATTGACTTTCAATCATAGGTGAGTCAACTCTATTGGAGATCTTGCAAGCTTCCTTATGACAAGATGGGGTAAAATCTGCTTGAAATGCACTTTGGGGAGAAAAAATAAAAATAGTAAATGAACTCAATTATGCAATGTGAAACTTGAATCATCAATTTAAAGCATAAAACAATCAGAAACAACAAAATTTTGATAGATTTGAGAAGGGTAAGTTGATGTGTACCAGTCACCAAAAGTTGTTGTTGAGTGTCCTCCTGGGATAGATTTTCCCTAGGGTGAATAGGTCTTGCGATAGGGATCCAAAATCTGATTTCATAGTCCTCTGCTTCTAGGTCCGCACTCTTGATTTCTTTGGATTTCACTGTCGAAAAGTCATAATTAAATTCTATAAGTAAGATTTTGTGCCTTGACAACTTTGATGAAAACTTTGACAACTTTTAAAAATTGCACTTTTGATCAATCTTCAATCCTTCTTCACCTGCAAAATCTACACATACAAAGAGAGGGAATTTTTTTTTTTTTTGGTGAATATGGATTTGCCTTGGTCAAACCCTGTCTTGGTAATTAAACCTTGAAATGAAATGAAATGTGAATGGAAGGAATGATGAATGAAAAATGGTATGTTGCAACTCACCAAACCCTTGAATGGTTTCCCTTCGATGAATGATGTCTAACACATCTCTTCAAGGTCTTGATCTTGCATGAAATGGCTTGATTGGATGTTGATCTTGATGCTTGAATTCTTGGATCCTACATCACAATGTTAGCTCCAAAAACATGCATAGATGCAAATAAATTTGATATGATGCTTGAGATCTTGAATGCTTTTGTAGAAGATTGATAAATGTACTCTTGAATGCTCTTGACAATAATATTTTCTTTAGAAATGCTTGCATCAAAATTCCAGGAATTGAAATTATAAAAAGACCTTGTATTTATAGGTAATTTTCTAATTTCGTGACAATTAAACATCAAAGACCAACAATTGCAATTTGAATTTGAAAAAAAAAATACCGCCAAAAACATATTAATATTTGAGATCCTCAACTTAAGGATGACCCATTCACTCTTGGGTGAATGGGTTCTAGGACCTAAATCTAGGACACTCAATTTTCAAGGAAAATTAATTAATGTTTGCAATTGTTTAATATAAGTTTCCCTTTCAGAAAATAGGATAATTTAGGCTTTTAAATGAATAATTGGGCCAATTAGAGGCTTAATTAAGTTCAATTAAATTAAAGGACCAAAACATAGTGTGAAAATGTAAAGGTGTACATTTTTCTACACTACATTTATCCCCCACGTTAGTGAGAGGATGAGCCCTATGCTCAAACTCACACTAAAGTAGACAAATAAGCATTAAGAGGGGTCCAAGTGTACAAATGTTAGTGAGATAGGATGAAAAAGATCAAGGAGGTTGTGCAAACCCCTAGGATCAAGATCCCATGGAAAACCAACATAAGTACAAAGGAACACACATATATGTATGCTATACATCAGAAAGACAAGATACACCAACATACAATGCTAAAATTGATGCAAAAAGGAAAGAGAAAGGGGTGGATAAAGCCTTGAATATTTTTACAATAGGTATGGATCAAGCCTTAGCTATTTATCCAAAAAAATTCACAAGTGGAAACCCACTATCCACTATGCAAACAAAATATACTCACACGAGCTAGTGAAATTTGTTGTCCACTAGGTGAGCCCCAATAAGGTGGCTAATGTTAAAGTCATGCCAGTTCTACAAGCTCCCATACGTCAAACATACCAAAAGTTATACCTCTTGATAAATTTCATAAGGTGTCATAGAAATGGTCACAAGGCTAGCAAGCTACATTAGGCTAGGCACTCATGAAAAACATAAAGACTCCAATGGAAAGCAAGTTGTGTTATTCTTGGTGGTCATTTGAATACAATAGGATAGGATAGTCAAAATGGTTTTTCTTAGTTCATGAAATGTCTCACCTTAGGGATAATTGTGCATGTGATCAAGAGAGGACTAGTCGATGATAACAGATTCACAACTTAAGGAATGCAAGTCGTAGCATCGCCACTAAAAGGAATGTCATATGCCAAAAAAGGTCACGCTCTTGAGGAACATCAAACCCAATGTCACCACCAAGAAGACACATCATGTGAAGTAAGAAGACTGCAATTTGAAGTAAACAATGAGTAGGGACACATATTCCCCCACTTTAAATAAATTTATAAACACCATGCCATGAGAAATTTCTTTAAAGTACAACACAATAAATTCCAATATAGGAGAGCTTTATTCAAAAATACCTATACCAAAAATATGTTTCCAAGATAGAGCTACATCATGGAGAGGAAGGTTCCCCACCATATGCAATCCTAAGATAACATATAAGGGATTCATGGATTTGGGGTCAACATATTTCTTTTCTATAGTGATATAATTGAGCTTGGAATCATCATCATTCCGTAAATGAATCATGGAAAAATGAGCACAAAGGAAGTATGACACATAGAGAGAGAGAAAATAAAGAAAATATTTTGGGTCAACATGGAAGATACCTAAATTTCTTGATGCCTTACGTCATCCCCAAAAGGAAAACATAAGAAAAAAGATAAAGGTATATGACAAATAGAAGAATGTAGATACAAATAGAAGAATGTCATGATAGACTCGCTTCCTTTGTATCCTTGCACCAACAAAGTGACAAGGGTCATCCAAAGTAGGCTCACAAACATATAAAGACATGCCAAGCAACATTGTATGGGGGATCACATTACACACATGCAATCACAAAGAACATGAAAATAAGACAAAGAAAAGACTAGTATGGCACATGCGGGTCAATCTATAGTAGGTCATCCACATCCCAATCTTCTGTTGAATGTCTGGAATACTGAGAGGGGGATTGAATCAGTATTTGACTGACCAAATTAATTAGTAACCATCCAATTATCAATCCAAATTTAACAGAAATGGTGAACCAAAACATAAAGGATATCATAACACATTGATACCAATATTTTTACGCAGAAAAACCATAGTGAGGATTAGCTCACAATGTACTATAACTAGTTATAAGATATTATAGGGATCACTGCCAAGACTCAATGTCCTTAGAAAGGCTCACATCCTGAATAAAAAATGTGGCTTAATTCCAAGGTACAAAAGATGTGGTTCATTGCCAAGAATGAACCGTAAAATTTCACCTACATAGTGTTGAATGCAGTTCCAATTAAGCTCTATAATTTTTCTCTGGTTGTTGGTAAATAAAATACTATCACTAGCTTCATACTATTACCCTTGTCACATTGCTTGCATATCTCCTTCACATCTTTCATTGCTTAGGCCATCATAGATATATGCAGACATAGCTTCCACTATCAATTAGGTCAGCCTAAATAAGGGAATACATAAAAATAAAAAGTATCTTGTTAGCTTAGTACAAAATTTCCAAAACATGTTATCCAAAAGTTAGGTTGGCCCGGACCTAAGGAAAAAGCATACACAAACGATACACCTTTTTGACCAAAAGAACACCAAATTACTATCATCAAATTAGACGAACCAAATCACAAAAATATGTTGAGAACACATGAATACCCATAGCTAACACACCTAATCAACATATCAAAGACTCATTGAATTTCCTCTTACTGCAAATATTTTTGAATCAAGATACAAATTTCATATATAGTTACCAACCAATGTTGGCATCAATGACAACCAAAATGGAGGGAATCTTCTTCATTCTTCCAACAATCTCCCCCTTTGTCATTGATGGCAACATGTTCCAAAAGTAAAATTTTCCTCAAAACAAAATGTATGCACAACTTCACCTAGTATATGTATAGAAACAACTATTTCAGCTTTCTCTTTTCTTCTCCCCCTTTGACATCAAGGACAAAGGATAGGGAAACACTTCAAATTCAAGAATTGGGGGAACCTTGTAATTATTTGAGAATAACCTACCAAGCAAGCTATCCATCATCCCAAATGCATTTTTCCCTGGAAAGAGTTTTATGCAGAGATTCTATTTTGGCTAGGCATTATTCTCCTTATTCCATAGTGGATGGGGCAATGTTCATTTTCTCAAGTTTTTCGGCCTCCATCACAGCATGTGATATAGTAATATGTCTGGACATGACCAAATTTCTAAGTTGGGCATACTGCCTCATAGCATCTTCCTTCTATCTCTGTAGGATGAAGAATTTATCTTGTAGATTTGCAATAGAAACCCACCTAACATAGTTTTTATCATCGACAATCTTTTAATCTCTAGAGGTATCAGCCAGTTGAGACTCAATTGATTCCATTAGATCCCCAATACTTTGAGTGGCTTTTGTCCATTTCATGCAGTAAACAAATAGCAGTTGGGCTTCTTCATCACAATATCTTACCTCTTTCAGAGTTACCAGAGCTTTGTCACATGCAATAATTCACTTATCTTGCAGAAACAACAACCTTTTCTCTAGAAAGTTCAACTCCACTTCTTTTGTGGTCTACATCTTAAGATTGGATGTGTATTCTTTAATAGAATCAACAATAAGCCTCAAATTTTCAATTGGAGCTAAAGAGTTGTCAAGATTAGTACTAGGGGCTATCTCTTATAGAGATTTGGTAGCTTCATTTATTAGCTCATTGCTTTTTTGATATGACTCTAAAGCCTCCTATGTGATAGAGCTGATGAAAGTGTTACATAGTTTCATTCTATCACAAGGTGTGATTTTTGTGAGATCCACAAAACCTGGGTGAGATGGCAACTTGACTAGCTGAGGTGGATGTGTAGGTTGGATTACAACTTTCCTTGAAAGAAGACCTTTAAGAGTACTTCCAGATGATTCTCTGGATTGCTTTGATGATTCAAGGCCTTTGAGAATTTCACCTTCAACTGGAAAGACTTCCTTTTCTTCTTCCTTCTATTCTTCTTCTTCCTTTTCTTTTTCTTTTCCATCATCAGATGGATTTCTATTTTCTTTATTTCTTCTATCTTCATCATCCTTATCTTTATCATTTTCTTTTTCTTTATTTCCTTCATTTGCATCTTTTTTTTCTTCTTCTCTATTCCCAGAGGGTTCTTGATGCTCTTGATGTTCTTCTCTATTTTCACCGGATTGATCCTTATGATGATCATCAATCCTCTTACTAGCATTTTCATCTATGTCCATTTGATGGGTAGGGATCTCCGAAGCACCAAGTGTCTCATCAACAGTTTCAAATATAGGATTATCCATTACTTATGCAACTATAGTAGGTTCTTGATTTTGAGCAATGTGAGACAAATAATTGGTTCTTGTCCCATAACTCCTTGCTAATTGCCTAGTTACATCATGAGTCTCTTGCCTTAATTTTTCAACATACACTTATTCCTTATTCATTAACATGTTGACTCTTTGCTTGACTCTAAACATTTTAGAACATTATTTCAATAGGTTTGTGACTTCTATCTTCGACTGAGTGGAGCTAACAAATTTTACAGCTTCTCTTCTCATCTCGTCTTCGACTTTCAAAGCTTCCTTCCTTCTAAGTACGAACTCTTTCCACGGATTCTCAGTGACTTTTGACTATATGGTATCCATGTTTATGTTACTAATAACTATGTACTGAGAAAAGGAATTTAAGATGGTTTCTTTTCCTTCATCATCAACCTCATCATATAACTCAGTAGTGGTCATGAGTTCATTATCAATCAAATGATTCACTAAAGTTTTGAGAACCAAGGGTGGATGATTTCTTACCAAAGGAGAGCTGAGCTTGTTCTCCATAGGATTAGATGAGCCTTATTCATTCTTATTTACATGTACATTTATTTTAAATCCTTCATCAAAGGTACTACCTCTTTTGTTTCTTTTCAACTGATGCTCCTCTTCTAGACCAAGCTCAATTTATTATTCAATATCATCACTCAAATTCCTTTTACTATAAGCCTTTTCTTTTACTCTGTTTCTTCCTCCTGAAGTGGTAGATGGTACAACAATAGATATGTTCTTTTTCTTGGATGCCCTGATACTTGGGCCAGTAGGAGTAGCAACATCAATAGACATAAGGATAATTTTTTATTTTCTTTTCCCTTTCACAAAATTAGTTGTACTAGGTGCAACACAGCTGGAAATAGGTGTTGGTGTAGCACTAGAAGATAACCTTCCCAATTTTTTGGGCTTGGTGGGTAGATCCACATACTTATCTTTCCTTTTGTTAAGGACCTCCTTCAATAGTTCTATTTCATCCTTAATGTATGCTATGTCTTGGAAGAAAGCTTCAAATTTCTTTCTTCATTTTGGTGTAGAGGCTTCTAAGTGAATTTTAATAGATTTCTCCTCATATGTACCTAATCTAGATAGAGAGGGGTGCTTAGGACTAGCCAATAGAATATAAATGTATCCTTCTTCCAAATCTCTTCAATTTCATACCCTAGTGGTTCAATCCAACAAATTATAGGTTTTACTGCCTCAATGATGTATTCATCAGTAGACACAAGAAATTTTATCTCCTTTTCATACTTTTCACTAGACTTCTTGGAATCCTTTCTCTTTCTTGCATTTTGTTCTGAAAGACTACAAAGAAGGTAGTTAAGGCATTGTTCTATTCCCTAAAGTCTCCTAGACTACATAGATAATCATTGATATAATCAGTAACTAGCTTGGTATTATCCCATATTATATTCTTTCTTCTAGGTAGTTCCATTAGAAAATAAAATAACAGGTAGGCAACAAGAGTGCCAAATTTAAAGACATGTCTCTACACCTTTGTCATACTTAGATTTTCCATAAGTTGCAGTCTCAGCAGCTCACAAAGATCAAAATATTTCCATTCACCACCACTTCATGATCTATGTGAATTTTCGTGGCTGATACAGAGCTCACTCTATTTGTCAAGTAGACTTTTTTCCCAATCATAATGGCAGCATACTTGACATAAAGGTTTGTAATAGATTTCATGGTTAGGGCTCTTATGTCAAACTTGACACCAGTTAACCTTATGACCTCATCATTTTTCACTACTTTTAGAGCTGGAATGGAACTAGTGTCACAAAGACCAGTAACTGCTCGAATTGCCTCCTTATTGATAATTCCTATTTCATTTACCCACACAAGATTGTTGTGAACCCTACTTAGGGCCATCTTGACAAACTTTGTATCAATTTCACTGGAAAACTTCAAAAACTAGTTCCAAACACTCAACTTCATCTGAACAAGGTTTTCATACTCCGTATTAAGTAATAAATCAGAAGTCAACTCATTATCCCTCAAATCCTTCAACTCTTGGTGATTGAATTCTTTGAGCTTCCCGTGAATATACAGTCTTGGGTCTTCAGAGGGTAGAGCATTACTCAAAATGTGTAAGAACCCACCCATTGGATCATTTTCATACACCTTCCATGAAAATCTTTTGAACTTTGGTTGGGGCCTCTTAGAAATTTCCATGATAGTGGGAGTGGCCATATTTCTCAAAACAAACTTGAAAGAAAATGTTTCTTCAAATTGAAAAACTTGGAATTCAGATACCTTTCATTCCTGAGAACTAGGGTTTCAAGGTACAGTACTTTGAGTTGCTTCTTTCTTGCTTCAACTTGCACCACATCTCCCAATTTTTTGTGCAAATGTGCTTTTCCTTAACTTAGTAGCTTTCTTTATTATTTATCATTTTTCCCTAATTTTGCATTTATTAATTTTCCTCTTTAAAGCTGTTAACCACTATAGACCAAAAAGAGCTCCGCGATTTTCTTGATTTGCATGATTTTTGCCAAAATTTTCTTCAAAACCATCAAAATAGAGATTCATATCACTTGTCTTTGTGTCATCACAAGACACCTCATAAATCGAGGGCTTGATAGATTTTTTTGTGTCTTCTCCCCCTGATGCCATTACTGGTGTTAGTTCATAGAGGAGGTATCTGCACTAGATGTAGATATAGGATCATTTGTTTTATCCTTATCCTTAGGTTCTTGTTTCTTTCTCCAAATTCTTTCTATTTATTTCCTTCTTTGGTATTTACCTTGTTCATAGGCTTGTTTTTTCTATCTGGATTCAATTTCTTCCCAATTTTGCTCTTAATTTTTTTTGAGATATGTTTTGGTTTGTTGCAAGAGTGGCATACAACATATATTTGATCAAAATATTTTGTGTTCATCCTTATCTTGCATTGATTAGCCTTGTGTTGAAAAATATTGTATGTGTAACAATAACCTTGAAAGGAATGAGTTCTTCTACCAGTATTAAACCTGTTCATTATTATTTGACTTCTAAATTTGACATATTTATGTGCAAAATTGTTGCAAACATAACAATGTCCACCAAAGAATCCAAATTTCAGACTTATTCTATTTTGGTTCATAATACTTCTACATTTTGTTGCTTTGTGTCCAAATTTATTGCATGAGTAATAAAATCCATTACAATATAGCTACCTTTGAGAATTAGGCTATCAGATGGGAATCCTTCCAATATTGATCCTTCGGTCCTTGCTTTGATAAGCATTCCTTTGGGGTTTCCTTTGATTGTCCACTTTTGTTGTAGATTAGTTTGGTCTTTGATCCTTGTCCTTCTTCGAGTCCTGAACCACCTTTATCCTTTGTAGGCTTCTAAGATGAAATTAATTCATCAAGCATTGTAGAACTTGTCTTGAATCTTTCTTCACATGCTTTCGCTTTTTCTAGATCAGCCCTTAAGGGTTGCTACTTCTTGTTCAAGCTTCATGCATTCATTAGTTTTAGTTTGGATCTCAAATTTTTGACATTCCTCAATTCACTTTCTTTCTTCTATTTCTACTTTTAGTCTGGTAATATCCTCATTGTCCTTCTTCAACTAATCACTAACTTCTTTATGTTTGTCTTTGAATTTTTTGATCTGCTCTCTTAGCTTTCTGATACACTCATTTGCTTCCTTCAGATTTCCTTTCATATTTTATTTATCATCCCCGCTTTTGTTCAATTCCTTGAGGGAAGCATTGATCTCTTCAGATATGGAATTTTCTTCTAAAGGACCAAAATAATATTTTCCAGCCATGTATTCAATTTTTTGGACCTTCCTCAAGCTATAAGACTTCTTCCAAGGAACCAAGCTTTGAAACCAATTGTTAAATATCCAAAATACTAAGAGGGGGGTGAATCAGTATTCAGATAACCAAATTAATTAGTAACCATCCAATTATCAACCCACATTTAACAACAATGGTGAACCAAAAAATAAAGGACATCGTAACACATTGACTCCAATATTTTTACATGGAAAACCCAGAATGGGAAAAACCAGGGTGAGGATTAGCTCACAATATATTATAAGCAGTTATAAGATATTATAGGGCTCACTTCCAAGACTCACTATCCTAAGAAAGGCTCATAGTGTGAAAACAAAAGGTGGCTTGATTCCAAGGTAAAAAAGATGTGGCTCACTGCCAAGAATGAACTATAAAAAGTGCACCTACATAGTGTTGAATGCAATTCTGGTTAAGCTCTAGAAATTTTCTCTAGTTGTCGGTACATAAAATACTATCACTAGCTTCACACTATTATCCTTGTCACAAAGCTTGCATATTTGCTTCACATATTTCATCGCTTAGGCCATCATAGATATATGCAGACATAGCTTCCACTATCAATTAAGTAGGCCTAAATAAGGGAATACATAAAAATACAAAGGATCTTGTTGGCTTAGTATAGAAATTCCAAAAAATGTTATCCAAAGGTTAGATCAGCCCGAACCTAAAGAAGAACATTCATAGACAATACACCTTGTCGACCAAAAGAACACCAAAGTCCTATCATTAGAGTAGACCAACCGAATCACAAAAATATGTTGAGAACACATGTATACCCATAGATGACATGCCTGATCAACATATCAGAGACTCATTGAATTTCCTCTTACTACGAATATTTTTGGATCAAGATATAGATTTCATAGATAGTTACCAACCAATGTTGGCATCAATGACAACCAAAATGGAGGGCACCTTCTTCATCATATGCAGAAGGCAGACAACTAGCCAAAGGGACAACAACTAGTGTCAAACTAGGACAAGGCTATATAACCCCTTTCCCCCACTTAGTGTGAGATAAGGATGAGCTGATATGGGTGATGTGAATGTGATCCTTGCAATATAGAAATTATTTGTAGTAAATATAAAACATGCAATAGTGAGTGTGCTATGATTGTACAAATATCACATGGCAATGAGCAAAGTGCATGTATTTTAGTTAATTATATTAATAATATCATTTTCAAATATCAACCATTGTAAAAAATGACACTCATTAGTAAGATGACCAAGAGTTCTATGAAATGCACTATAGTTCATCTTTGTACTCTTTCCTTTTTATTTTCTCAAATAGGTGGCAAGTAAATCAATCCTAGATGGAGGAGTTGATCTATTTTTCGTTTAGTCTCTATTATTGTGTGTAAGAAGGGTAGCTTGTTGAGCTTAGAGGGCTTAGGTTTATTGCTTGTTTGGGAAACTTACTGAGGTGGAGGTGGGGGAGGAGAATCTAAGGTGACCTTATCATCCTTTTGAGGTATTAATTCATCTATTGAAATGATCTTCAGAAAGAGAACACCTTGTCCCTTAAGGGATGTGCAATGGGGGGAAGATCTTGTTATCCTAATCCCTTGGTATCATTAGATGGTATTTTCTCTACCAGCTTGTGGATTTCATGCTTATTTTTTATGTCACTTCCTTATTTTTTTAAGATCTTAAAGCCTTGACCATAACTCTCTTCTAAGTTAATGGGTGTATCAATAACTCAATGAGCATAAGATAGAAGACTATCATTGTTGTTCTTGTTAACAAGTTCATTAATGATTAACGATTGGGGCTTTCTTTGTGCTTCAATTTCAAGATGTAAAAGGTTGAGCATATCAAGTGATGTAATTATAGGTTTTGTTTTCATGGATGGATAAAATGATGCATTGTTCTCAAGGTTGTGTAGGGAGTCTTGTATGAATTGTTGCATGCTATCTTCACCTTGACCTAAGATTTAAACTTCACAAGGACATTCATTAGGAGATGAAGAGATTGGTATGATCAGTTGCATTAGGGTCATCACCAAGCACACAACTTGAAACATATACCAAATATCTTAATGACCTCCATATATTACCCATACACATGTCCATGATGAAATTTAATGTTAAGTTTCAGATTTGATATACATGAATATTTTCTGATTTTTGAATGCAAGATACTAAAAATTATATGCTTTTAATGCCAATTTTGATTTCAAACAATGCACTTAATTTTACCAATTGAGTTTAATGCAAGAAAACAAAATTTCTAATTTTTGAAACTGAAACATATATTTAACAACAAAACATAATGAAGCAAATAGAGACAAATTATTGCCCAAAAATTTGAAACAACACTTGTGTAAGGACTGACTTACCCTAGGGTGAATGGGTCCTAGGTCAGGGATATGAAAATGAAAGTTTGCATCTTTGAGTTAATGTTTGAATTCCTAGTTTCAAATTGTAGACTATGTTTTCAGTGACAAAATTTTCTAGATTTAGGTGTCCCAATGCAAATAAAATTTGTCACAAATTATTGTTAGTGTAAAGGTCTTAACTTAATTATGTTGATTAAGTTACCTTTATTCCCTTCTTAAGATTTCACGTTAGTTTGCATATAGTGACATTTAATAATTATATTAATTATTAAATGTTATCCTATTAGGGATTCTATTAGGGTTTTTCCTATTAGGGTTTTATTAGGGTTTGCATGATCTCCTTTTTATAAGGATTGATCCCATTGTATTTCATATCAATTCATTCTCATTCTCTTTGATATATACATTTTCAGTTTTCAGAGAACCCTTGCTTGTTCGTCTCCATCTCTTCTTTTGTGACAGGTTATTTGCATGCAGGTGATCTTTGGGGTTTGTGGTGTTGTATTTTCTCAACTCCTACATGGTATCAGAGCTCCACACCTGCTGCTTCCTGTTCTTGTTTTGAAAATTTTTGGAGCTTCAAGGGTTTGGGCATTATTTTCTTGATCTAGGTCACACTTGCAATTTTGAAGCATTTTTAGCTCAAATGGAAATCGCCATTGCGTCCACAGCAATCAAAAACCCCTAAATCGACTATTCATTCGTCTATTTTAGACAAAGTCAAAATTTGAAGCAAAATTTTTTTACAAATACGACTGTACGACCGTCCCTGCCTGGTAAATTTTATTTTCAAAAAAAAAATTTCGCCTATTTACTTTTCGGAAATTTTCATCATAAATTTATTTATGCAAAAAATTTGTAAAATTTTTTTGATCTTTCAAAAATCAAAAAAATAAATAAAAAGGTCAAAAAAATTTTGTTTTGCCTTTTTACGGCTTGCAGGCCAGCTCCTCCGCAGGCAAGTACCTGCGCAGGGTATTGCGCAAGTCCGTACCTGTGCAGACCTACACAAGTCAGTACCTGCGCAGTCCCCTGCGCAGGGAACCGGCACCCACATGGGCTACGGTGGGGGTGGGCCCACGTGCCTCCCCCACCCAAAAAATTTTAAATTTTTTTTTGTATTGTTTTTTTTATGATTTTTAAAAAAAAAAAAATCAAATATTTTTTTTATTCTTTTTTTAGTATAAAAAACAAAAATTTTCAGTTATAGCCCAATCGCACTTTTACGGTGACGGCTGTTTGGCTGTCAAATTTAACATAGTGTTTTTGCTACGACGGCTGTATGACCGTCAAATTTAACCCAGCACTGGTTTTTTCCTCTTTGGAGCTGATTTATTCCAGAGGCCGTAACTTGGGTATACGATATCGTTTTTTGGCAAATGAGATATTGTCGGAAAGCTAGTTTTCTCATCTTTCTAGTGGTGTAGGTCTCATCACTTCTTTTTTCCATTGGTGCATTCTACAACCAGCTGAAGACATAGGGGCTATTTTCAGTCTCAAGCTCATAACTTTTGATCAGTTTCTCCGTTTTTCACAATCTCAGCGGCGTTGGAACTATCTTTCAAAGCTCTTAAATTTCATCTATGCCATTTTTCCAGATTTCACTCTAGGTATCTTTTATTCAATTATTTGTGTTTTCATATTCTGGTGGATTACCTAGACATATTTGCTCTTGGAAACATTTTGTTTGCATGGGATGCTTTGTTCTTGGCTATTATTCATGTATTTCCAGAATTTTGTCCTTTGAGGACATTTTGAGCATCATTTGTAAGCTATCTTTTATGTAAACGCACTAAGATAAAGTGCCACACTATTGTACATGCATCTTTTGGGATTTTGCACATAAGGTTGTGCCATATTTTGTACTCGCACTAATATTATAAAGTGCTATGAGGGGTTGTGTAGTTTGCCTTTATTTTGCCATCACATCCTTGTCTGGTGAGTGTCCCTCCACGACGACAGTGGATCATATGATTCCAGCCTCATGCATGTGTGCTTTGTTTTGTACACCACTCTTTCAGTTGCAAGTGCTTTCTTGTGCACTTTCAGATGTTGTATTTTTTTCTTCATGCACTACAAGGTGTTGCACACCATTTCAGTTGATCTATCAGGCTCCTAGTTCACCATTATGGGGGGGTATTATACTATTTGTGCTAATGCTTCCTTGGTTTCACCTTGGAAGGAATCTTCCATTCTCAGTTGATCAGTGTTTTAGACTATTGGTTCTTGTGCCATCTGTATCTTTGTTCCAGGTGTTTTCCTTTGTTTGCCATCTGATTCGAGTAGTGTTGTATGGGCACTTATGCAAATTGTTGTCTTCTTGTTCCTGATCATCCTATCTTCAGCGGAGGTTCTTCAGCACCATAGCAATCATCTTTCGATAGTTGTTTGCAGCTTCTGCTTTATTGATGTTCTTCTTCTTGGCTTTCTTCTTCTCTTTTTGGAGTAGAGCTTTTTCCCATGAGGTTTTCTCTATTTCTCCATTTTACAAAGATTTGGTTGTATTTGGGTACTTGATCTGGCCTAGTTGCCGGGACCCATGTTTTCCTTCTTGCATTGTAGTTACCTTTGTTTTTCTGCATTTGTTTGTAGCTGCACTGTTGCTCATCTTAAGGGGGGGTGTTAGTGTAAAGGTCTTAACTTAATTATGTTGATTAAGTTACCTTTATTCCCCTCTTAAGATTTCACGTTAGTTTGCATATAGTGACATTTAATAATTATATTAATTATTAAATGTTATCCTATTAGGGCTTTTATCAGGGTTTTTCCTATTAGAGTTTTATTAGGGTTTGCATAATCTCCTTTTTATAAGGATTGATCCCATTGTATTTCATATCAATTCATTCTCTCATTCTCTCTGATATATACATTTTCAGTTTTTAGAGAACCCTTGCTTGTTTGTCTCCATCTCTTCTTTTGTGACAGGTTATTTGCATGCAGGTGATCTTCAGGGTTTGTGGTGTTGTATTTTCTCAACTCCTACAATTATGAAGAAAGTGACACTTATTGAAATGCAATTTTGACCTAATTTGTTGTTGTAAATGACTGAAAAATACACTAATATGCAATTACTATGCAAAATCAATGTAATATGTATACAATTTTTTTTTTAGATTTTAAATAATGTAAAATGCAAATTTAAAACACTAAATGAGATTAAAACTAATGCAAATTAAAAAACCCTAAATGATTTTTCAATGAAAAATAATGCAATAGAATGCAAACTAATGAAAATCCTAGATATAGGGTTTTAATGAACTCCAATTTAAAAAATTAAGATGTACAATGTCAGGTTCACCAAAATGAAATGATGAAAAATAGGAGTTTCTCTATATTGAAATGGGGTGATGTGATGCACCTATCTTTCATCTAGTTTCATTATGAAAAAGAGATCCCCAAAGGTAGGATTGAATTTCAACCCTAGCCAAGTCAACCCTATTGAAGATCTTGCAAATTTCCTTATGACAAGACAGGGTGAAATCTACCTGAAATGCACTTTGGGGAGAAAAACTAAAAATATTAAATGAACTCAATTATGCAATGTGAAACTTAAATAATCAATTTACAACATAAAATAATTAGAAACAATAGAATTTTGATAGATTTGAGAAGGGTAAGTTGATGTGTACAAGTCACCAAAATCTTTTCCTAAGTGTCCTCCTGGGATAGATTCACCTTAGGGTGAATGGGTCTTGCTATAGGGATCCAAAATCTAATTTCATAGTCCTTTACTCCTAGATCTGGACTCTTGATTTCTCTAGATCTCATTGTCAGAAAGTCATAATTAAATTTTGTAAGTAAGATTTTGTGTCTTGAAAACTTCGAGGACAACTTTGACAAATTTTCAAAATTGCACTTTTGATCAATCTTCAATCCTTCTTCACCTGCAAATCTGCACATACAAGGAGAGGGAAATTTTTTTTTTTTGGTGAATGGGGGTTTACCTTGGTCAAACCTCATTTTGGTAATCAAACCATGAAATGAAATGAAACATGAATGTAAAGAATGAGGAATGAAAAATGCTACATTGTAAGTCACCAAACCCTTGAATGGTTCTCCTTGGAGGACTAAATTCTAACACATCTCTCTAAGGTCTTGATCTTGCATGAAATGGCTTGATTGGATGTTGATATTGATGCTTGAATGCTTGAAACCTATATCATAATGTTAGCTCCAAAAACATGCATAGATGCACATAACTTTGACATGATACTTGAGATCTTAAATTCTATTGTAGAAGACTGATAACTCTACTCTTGAATTATCTCGACAATAATATTTTCTTTAGGAATGCTTGCACCAAAATTCTAGGATTTGAAATGATAAAAATACCTTGTATTTATAGGTAATTTTCTAATTTCCCAATAATTAAACATCAAAGATCGACAATTGCAATTTGAATTTGAATCACAAAAATTCCACCAAAAACATATTAAAATTGAGATCCTCAACTTAAGGAGGACCCATTCGCCCTTGGGAGAATGGGTCATAGGACCTAAATCCAAGACACTCAATTTTTAAGGAAATTTAATTAATTTGTGATTGTTCAATACAAGTTTTCCTTTCAGAAAACAAGATTAATTAGGTTTTAAATGCATGATTGGGCCAATTAGAGGCTTAATTAAGTACAATTAAATTAAGGGACCCAAAACATAGTGTGAAAGTGTAAAGGTGTACATTTTTCTACACTACAAATAATTACAAAGGAAAAAGTGAATTTTGAGAAGAAAAAAGATAATTAAAAGTTTAAAGATGCTGGATTTGATTGTTGAGCCCCATAGCTCCCATAAATAACTTACATCCAAAACACTTATCACAAAGAGAGAGAAAAGTAATTAATTTTATATGCAAGCCTTGAGAATTGTATTGATCCAAAAATATATGAATGATTACAATATATACAATAATGAATCCTTATTGGAAAGTTAAAAAAACAACCCTTGATGAAACCCTAGGTGAGGATTAAATTAGATCATGGAATGTGTCCTTATATTATGAATTGAGACAAGAAATCAATTGGTGAACTAGTTTTATCTTATTTATACCAAAGTAGAAATGGCTCCTAATAATTAATTAATTAATTAGGTGATTTTCTTATTTAACTCTAACACCCCTCAAATACAACTTAGGGAGAAGTTAATGTAGACATGAAAAATGTACAATTTTAGTTTGACACACTTATTAACAACATTCCTTCCTGAATCATACTCTCAATTTTTCATCATATTCTGCCTCTTAATTTAATGAGTCATAATTCATTTAATTAAGTCTTTCTCCTCCAATGATTAAATTAATCAATTTAATCTAATTAGCCTAACATTTCTGTTTAATGAAATAATTCATTTTATTTGATTAAATTCTCTAAAGTCCTCTTATTCAATTAAATAAATTAAAACTTATTTTATTTAATCTAACATATTCCTCCTTGTTTAAATAAATCAAAACCATTTATTAACTCTTCTGAATTTGATTTAAATCAATTCATAAATTTAAGTCTAAATTGTCAAATCATCTAATTCTTCATTAAATTAATCAAATCCTTGATTAAGTTAATCCTTCTCATTAAACTCTTCTAGAGAATGCAACTTGCACAATAAATCAATTACTTTAATTTATTTAATTTTGTATTTTCCCTCACATAGCATCAAAAGGGAATATTCCCTTGTTTGAATTCAAAAAGTCCAAGTAGACTTGTACATCCAACAAGGCATTCACTCCTCTTACATGTCCTTGTGCATTGAGCCAAGTGGCATTTATTTCATTCTTTTTCCCCTCTCACACGTCATTTCTCAAATTTGAAATTCCACCTAATGGCATTTATCATGCACATTGACCAAAATGTGTTCATTCCTCAACCATTCACATCTTGACAAGTGGTACTTGGCCATTGGATGTTGAATGATCCCACATTGCTCTATTTCATTCTCTCTTCCATTTTGGAAATCTATAAATTGGAGACTCCTCTCCTCATTCAACAACACACAACTTTGAGTAAACTTACTATGCTCAAATTCACCTTCACTTCACAGATTTCAAGCAAGGTTATTTTGTTCATTTGAGAATTAATCTTTCCCATAACATCATTCAGCTTGTTCAAGGATTGGAAAAGGGCTGCTTACTACACAACAAGGTGGCACCAATCCACTATGAGATAAAGGTTTAATTATGTTTCTTATATGCTTCTGTTTAACTTATTTTTCTACTCATTGGTTGCATATTTAGACATGGTTAAATATTTCATAGGGATGTCTAAGTTTATTGGTTTAAACTAACTTTCGTGCTAACAACGTGAAATTTTTTAAGCCATCTCTTGCAGATTTTAGCATCCACAGTTAATAAATCTAATGATGAAAACATGAGTGGATGTATGGATGAGTCTCAGCTAGAAGGCTTGATGAGGTACCCATGTATAAGAAAATAAATCTCTCATAACCAAAGAAAAGGAGAAAACCTCATGGTAAAAACTCCTCTCCAAAAGAGAAAATTAAATAAATGTGTATTAAGAAAATAAGGAAAGGAATTGATTTGACCTCCTAATTAATGATTTTTTCATATAATTACAATGAATTTACCCTCAAAAGGAGAGATAATATGAGAATATGAATCTCCCCATAAAGAAGCATCTCTTGCGCTAATGATTATAGTATGAACATAGAACATGATCCACTATTTAAAACAAAAAATTCTCCACTTAGGAAGAAATATATCAGCTAGTGATTGGAGAAACCATTCACATAAGTTGGATGAATAGGTAATCCAAATCCAAATTTGTGTCTATAAAAACTGCTCAAATATTCACATGATGGAATCAGTTGACACTAATCTATAATTTGTGAAAATGAATGTAGAATAATCTCCAAAGATAATGATGATTTGGGATAATATTGATTATGGGTCTCTTATTAAATATGAGATGAATTCCCTTAAAATAATCCTCCAAATCTACAATATGAGACTCTGCAAACAAAGTTAAAATGTCTAATAGATATGAATCCCAATTAGTTGTGCCTAAAAGAGGATGAATTTCCTAATACATTAAATTGATAAGAGTTCTAGATGTAATGATACTAATCTCATCAAGAGAAATAAAATCGAAGATGTGATCTTGATATTGAAGGGAGAAAAGGGGACAGTGCGGAATACCTCCCTAACACTCATACAACAGAGGAGAAGAGAAAAAATAGGTTCTAAAGCTTCTTAAAAACTCCTGAGATGAATACATACAACATAAAAGAGATAACAGAATAATAAACATTCACTGACTGACATAAGTATTTACATGGGAAAACCTTTTCAGGTAAAAAACCCACCACACCAAGCAAAGACAATTTGTATTATAGTAATAAAAAAATTACATACAAAGTTCAGTCTTCACTCTCTAATAATCAACTCACAACAACACTCAAGTTCACTCACCATTACAATGCTCATAGTATACAATGAATTCCACTCTACTTGACTTAGCTTACAACTTACCAAGAACTGCCACCTTTTGGTTTACCTATAAAATAATGTAATCAACTATCAATTCCTATATTTGCATTCAATATTCCAGTCAATCCCGTGACTTGATCCATACTGCATTATTTGTCCAAACAAGTAACCGATCTTCTCAGATTGCATCAGGTCACCCAGGCATTGATTTCATGCCTTAATCGATTTTGTCTCTAGTTGAAACTCAACCTGCAATAACTGCCTTTTACCTTTTCGGTCTTCTACCAATCGGATGTTTGGAACTTGCCTCGTGTTGCTACCTTATTCATTTGATGCTTTGACTTCTGGTCAAACTCGGCCAAGCTCGGTCTGAGCTCATACTATCTCCACTGCGCCACCGCTTTGAGTTCTCATACCCACTGCGGCATGGCGGTGAGCCCAATCGACTCACTCTTTGACCTTTCTTGTGCTACCATGAAGTTCTCCAATTCTCCTTGTGGTGTGGCGGTGATGGCCAAATAGATTGTAGGTAGTCATACCATGCTACCGTACCCTAATCGCCAGTCTTGTGTGGCAAGGTGGTGACCGCTAACGGTCAACCGTGCTACTATGGAGGCTGCTAGGCCAACCCACGATAGAGTGGTGACTACCCTAGAAAATTGTCAGCGGTCAACCATGCTATCGCAGAGGCCGCCAAGCCACCCTGTGGTAGGGCGATGACCGCCCGGGCAAACTTCCAATGGTCACACCACAGTGACCCAGATCACTGCCCATGGTGCAGCAGTAGCCGACATGACCACCAGTCCTCTTGCCACCAGTCCTCTCACTGCGGTATTGCCAAGGTATAAACAAACCGCCGTGATAAGGAGATAAGGGCAAAAATGATGCATTTTTTGCCAAGTCTTTTATGAGAGAGGCACAAGATTGGAAGTTGAGACATAATTTACCAACAAGCTCCCACTTGGTGAAGACTTCCAACTTCCTCTAGAATTCAAAAATTTACTGACAGTCATAGGCCCCAAGGCCCGTTGATTATGTGCACCATCTAAACTTGTTTGTGCTCACTAGCTTCGTGAATGCATCTACAACATTCTTCAAAGTGTCGACCTTTTCAAGATATACCTTTCCATCTTCAACCATGTCCCTCACAAAGTGATATTGCACATCAATGTGCTTTGTCTTGGAATGGAAAGTCGAGTTCTTTGCCAAAAAAATGGCACTCTGACTGTCACAACAAATAGTAATATGTCTTGCATTAAAAGCAATATCCGAATACAAACAACTCAGCCAAACTGCTTCCTTGCAAGCATGAGTGGCTGCCATGTACTCTACCTCTGTAGTGGATAAATAAACTACAACTTGTCGCTTTCTCATCCAATTGACTGCTCCACCATTTAATATGAATGTGTATACACTGGTGGATCTCTTGTTGTCAATGTCCCCTGCCCAATTAGAATCAACATATCCACAAATGTTGAGTGTTCTCTGTGATGCAACCAAACTGGCATGGTAACATAAAGCATAGTTTGGAGTCCCCTTAAAATATCTGAACACTCTCTTCACAACATCCCAATGTGATCTTCCCAAATTTTCCATAAATTAGCTAAGAACTCCCACTGCTTGGGCAATGTCTAGTCTAGTATAGACCATCACTTACATATGGCACCCTGTTCATGTCCTCCATCTCAGTAGTAGACTTTGGACAATCTTGAACAGATAGTTTTGTTCCCTGCATAATTGGAACAACTAGTTGCTTGCAGTCATCCATACCAAATATCTCCAAAACCGTATTGACATACTTACTCTAACTTACCCAGATTTCTCTGCTTGTTCTATCCCTGGTTATCTCAATTCCTAGAATATACCTAGCTACACCTATATTTTCATTTCAAACTTTGCAGACAGCTGAGATTTAAGATCAAAAATCATAGACTTGCTATTTCTTATGAACAACATATCATCCACGTACAGTGTAATAAGAAGCAAACAATCATTTTCAGATTTATAATAAACACAATGATTAGATTTTGATCTAACAAATCCCATAGACAATACAAACGTGTCAAAATTTCGATACCACATTCTAGGAGACTGCTTCAAACCATACAAAGATTTCTTTAACTTACAGACCAAATTTGTTTACCTTTTTCAACAAAATGCTTAGGTTGGGACGTATAAATTTCTTCTTCTAGCTCACCATGGAGAAGCGTTGTCTTCACATCCATCTTCTCAAATTCTAAATCATACACAACTTCCAATGACAACAAAAATCTAATAGGTGTCAGCTTTGCTACAGGGGAAAAAACCTCTCCATAATCAATTCCCTCAATCTGGGAAAATCCCTTTGCAACCAATCTTTCCTTGTACTTCTCAACACTGCCATCAAGACCAATCTTCCTTTTGAATACCCACTTACAGCCAATAGGTTTTCGCCCTTTAGGAAAAGGTACCAAAACCCAGGTTTCATTCTTCTTCAATGAAACCATTTCTTTATTCATGGCTTCTAGCCAAGAATTCGAATCAGACATGTTAATTGCTTCTTTTACAGTCCTAGGTTCATCAGTGCTAGTAATCAAGGCATAGGCACAGTTCAAATCTTACATTGAGAAACCATACCTTTCAGGCTGCTGCTTTTCTCATGTAGATCTTCTTACTGGTTGAGGTTGTGGTTCTTCATCATCAAAACTCTCAGAGCTACTTCAACTCTCCTCAGTTTTAGGTACACCATGTAGCTCTTCCTTTTCTAGAGTTTGTGGAATCTCAACTACACCATTTTTTTTTTCTTTTTGATATGTCTCGAGTTGTTGATCACTTACTGAAGGTTTCAGCTCATGAAATATCATGCTTCTTCTATACAAAACCTTCTCAGTAATAGGATTCCAAATCTTGTATCCCTTCACACCAATGCCATAGCCGATGAGGATACATTTAACAACCTTGTTATCTAGCTTTGATATTTTCTCATTTGGCACATACACATATGCCTCATAGCCAAAGACATGAACATGTCTCAGAGAGGGCTTCTTACCAGACCATGCTTCCAAAGTTTTTTTATCAACAAGAGCAGAGCAAGGAGAATGATTTACCAGATAAAATGTTGTAGCCACAACCTCAACCCAGAATTTCTACTCCAGACTAGCACCACTCACCATACTCCTTGCCTTTTCCATTAGCGTCTTGTTCAACCTTTCAGTAACTTCATTCTATTATGGAGTATAAGGTGTTATTTTATGCTTTTTAATTCCATGATTTGTGCAATACCTTTCGAAATCTACAGAACAAAACTCACCACCATTGTGTGTCCTCAAACATTTAATTTTCCTTCTAGTCTAATTCTCAACCAAAGTTTTAAATTCTTTAAACTGTCTAAACACTTCTGATTTACTTTTAAGAAAGTATACAAATGCCTTTCTTGAACAGTCATCAATAAAAGAAACATAATATCTAGACTTCGATAACGAAGGAACATTAACTGGACCAAACACATCAGAATGAACATAATCCAGTATGCCAGAAGATTTATGAGGACTCGAGTAAAATGAAACATGGTGCTATTTTCCATAAATATAGTGTTCACAAAAATTGAACTCAAGGTTATAATCATCAAGCCCTTCTACAAGATTTTTATTCTTCAAGATTTTTAAACCTTTCTCACCTATGTGACTAAGTCTATGATGCCACATCATAGTCTTCTCTATTGGGAGTTTTACCTCCAAAGCATTTGCAGCCAGAGAAGTGTCTTCACCTTCCTCTACAGGGGCTAGTTTACATGAATCTATAAAGGTATTGTTACATTGAACAGGACGTGCATCCAACTTATACAGAGTGCTAGTACGAACACCCTTAGCTAGCACCATTGCACCTCTAGCCATTTCACATCCTTTAGTTGAGAAAGAAACTTCTACAACAACATCATTTAACTTACTGACAAAAAGTAAATTTCAAGCCAAACTTGGTATATGCATTATGCCACCAATACCTTTGACTCTCCCATCAGGAAACTAAATTTTGAGTCTACCTCTACCAACCATCTCCAGCGTTGAATCACTTTCCAGGTACACCTTTCCACCATCATACTTGTCATACTTGGAGAACCATTCTCTGTGAGATGTCATGTGAAAGGATGCACCTGAATCAACCAGTGAGACATCATCTGATGCCTGAGTTGCCAAGGGTGCAATGAAGGCATCTACATCACTCTGAGAAGAGTCATTGTCTGAAGCATTCTTCTTCTTCTTCTCCTTACAATCATCTCGTATATGACCAGGTTTCCCACAGTTCATGCATTTCACCTTGGAATTTTTACCAAGAGACTTTGATCTCCCTATAGATTTGGATTTTGATTTCTTGTCTTTCTTCTTGCCTTTCTCCTTTGGTGTACCTCGAACAATAAGGGCCTCTTTGACCATCTCATAAGACTTCCTTTGCATTTCTTTAGACAAGAATGAAGCAACCATGTCATCCATCTTGAATGCAGTTGTCGTGCTTCCAATAACCATCACCAGATGATCCCAACTGTCAGATAACAAACACAACAGGAGCATGCAACGATCCTCCTACTCAATCTTTACACCTACAGATGCCAGCTAAGTAATAGTCATGTTAAATGAGTTCAAATGGTCTACAATAGATGCACCTTCTTCCATCTTCAAGGAGTACAACTTCTTCCTCAAGAAAAGCTTATTTACCAGAGACTTTCCTTGATAAATATCACCAAGCTTCTTCCATAATGAACCTGTAGACTTCTCCTCATGGATGTTCAGGAGTACAAAATCGGCCAGACTCAGTCTAATCAAACCTCTTTCTTTTCTATCAACAAGGTCCCAATCTTCTTACTTCATACTTTGTGGCATAGTTCCAAACACTACTACCTAGAGGTCTTTATCCACAAGCAAGTCTTCCATTTTGAGTTTCCATAACTCAAAGTTGCTGCCATTGAATTTTTCAATCTCTACTCTACTTGATGTACTCGCCATCTCAAATAGAAACAAGTTTTAACAATGCAAGACTCCCACTGGAACAATATTAGCACAAAAAAACTGACCTTTCAATCAAGGATAACGCAACTGGTCGAGCTCTAATACCACTTGAAGGGAGAAAAGGGGACAGTAAGAAATACCTACCTAACACTCATACAACAGAGGAGAAGAAAAAAAATAGGTTCTAAATATTCTTAAAAACTTTTGAGATGAGTACATACAGCATAAAAGAGATAACAAAATAATAAACATTCACTGATTGACACAAGTATTTACGTGGGAAAACATTTTTAGGTAAAAAACCCACCACACCAAGCAAAGACAATTTGTATTATAGTAATAAAAAAATTACATACAAAGTTCAGTCTTCACTCTCTGATAATCAGCTCACAACTACACTCAAGTTCACTCACTGTTACAATGTTCATATCATACAATGAATTCCACTCTACTTGACTTAGCTTACAACTTACCAAGAACCGTCACCTTTTGGTTTACATATAAAATAATGTAATCGACTGTCAATTCTTACATTTGCATTCAATATTCCAACCAATCCCATGACCTAATCCATGCTGCATTGTTTCTCCAAACAAGTAATCGATCTTCTTAGACTGCATCAGGCCTCCCAGGCATTTATTTCTGTAGACATGGAAAAAGTACAAATTCATTTTGACACACCTGATCCCAATTTGCTAACAACATTTCCTCCTAAATCACATTCTTAGCATTTCATTACATTTTATTGCTTAATTGGATAAATCATTATTTATTCGATTAAGTCTTCTCCTTTCAGTGATTAAATTAATCAATCTAATTTAATTAACCTTACATCTCTGTTTAATAATTAAAATCTCTAAAATTCTCCCATTAAATTAAATAAATTAAACCTTATTTGATTTAATCTAACATATTCTGCGATTCTTGGATGTGTCAGTGACTCTCTCCCGTCGGTTTATCTGGGGATTCCTCTTACGGTCAAGGAGGTTCAACCGGAGTTTTGGAACTCTATTTTGGAAAGGATTCAGAGGAAGTTGGCTGGGTGGAAAGGATCCTTACTTAGTCATGATGGCAAGTTGCAACTCATTACTGCAGCCATACAAGGTATCCCCACCTAATTTCTGCCTATCTTTAGGATGCCTATGTATATAGTGGAAAAGTTGGAAAGGATTCAAAGGAATGTTCTTTGTGCTGGGATTGAGGAGAAAAAGAAGATTGCTCTGGTTAAATGGGAAATAGTCAGTCGGGCTAAATCTAAAGGGGGGCTTGGAATAAGGAAGATTGCTCCCTCTAATAGGGTGCTAGTTGCTAAGGTAGGGTGGGATCATTTAAGGAATTCCAAGGACTGGTGTAAAATCTTGAATGCCAAGTACCTTCAAAACAGGCCTCTGATTGATTGTCTTTCAAAATCTCACCCTCTCGGTTCGATTATTTGGAGGAGTATTTGTAGCATTCAAGGTCTGCTAAAAAAGGGGATAAAATGGAAAATGGGGAATGGGATCAAAATTAAATTCTAGGAAGATGTTTGGCTCTTAGATTCCCCTTTGGCTGCTTCTGACTTTAGGGGGGTGATGATTGCTACTCAGAGATTCTTTGGGATTTACATCTATGACTATGTGTCTGGCCCTCCTGGTGCTAGGATTTGGAGAGAGCTAGCCCTTTGTTGCCCCCACTCACAGGATCTTAGTCATCTTGCTAGATCGATTCAGTTGTTACTATCCAGGTTTAGACTTCCTTCCTATGATAGGGAGGATGAATTCTTTTGGGCCTTAGATAAATAGGGGGATCTCTCAGTTAGATCCACTTACAGTCTGCTGACTAATGTTAGTCTTGTGGAAGAACACTGGAGGAGAGTTTGGAATAGGTGCTTGATCCCTAAAATAATTTTTTTTTGGTGGACGGCCTGTCACAATAGGATTCTGACCTAGGACAATTTGAGAATCCGGGGTTTATGCTTTCCCAATCGATGCTTTCTCTGCAAAGAGGGGGAAAAAACTGTCAATCACCTCTTGCTTCACTGCCCATTTGCTGCTGAAGTTTGGGGGATGGCCTATGAGAAATTTGAGGTAGAGTGGGTTATGAGCAAGGATCTTTTATCATTTATTATGGGCTAGAATGGGCCTTTTTTGCATCCTCTAGTTTGTGAAATTTGGAGGCAGACCCCCCCTATCCTGGGTTGGTGTTTATGGAAGGAGAGGAATAATCGGGTCTTTAGGAATATTGAGCAGAGCCCCAAGGAGGTGTTTGGGATTGGTGTTAGGCTCGTAGAGGAGAATATCTTCCTCTTTGATGGAAAACTTCCTAAGGTTGGGCCGAGGGACTTTGAAATAAAAATGGCTAAGAAATGGCACCAGGAGCTAAATGCTAATGCCTTTGACAATGGGAAACTATTAGCTTGGAGGAACACCAAATGGGAGCCTCCAGATTGTGGATGGATTAAAATTAATTTTGATGGTGCTGCTAAAGGGAGTCCAGGAAGGGCAAGTATATGTGGGATTATAAGAGATTCTATGGGCAACATGGTGGCAGGGTTTGCTGGTGGCATAGGGATTCAGTCGGCCCTTGTTGTTGAGGCTCATGCACTATTCATGGGTCTCAAAATTGTTGTCTCTCTAGGAATTTTTAATCTTCATATTGAGGGAGATTCCAAGGTGGTGATGGATGCTGTGGAAAAGGAAAGATTCATAGGTTGGAACACCAAGGACATCTTATTGGATGCTAGTTTTCTCATGACTAAATTAAGAGACAAAAAAGTGACTCATATTTACAGAGAAGGTAATAGTGTGGTGGATGTGTTGGAAAATCTTGGCTCGGGGTGGGACTCAGCTAGATGTTGGAGGAAATTGAAACAATTGCCACCAAACATTCAAGCTTTGATCAAGCGGGAAAAGGCTTACATGGTAAATAATGACTTACAACTTCTGGATGACGAGGACTGACGGGGGGGCCCACTGGCGTTTTTGGGTGTGGTACTGGATTAATGCCTTTTGGGGTATAAAGGACAGGTGGAGTGCCATGGAAAAAGATGAGAGGGTGTGGAGTAGGGGAAAGGGTATTCACGTGTTGTTTCTTTGGGATGGGAGAATGGGTATAACTTATAAAAATATGATGATGAGATGGCAGGGAGGAAACGTTATTGATGTGATCAAGCCTAGATTTGGTGACGTGATATGGGTTATTTGGAATGCCATGATTGCTTCTCAGGAGGATGATGGTACTATGAGTATTAAGTTTTGGGAGAAAAGGGTACTTGGTTTACCTCCTAATTATTTTTGGAGATATGAGTGTATGAATAATGATGGGACCATCCAAGATGCATACTGGTTGTATTCTAGAGGTTTCGCGCTGGCTAATTTAACTGGTGGTTCCTTCAGCTTTGTTTGGTTGATTACTAATGTTAGCTTGCTGGGTTATCTGCATGGAATTTTGTGCCTTTCCTACCTTTCTGCCAACTTTTGGCTCCTTCTCTAGTATCAAAAAATCATCAATTGCGGTGTATTTTCTCACTGTTGCTTAGTTCCCCTCTGTGCGTGTAAATGGATTGAGGGGATTAATTGTTGTAAGCCCTACATTAAACATCCTTGTTTGATTTTTGTGCACAACGTTTGGCTCTGGTTTTTTCTGCATTTCAGTGTTTTTCCTGATCTTCCTGATAGTATGGGTGGAGATCGGGTTCGGATAGAGCCAGCTAGCTGTGATGAACTCTGGAATAACCTCTGGTCTAGCATATCTGCATTGAGGGAGGTATTGCCCCACTCATGGAGCATCTGGTTGGCCATGATCCCATCCTTTCGGGACAATTTGCATGTTCTTGGAAGGATAGAAGGGTTTATGTTGGGGGGATTTCGTTTGAAGTTAGCGAGGAGGTCATTGTGCAGGCCACGAGCTTGAGCTGCGAAGGGGAAAAATACCCTAAGCACACCAAAAATCAAGACCATGAGAGCCTTTAGGCTTTCTTCAGAGGAGAGGAGACTCCAGTCAGGAGTCAGGCGGGGTTCGAAAGAGCTGAGCTCCCCAAGCCTTGGGATATGGTCTGCATGGCTCTGATGAAATATGTGACGCTGGAAGGTAGGTACAAAACTTGTTTTTTCTATCACTTCCCTCTGCTTAACCATCTTAGACATAAAATGCTACTTATATTTCCATTTTTCCTTCTTATGGACTTGGAGAGCTCGGTGAATAAATGTAATGTGGTGGCATGTCGTAATCTTGGTGATCTCCCACCTCTCCTACTCCATCAAGGGCTTATCTTTCGCCTGTACCACTTTCATCTTGCCCTTTGCCCACCTAAAGTCATCTTTGTTCATGTTGAGAATATTGATCCCACTTCTTCGATTCACATCTCCTCGGTCGAGTCCATGAGCCCTCCTCGGAAGGCTGTTGTTGATAATGTGGGGAGTATCAAAACCAATGTGGCCAATAAGACGCTTAAGGGTGGGTTAGGCTTGGCTCATGCTAGGGTGGTGGAAGGGCTCTACGAGCTAAAGGCCACCCAAGTTGACATGGCTTCTAATGTCACTAAGCTAAAGATGGGAAAGGAGAAAGGTTTGTAGGCTACGATTGCTAAGGAAGGCAAGGGCAAGGGCAGGAATGTGGTTGGGATTGACTCCAGAGGGGAAATGGTTGTTGGGACCACGGAGCTGACTGGTGGGGAGTGTGGTAGGAGGAGATAGGGAGGTTGGCCAAGAACAACAAAAAGAGACTAATTATTGAGGACTCAGAGGTGGAGCAGTCAGACAACAAGGGTTACAAGGAGGAAGAGTCTGATGATGAGACTGATGATTTGGGGAGAAGCCCCTGCCTATTCCGATGGACAGCAAGACTCCTTGCCATGGCTTTGACTCGCACACTCCATTGGTGACTAAGCCTGGTAAGATGCAGGAGACTAGGGATACTAGGGAAGATTCAAATATGGTGGCGAAGAGATTGAACACCCTAGACAAAAGATTTAGAGGTTTGACCCGCTTTACTATGAAATTGAGCCACTTTGTTACTAGTGCGCTGTCAAATGTCATAAAAGAGGAACTGGATAGGAATAATAGCCAGGTAAACAAAGAATGGGTGGGCGATGAGGCAGTGGACCTGCTGATCAAGAACTGGGACGAGGCCAGTTAGCTGCGCTTGTTGGTGGTCTGTCGACTGTTTTTCAGCTATTGGTGTGTTGTCCCTGGGTTGTCTCTGTGGTTTTTTCTGTTATTTTTTCCTGTTGTTGTTTCATTCCTTTTTGGCCCTAGTGGCTCGTTGTGAGGGGTACAATGCCCCGTAAATGCTATTTAACTTTTCAAAAACATATTCCTCCTTGATTAAATAAATCAAATCATTTATTTAATAAATCTTTTCCTCTTAATTCTGGACTTAAATTAATTCACAACCCTAAGTCTAAATTGTCACATCATCTAATTCTTCATTACGTTAATCAAATCCTTGATTAAATTAAGCTCAATCCCTAAATTCCTCTAGAGAATGCAAGTTGCACAATAAATCAAATACTTTGATTTATTAATTCTTCTATTTTTCCTCACAAGGCATCAAAAAGGGAATATTCCTTTTTTGAATTCAAAAAGGCCAAGTGGACTTGGTCCTTCCAACAAGGCATTAAAAGCCTCTTACATGTCCTTGACCTTGAGCCAAGTGACATTAACTTCATTCCTTTTCCCTCTTCAACATGTCATTTCTCAAATTTGAAATGCCACCTAATTGCATTTATTGGCACTTTGGCCAAAATGTGCTCATTCCTCATCCAATCACATGTGGACAAGTTGCACAATGCCATTGGATTATCTTTTGCCCCACATTGCTTAATCTTGCTCACTTCTTCCAAATAGAGGTCTATAAATTGGAGACTCTTCTCCTCAATCTTCATCCACATTTTACATGCAAAGTTACTCTCTTCAATTGAGAACTAATTTTTCTCATTGCTTCCAATCATCCATCATTTTTCATAGATTATAACAAGATTATGCTCAAATATCTTTGGAGATTTGACCATTGATTCAATCAACTCACATTGCAACATAGGAATTGGGAAAGGGCCAATTGCAACATATCATTGGCACCAATTCCCCCATGGGATCATCATTTTATTGGCTTAATTAGGATTTAGCTTAAGTTTCTTGTTGTATGTTCTTCATTTTCCTAATTTTAGCTTTAATAGATGGATTTTGTGGGGAATCCCTCATATTTGATTGCATTTTGATCTAACACTAACAATGTTTGTCATCTTTGTGCAATTGCAGGTTTAGGGGTTCACATTTTGGCGCTAGAAGGAGGGTAGTCTCACATTTAACACGTTTTTCTTTAAAAATTCTGTGGTTTTCTCACATTTTTTACTCACATACAGGAAAGTGCACCGCAGAAGTCTGAGGCGGCATTGTATTGCACCGTGGACTCAAATGCGGCATTGTATTGCACCGCAGACTCAGATGTGACGCTATATTGCATTGCACCCTTTTATGACCGTGAAACCATATAGCACCGCAATTGCTTCCCGCACTTCAAATTTGAAAATTTGCTGAACACCGCCACTTCCAAAATCCACCGCGTGTAAAACTCCGTCGCACCGTGGTCTCTATTCTGCAAAGCACTGCATACAGTCGACTGCGTGGCACTGTATAGCACTGCCTATGTTTTTAAGCAGAACCACACCCGCTAAACAACATCGTACTTGCTAAACTTTGCCGTAGGAACAGTTTGGTTTTAAAATTTGAATAAATTTTTAAACTTTTTAGCATTAACTTTGTTTGCTGTATTTTTTGCTCTCTATTTTTTTGTTATTTTGCAAGATGGAAGCAAAAGGAGAAGTTCATCATGATGTTATCTTCACAAACCCAAAGTGTTTCTAAACACTAAAAGTTTTCTTTAACACTCCTTGAGAAAATTTGTTAAAATCTTTGGCCTTAGGAAAAATAAATTTATTTTGGGTTTAAAAAGAATAAGAAATTTCATTTTTATAGCACCATGTCTTTTATGTGTACAAAGTTTTTTTAAACACTAAAGTGTTTTTAAGCACTCTATAAAGGATTTGATAAGGTCATTGACCTTAGGACACTAAATTTCCATTGGGTTCTAAAATAAACAAAATCAAATTTCTTTCAAAAGTTGCCAAGGGGCTAAAAAAACTTTTAGGCAAATACACTAGATTTGGTTTAAAAGGTAACAATTGAACAAGGAAAATTCACATTTCTATTTGGTGTTTAAGAAGAAGTCATTATTGCTTTGAGGTTTGAAATGAACAAGTGTCTTTCATGTTTTGCAAACTTTTTCACAAATTAACATCATTAAAATGCGTATGTGCTTCTCTCACGCTTTACAGTGATCTTGAGAATCAAAATCATTTTGGTGATATTAACTTGTCAAAAAGATAACCTCCACATTTCAATTTGGGTATTTTAAAATTGAACAAAACATGCGAGTGTGAGCACGACATATTGCAGAGGTTTTCCCCTTTGTTTTCAATGAAGGTTGTGTGAACGACGGGATATGTTAGCTTGCTTTTGTTTATCTTAGAGGGCTTGCCTTGTGGGAAAAATTAATCACCCAAGGGAATGATCCAACCAAGAACACGCTAAAGCCAAGCGACTTCCAACTGGTATATAAGTGTGGATTCTTGAGGAAAGTTCAAGAATCACGAGGATTATTCTAACGAGATGGACAGAAATGGACTCTCCCCGATGATGGATAATCCCCCACAAATGAAATGCCTGAATTAGAACCGTTTGTTTAGAAAAAGGCCAAATCCTTGTCTATTTTGTTGGTGCAAGAGGTCATGTCCTCTGAAGCCGCCCCACGTTATACATGCGGTTTTGTTGTGGAAATGGAAAGTATGCCATGGGAGATTCATAGGTACTAAAGCTTGGCTGACCTGAGAAGTGTGTGCCATGCAGGGGAGCCAGTGTGGTCAAGCATTTAGCCATTCGCACAAAATATGCGCAACTGGATTCATCCAAGTGGGAACCCAACAAGATATTGCCTCATCATCCTAGGGTTGTAAAAAGTCTTTGGAAGTAAAAGATACATTGCTTGGTTCTCAAAATGATTGAAAAATAAACATTCACAAAGCCTCAAATTTCAAACCCCTTTAGGAAACAAATACCTTTGACGAATTTAAGCACTCTTTCTTTCCCTAGGGATCATATCCTTAGAGGTTTCTAATTGCTTCGATTCTATCACCATTTTTTTTCAATAAGGTTAAACATAAGAGACTTTTGCCCTATTTTCTTTGATTTCCACATAATGGACTTTGTGGGATGAAAAAGAAAGTGGGACATTAGACATAAATTTTGAAAAGATAAACAAGCAAGTGCTTTTGGTAAAAAGAATACATTAAAAAAAAGATAAAAGAAAAATTGGATTACACATGTGTTTTCTAACATGATTTCCCGCAAGATCAAAATCCCAAAACCAAAGTTCAAGAAGCTTAGTCTAAAAGCTCGTGAGGAGCGTTTTGAGATCCTGAGTTGTATGAGTTTTACTATCAGCAAAATCCCAAACTTTTTTGAAAGGTTTGCTTTCTTCTCATATGAAATATAGCGTGTTCTTCAACATTGAGGTTTTGTAAGAAGAAGTATTATTCTAGGTCAAGTCTAGGATCAAATTCAATCACTTTCATCCATCTCTGAACCATTAAATCAATCAAAAATCACCTCACCAACAACTCTTGGGAACTTTGTAAACATCTGTTATGCTAAACTGCTAGGCAAAATCAAATCACTTTGTTTGACTTGACACACCTAGTCAAACCATCATCTTATACACGAGTTTTCTCTAGGATAACACAACTTCCTAGGGATTACGAGTTCATCTTGTTTGGCTTAACACACTTAGCCAAATTATCAAATCATCACCCGATTTGACTTAACACACTTAGTCAAACTATCCACTTATGTACAAGTCCACTCTAGGATAACACAACTTCTTAGGGTTTACAAGTGCATTTATCACATTTTGTTTGACTTAACACATTTAGTCAAACTATCAATCAAATCACAATCATTCAAAGTTCTCAGAGGTTTACCATTTCCTTAAAAGTTTCTTTAAGAGTTCTATTCATCCGTATCACTCATCTTTCATTTATCTCATCCTCGTCATCACTTTGATCCTTCAATTATCCTAGTTCTTCGCTTCTTTGAACCTAAGGTTTAGATCGATCTAAAGGATTAGAGGTTCATCTCTTACATTCTTGAAAATTGATCTTCATTTTATGGTTCAAACTCAATCTCAACACAAGAGGGACATGGAATATAAACTTGATTCATCCATCATGAGCGATTTGAGTCAACCAAACTATCCAAGTCTCACAATGCCAATTGATTATCGAAACTCACATTTGTGCAATTCAAGCATGGCATCATTATCTCCTCCAAACTTCACTGATACGAATGTGAGTATGCCCAATCTAAAGTTTGGAACACCTTTCCCAATGATAGATTTAAATCCAAGTCCAAATCTGCAAATCTATCAACCGAACACTCAATACATGAGTTTTCCAAACATCATCCCACCAAATCCATTTATGCCAAATGTGAATATACCAATTAAAAGTTTACCAAACATGATAATTTCAAATCCACACTTGGAAAACTTTGGTGTAAACATGTTTGCAAATCCCATCAATGTTGTTCAAAATCCAAGCAATATGGTGACAACTCTAGGTATTGATCAAAGTGAAGGTAACACCATGAAAAATCAAAGTTACCTAGATCAAGGCAATATGATTCTCAACCACAAAAATTTTCAATTTCAATCTATCATGAAAAATCAAAACATCATACCAAATCCTCTCATTTTGCCAACAATATCGCAACAACAAATGGCAACCACCCAAGAAACCCCAACAGTTAACACATCTACCGTTCCTCAAATGTCTCAAAGACCAAGAATCTCAATCGCACCATTCACCATGTAAACCTTGGAAATCAATGAGATTGTTCCACTCACCCCAACAATCAACACCATTCCCAACCCACCACCACCACTGCCAAAACACAACATGACAAACTCATTCTCCATCATGTTGCAAGCTGCTCAAGAAGCTTCCCGCAAAAAGGCACTCCAAGCCCAACAAGATACATAGCTAGCTACTTAGCAAGCACAAGCAGCTCAAGTAGTCCAACAAGCTCAAGCCCAACACCAAGCTCAACAAGCGCAAGCGCAAGCGCAATTCCAGGCACTATTGCAAGCAATCCATCAACAAGTAGCACAACAAGGAGCCCAACAACAAGCTTTGTTGGCACAACAACAACAAGAGAAGCAACAAGACCAACAACAAGATTTGTTGGCACAACAACAACATGACCAACAACAAGCATTGTTGGCTCAATAGAAAACACAAGCCTTACTCCCACAACAGAGCTTGCAACAAATTCCCATCACAATCGTTAAAAATGATGATCAAGATCCTTTGACCAATGATAATGTTGAAAATGTCTCTACATTACCTAACGAGTTAGAGGACATATCTCAAGATTTTTCCCCAAAGAATGATCGACATCTTTCACCAAAGTCTAGCAATGGACCTTTCCAAGACATATAGACATCCTTTGACCTCATGGTTATAGATATTGAAGAGATTCTCAACTCACCATTCTATCCAAGTCCACTCAAAGATCAAGAGGATATTGAGCCACTTCCGATGCCTTATGACGATGTCCAAGAACCCTTTGAAAGAAATCCATCCTTTGAAATTGACCCATGTCAAGAACTTGATCCAAAGCATGTTGAAAGCAATTTCCACATTAATCAAGATCAAGAATTTTTATATGCAAGATACTACAATGAGGTGATGGCCACTCTCCTACAAGATGTCACAAATAATGATCATATCCATATAGCACATACCCCTCCATCTACCCATAAGATGCTTTCTTTGGATGGACACGCAAATGATCGTCATTCAAAACAAGAGTCTCCTACTCTTAAAATTTGTGCACATGATCAAGATATAGAGAAATCCAGAGACATATCAAAAAAAAATCATGAAGAAGGCTTCTACATAAGTCAGAAATCAGAAATATCTTGTGAAGTAAGTCATGAGGAAGAATTTTGTGTGGATAGTGAAGCATCAACACTACTTGAAGAAGCACTACAATTTGATATCTCACAAGATCAAGCCAAAGATATCAATCAATAATTCATCCCACTTATGGAAGATCCTATCACTTATAAACTTGGATCACTCACCTTTGTAAGGAAAAAAAATCTTATCAATGAAAGAGCTATGACATTTCAAGATCTACCATAGAGTAGAGAAGGAGTAGCACCTTGTTCCCAAGGTAAATCATATCCTATGGCAAATAAATTTTTTCAGCAGATGAATTATCAAGGCAGAGGATTAGGCCTACATGAACAGGGTATCTTGGAACCAGTGCATATTTTTGGCAATCCTAAGCACCAAGGCCTTGTATATTCAACAATCAAGGGATCTCAACATATCAGTAATACTTCCACAAAACTGGGGGCAACTTCGTCTCAAGCAAACATCAACATAGGGGGCATGAAGGATCTTTATGATGAAACCAATGCCAATGCTACAACCTACCATGTCATGAATATTCACCCACCCATCACCCCATCCACGAATTAGGACCAACGTCAAAAGAAAGACTTGAATCGAAGCATGAAGAATGTTATCAAAGAAAAAGAAGCTAAGAAGCATATTGGACAAATCAAGTACATATGGATACCAAAAATTACAAAGAAAGATTATCCCTATCAAACTCCATCAGTCAAAGAAACTATGGCAAAAAATAAAAATGGGGCAAGTATCCATCAAAGATTTCCACAAAGGAAAATTTAGGCTTCTCAAGCAACATACAAAGTGTATCAAGAAGTTGGTCCTAAGTCCATGCACACTTCCATATCCACTCATTACTGCTCATCTTCCCAAGTTTGGAGAGTCAAAGGTTCCAAACTGTCAACCAATCCATCTTTTATACCTAAACACACTCCATCCATGCCTCCACGCATGATATCCAATTCTCACATTGACCATGTATTGGTAGTGACCCTTCATCGTAAGGATTCAAAAGGCACTCTATCACGATGTGTGCATAAAGACAGAGTTAACTCCGGTATCAACAAAACAAATCAAGGATCTCAAAAGTTGCATTCATGTGCATGTATCCTGGCAAAGCAACTTCTTCAAACAGGATATCGATGGCACATTATGAAAGAAGCATCAACATTAGCACCACCAGGTGGTTCAGCATCAGCTTAAAATCTCATAGAAAATACCAAAAAAATTAGAAAAATGTCCTAAAAAAATGGTCACCTTGATGAAAATTTGGCAAACAGGCATCTTGGCGACAACAAAAAAATCAAAAAATACAAAAAATCCAAAAAAATCAAAAAAAGGATTGAAAACAGTAAAGAAAAAAATCATCCTCTATCAAAAACCATTTCGGTGGTGCTTTGGACAGGTATCATGATGAAAACCTGGCAAATAGGCGTCATGTGTAGAATCGAGCATCTACGTGCGCTACTTCATGAGAAAGCATCTTATCACATCCATAATAAAGCCAGTATCCCAGCCATATCATTCATTCATCCATGAACTGTTTATCCAATCCATTTTCACCCATCTGCATCCATAATCCAAGGTATCTTGATCTTGATGAAGGTTTGGTAAATGCTTTACACTTGTTTATGGTAAACATCTTGACATGGGTCATTTTCACTAATCCCATTCTATCCAATGTTATATGAGGCTCAAAGCATCATCTAAATGAGCATTCCTCTATTTGAACACCCTTACCTTATCGCAAGATAATCCATATCCATTCATCCAAGAATCTACCCATGGTCATTCAAACATTGCTAGACACTGGGGGCAGATATTTACATCTTGCTTTGGGAATAAATCTTGATCTATATCTTCACACTTATGTGGTGATCTGAGCGTTGGAAAAACAAAATCAAATTGGTCAAAGCATTTGCGAGCCAAAAAATCCAAATCACTAGCCCATGGCATATTTTGACAAGAAAACATTCCTTGTCAAGCTCTATCTTTCGTCAAACATCAATCTGAATAATTTATATCAGTTGCATCTAATGTGCATGTCAGCATCACATCAAATCACCAAAGCAATTTTGTTCCAAATCAAGCTTCATCAATCTTGATCAATCAAATCCAATCAATCATCACCTTGTTTGACTTAACACACTTAATCAAACTATCATCTTGTGCATGAGTTTACTCTAGGATAACACAACTTCCTTGGGTTTACAAATTCGTTATCATCTTGTTTGGCTTAACACACTTAGCCAAATTATGAAATCCATAATCACCTCATTTGGCTTAACACACCTAGCCAAATTATCCTTTTTGTACAAGTTTACTCTAGGATAACACAACTTCCTAGATTTTACAAGTGCATTATCACTTTTGTTTGGCTTAACACACTTAGTCAAACTATCAATCCATTAATCTGATCAATCAACATTAAGCTTGGTTTTCAACCAAATCCTGAAACAAAGCACTGATATCATTACATATCCATATCCAAATTGTCAAAATCATGCGAAAATTCAAAAACATTCAAAAAACTCATCAAAATTTCAAAAACATTCAAAAAAATCAAAAATCAAAAACATCCAAATCATTCAAAAATCCAAAAACATGTCAAAATATCAAAAAAATCTTCAAAAATTCATCATTAAGTCTTGTGAGTCTTTCACCTTGTCAAACTATGTCATCTCTGAGCTTGAACTTAGGCAAGGTTGATCTTTGATCATCCCTCGAGATGGTCAGGTCAGTCCTTTATGCATCTGTCGCATTGGCAATCTATTTGCCTATCTAGTCTGCATCTAGGGTCAGTCCCTTAGGTGTCTGTCGCATTGGCAATCCGTTTTCCCATCTAGTCTGCATCTAGGGTCAATCCCTTAGGCATCCATCACATTGGCAATCCATTTTCCCATCTAGTCTGCATCTAGGGTCAGTCCCTTAGGCATTCATCGCATTGGCAATCCGTTTTACCATCTATTCTGCATCTAGGGTCAGTCCCTTAAGCATCTGTCGCATTGGCAATCCGTTTTCCCATCTAGTCTGCATCTAGGGTCAGTCCCTTAGGCGTCCGTCGCATTGGAAATTTGTTTTCCCATCTAGTCTGCATCTAGGGTCAGTCCCTTAGGAGTTCGTCACATTGGCAATCTGTTTGCCCATCTATTTTACATCTAGGGTCAGTCCCTTAGGCATCCGTCACATTGGCAATCCGTTTGCCCATCTAGTTTGTATCTTAAGTTAGTCCTTTAAGCAATAAAATGGAAATCTGTCTGCCCATCTTTCTCATCAACAGTCAAGTCAATTGTTGTCCAAACTATGTTGTCTTTGAGCTTAAACGTAGGCAAGGCCATCCTTGATCAGCCCCTAAGACACAAAATACCAAAAACACTCATAAATCTTGAAAATATCAAAAACATTTGTAAAACAGCCTCAAAACATTTGAAAAAAGAAAAATGGTGCATCCATTCCATCTTGTTTTCACCCGTGATTGTCATCACTTAAAATAAATTCAATCATCGCTTTCACCCTTTGGTGAGTTAGCCAGAAGCAATTTTAGCAGGTTCCAAAGTGAACACCTAATCATCAAAGTCTTAAGCCTAAGTTAGTAAGCAAGCATGTTGGTCAACTCGGAGTATCAATAACTTATCACACAAATCAGTCCCATCAAAACCCTGATCACAACATGTCCTAGGATGAAGCTTTCATGTGATGGACATAAGCATCGGGTACCCCACAGTAGTTAGTTTTGGCTAGCGGTATGAAGAACATTAGCTTGTTTGTTTACTTTATTTGGTCTTTTTGACTTATCTTATTTTGCACTCATTCCAAGGACCTCTCGATGATGCCTAAAACAAAATAGGTTTAGAGAGAAAGGAATGGGGCAATGATCATTATCTTTTTATCTACTGTGCTTGTTGGATATTCTTGTAAAATAACTTCGTCATGCATACTTTGTTTTGTTTGTAGGAAGGATATTTTAGCTATCTTGTTGAGCACATAAGAAGGCTTACCTTTTTATGTTTTGGCCCGAGATGTCTGGAATATCTGAACTGCATTCTGAATAAGGTTATGTTTGTCAAGTGTGAACAAGAGTACTCCTATCTATTTGATGAGTCAAAGTCCATCACACTAGGTGCCACACCATCCTGGTTCTTAATACCTTGATGCATCGCACCTACATGTGTTATCAAACATAAAGAAAGGTATGCTCTTTTCCCATCCTTGGATAAGCAATACATCATCATCATTCATCATCATATCCAATAAAGTCTCGATGACTAGAGGACTTGTTGGACTTCTTCATCTTCTTGAATTTAAGGGTTGATCCCTCTCATTCTTCTATCCTCTTTCACGCTAACAATGCATCCATCCTGCATCCATGCTGCATTCATCCTCTCATCTTGCATAATCACATCATATCATTATAGGACAACATCATCAATCTCATCCATCTCATATGCATTGCATAATCATTTAACATGCTTAAAATAATATAGAGTTGTTATTTTAAGCATCTTTCGAACATCTCATTTACATCATCATTATCATATAGATCATATAGTCTCACAATCCATACATCCATTTTGAACCTCTTTGTTGTGAGATCCACCTCAAATCGAATCTTTTCACTCGATCTCTTGAGGGGGCAATGTACTAATGTACTTTTCACTGGGGCATTTAAAAAATCAGAAATTCTTTATTTTCGATGTCAGCAGCATCATTCTTTGAACCAATGCAACAAGTACATTGCTTCAAAGAGGGGCAAAATGTAGACATGTAGATTTGACATCATCGTCAATGTTCACCTTTTGATTAAATAAATCAAGTTTTATTTAATTAAATCATAAATCTCCTAAGGTCTATTAATTTAATCACCAATATTAAATTAAATGATCAATGCTCATTTCCTCTCATTTGATTTTAAAAGAAATACAAAAATCTAAAATCAAATGTCATATCACTTAAAATCATCTATTAGATTAATCAAATCATGATTAGTTTAATCCTAACTACATGAATCTTCTAGATTCATCCACTTGCACAATAAATCACTTTATTTGATTTATTAAAAGACTTATTTTCCCTCATTAACTCTCATGTTTGACTTTTTGGACAAACACAATTCCCCCCAAAAACACTCAACCACATGCCTTTATGGTCATTTTCAAATTTGAATGGGAACATTGGCTAAGACTTGCACATTCCTCACCCTCTCACACCTTGACAAGTGGCATCTTGTCATTGGCCCATTAATGATCCCACATTCATCAATTTGGTCTCTCCTCCCTTCAAATTCAACTATAAGTTGAAGGCTTCTCTCCTTCAAACAAACAACACATTCTCATTACAAGGTTACTCTCTTCATTGGAGAATCAATCTTGCTCTTCATCATCTACAATCTACAATCTACATCCACATTTGAAAGCATCTCCACTATAGGCAACTTGAGCTCAAGAGCATCTCATTTTCTATCACCTCATCATCTTGGCAATCTTGCTTATCATGGATTGGGAAAGGACTGCATCCTACATGACAAAGTGGCACCAATCCACTATGAGATAGTTGTTAATCATGTTTGCACATGTTTTTGTTTAGTTTGCATTGTTTTAATTAGTTGCATTGTTTAACATGGTTAAATATCTCATAGGGATGTTTAAGTTTTCTGATTTAAACTAACTTTTGTGCTAACAACATGAAATTGTTTAAGTCTCATTTGCAAATTTTCATGTCCACAAAATCACCTACCTATGTGTATTATCAAACATAACACAATTGACCCTTTGAAAATCCCAATTCCTAGCAATGCAAATCACCATCTCCATCTTCACTAATTCATTAATTTTGTGTTTCTTCTACCTTTTTTCCACACTAACATGGCATTATAACAGTAATCAAAATATCGCCCATGCATACATCCTGCATCCACTAGATCGTCAACATCAAAAGAGAATTGCATCATATCAATATCTTAAGTTATGAGGAATAATATAAATTTGTTATTCTAAGCATCTTAAGACATCATTACATCATACATTATCATTTGCAACCATTACCATTTGAATCCATTACGATCATTGATATGCATTACATCATTAAAACACGGAAAATATAAAAAGAAAAGAATTCATTATATACACTGCGTCACATAAAACATAAGGATAGAAACATCTCATAACATCACATATTTGCATCCACATATTATACATATACATCATAAAAGGGTGAATCATCTCATATATATAATCAAAAATATTGTTATAATACAAATCGGATCAGGTATACATCAAATACATAGTACAATAAGGCTAAAATACTACAGCCCGTATATCAAAAAGTAAGCAAAACTATAAGTGATCAAAAGGTGGGCGGGCCCTACTGGCTGCTGCCCTCCCCATCCTACCTCTCACCATGTGCCTCCACTGGTCACCTCCCCGTCTGCTGGGAAAAGTCCGACACTACGGTCAGATGGCACTAACTGATGGTAGGGGTGCCGATAGTACTTGGCCTCTTTGATGGCATCCCTATAGTCTCGAATATCGATTGTCTGGCCCCGGGATAAGAATGTTGCACTCTCTAGCTGTCTCCGTCGGCCTATCTCCTGATCCCTCTCAGATCGTGCCTGGTCTCTCTCCGCAGTCAGAGCCTGTACCTACCCCTGCAGCTGCTGAATCAACACCTCCCGGTGATTGGGCTGCCCTACTGGCTACTGTGCTAGCTACCCTACTAGCTGTCCTCCTGGCTACTATGCTAGCTGCTGCTATTGCCCACCTCTGCCCCACCCTTTGCCTACTGCCTGACCCCTACGTCTACATCATGAGACAATTGCACCTGGAACTGTCAGTTTGGGTGGAGGTACGAACCATGCCCTGTAGGCTAAAGTGACCCCCACATCTGCAGACCCCTGATCATATGGTCATGGCCGAGCCACCAATTTCCTAAAGGAGCTCACCGCCTCGACTATCAGGATGGGCTGACCCCAGGCTATCTCTCTGGTCATGCGTGCAAAGATGGCCACATACAGGTCATCAGGCCTATCCTGTACCTCCCCGAACTGACAAGCAACCCTTTCCGGAAGGTACCTCTTGATCATGGTGTGCTCTCGACCCTGCATCAGCCTGTCCTGTCGAGCGAAGAAGAGTTGTTAGACATCATCTCCCCACAGACCAACATCCATCCACGGTCTCCAAACAAACTCTCTCATCTCATCGAGAACTCGCTGCCAATGCGGAATACCATCGGCGCCAGTGAAAGAAAAGTGCATAGTCGCCCTACCGTACCGCCAAACAATGGGATCATTTGTCTCAAGGACAACTAGTGTGATATCTAGGCAAAGCACTGAGATCCTCTCCCATGCCCAGATATGTAATAAAGTACCTCCAGCCCCGATGGACCTATTGTCCAAGTAAGAAAGCTCGTGAAGATCCCTATAGAGGGATGCCAGTAGCATAGGTCCCCAAGCAAAGCACTCCCTTTGGTGAACCATCTGATCTCATGCAAGTCCCCATCTTAGACTGAAGTATCGGCCCTGTTGATCAGGTACTACAAGGCCTGAGATAATAGCAACAATAATGAACCTATACGTATGCACGGGGTCGCAATATAGCTCTAGGTCGATCTGACTATCACAAAACTCAATGACATCCATTTGCATCACCCCGTAATAGGCCTCTCTGCCAGCATCCAGATCATAGATGACTCAGGTCCCATGAATCGGCAGTTAGAGGATGCGCCATACATCCTCGAGTGTGATGGTGGTCTCGCCAATAGGAAGATGGAAGGAGGTCTCACTATGCCATCGCTTTGCCAGAGCGGTAAGCATGCCTAGGTGAGCCCAAATAGGAGGGACGTATGCAACATACCAAAGACCGATGGCACCAAGGTGCTCCTGAACCAACTCGGGCATGGCCCCTAATCTGCTAAGCACCGGCCATCCATCGCGTCAGAAAAAAGTTTCATTACATGTTAATTTTCATCCTAAACTAGCAAATCCAACTCTATTTTGAAATGCGACGTAGTTTGGAAAGTTTCAAACTTCCTCGCCGCAGTGGAGTTTGTCATTTTAACAGTCGCAAAGTGGCCCACGCGGCACACTTTTCATATGCGGTCCTGCTTAAGAAAAACCGTAATTTCCTAACTACGTCGCGCGGTGGAGTGGGACATGCGACAGACTTTTGGCTAGCTAAACCCTAAATTACAAAGTGGCCCACGCAACGCACTTTGCAGATGTGGTGCAATATGGGGTCGCACGGTCGCGATAATACATTTTCTTTGGTGCCGCACTTTGTGGAAGACTTTAACCCTAATAAATGCACATAAAATGATAAATTTAAAAGTTCGATAGGGGTACATACCATAGGTCCTACGCCGTCTGGCCGCTAGTGCATCCAAACCCTCTCCGACACGTGCCTAGGAAGCTGTCATTGAGCCATTTCAACCAAGACTCAGAGCTCAAGGTGTCAAATTTATCTAAAGGGTAGGAGTGCAAATGAATTGAAAATGACCCCTCGAGGTCTATTTAAGCCTAAAAGTTAGGATTTTTGACCTAATTTGACATTTCGGAGGGGGTTTTTTTTGCCTTAGTCCCATTTTCACCTAACCGAAGATCATTCTTCATCCCTTCTGGCATTTTAATGCATTTTTGGGCATTCTGGGGCATTTCTAGCTTGTCGGGCACCTTGTCATCTTTTTCGCAAGATCATCCAAAAAATTCAAAATTTTCATCCGACCTCTCAAGGGGGCAATATCCAACAGTATCCTTCTGCTGGGACAGCAGTGGGGCATCTAAAAAGTTTCAAGAAAATCCGAACTTTTGATCACAGTAATTTATTCTTTGAACCAATGCAACAAGTGCATTGCTTCAAAGAGGGGCAAAATGTAGACATGGAAAAAGTACAAATTCATTTTGACACACCTGATCCCAATTTACTAACAACATTTCCTCCTAAATCACATTCTTAGCATTTCATTACATTCTATCCCTTAATTGGATAAATCATTATTTATTTGATTAAGTCTTCTCCTTTCAATGATTAAATTAATCAATCTAATTTAATTAACCTTACATCTCTGTTTAATTAAATAAATCATTTTATTTAATTAAAATCTCTAAAGTTCTCCCATTAAATTAAATAAATTAAACCTTATTTGATTTAATCTAACATATTCCTCCTTGATTAAATAAATCAAATCATTTATTTAATAAATCATTTCCTCTTAATTCTGGACTTAAATTAATTCACAACCCTAAGTCTAAATTGTCACATCATCTAATTCTTCATTAAATTAATCAAATCTTTGATTAAATTAAGCTCAATCCCTAAATTCCTCTAGAGAATGCAAGTTGCACAATAAATCAAATACTTTGATTTATTAATTCTTCTATTTTTCCTCACAAGGCATTAAAAAGGGAATATTCCTCTTTTGAATTCAAAAAGGCCAAGTGGACTTGGTCCTTCCAACAAGGCATTAAAAGCCTCTTACATGTCCTTGACCTTGAGCCAAGTAACATTAACTTCATTCCTTTTCCCTCTTCAACATGTCATTTCTCAAATTTGAAATGCCACCTAATTGCATTTATTGGCACTTTGGCCAAAATGTGCTCATTCCTCATCCAATCACATGTGGACAAGTGGCACAATGCCATTGGATTATCTTTTGTCCCACATTGCTTAATCTTGCTCACTTCTTCCAAATAGAAGTCTATAAATTGGAGACTCTTCTCCTCAATCTTCATCCACATTTTACATGCAAAGTTACTCTCTTCAATTAAAAACTAATTTTGCTCATTGCTTCCAATCATCCATCATTTTTCATAGATTATAACAAGATTATGCTCAAATATCTTTGGAGATTTGACCATTGATTCAATCAACTCACATTGCAACATAGGAATTGGGAAACGGCCAATTGTAACATATCATTGGCACCAATTCCCCCATGGGATCATCATTTTATTGGCTTAATTAGGATTTAGTTTAAGTTTCTTGTTGTATGTTCTTCATTTTCCTAATTTTAGCTTTAATAGATGGATTTTGTGGGGAATCCCTCATATTTGCTTGCATTTTGATCTAACACTAACAATGTTTGTCATCTTTGTGCAATTGCAGGTTTAGGGGTTCACAATTTCATGCCTTAATCGATTTTGTCTCCAACTGAAACTCGGCCTGCAATAACTTTCTTTAACCTTTTCGGTCTTCTGCCAATCGGATGTTTAGAACTTGCCTCATGTCACCACCTTATTCGTTTGACACTTTGAATTTAGGTCAAACTCAGTCAAGCTCAGTTTGAGCTCATACTGTCTCCACCACCCCACCGCGGCATGGCAGTGAGCCCACTTGACTCACTCTTCATCCTTTCTCGTGCTACCACCGAGCTCTCCAAGTCTCCTCGCAGTGTGGTGGTGATGGCCAGATAGACAATAGGAAGTCATACCATGCTACTAGACCCTGACCATCAGTCTTCTGCAGCAAGGCGGTGACTGCTCACCCAAACCGCTAACAGTCAACCGTGCCACTATAGAGGCCGCTAGGCCAACCCGCAGTAGAGTTGTGACCACTCTAGAAAACCACCAATGGTCAACCGTGCTACCACGAAGGTTTCCAGTCCACCCCATGGTAGGGCGATGACCACCCTAGCAGACCGCCAGCGGTCACACCACGACCACCACGATGACCAAATCTCCACCCATAGTGCGGCAGTAGCTGGCATGATAGACAGGTAGGCGCCTACCATGACCACCACAGTGTGGGAAGAATCCATGCACGGTAAAGCGGCGACCACCAGTACTCTCGCCGTGGTACTGCCAAGGCATAAATAGACCACCGCGATAAAGCAGTAAGGACATAAATGATGCATTTTTTCCAAGTCTTTTCTGATAGAGGCACAAGACTGGAAGTTGAGACATAATTTCCCAACAGATATTAGGAGTGGGATCAAGAAGAGAAGTCTTTGTACCATTGGAATATGCAATGATATAATCAAGCTCCTATAAGGTATCATCATCAAATGGTATATTATCTTCATCATTGTTATGCACTTTTCACACACACACCCCACTGAAAGTAGGGACCCTCTTTCTTGCTCTTTTTCTTTCATTCTTGGTGTTTTGGCCCTTTAATTTTGAGGGTTTGGTTACCTTGGCATGTTCCCAAATGATTATATTACTCGTGCAAATGCCCCTTTTAAAGAATTACATTGAAAATCCTATGTTCTGGGATTCATTTCTGGTTTTTTTTTGTTTTTGGGAAAATTCGCTCAGGGCAGATTTCCCTGAGTGCTTTGAAAACCCGACAGAGGTTGTTTTATGTTATTTCTAGAAATTCCAGGACTTCACAGAATTTCGTTGTGCCTTCGGATTCCTGAGCTCGATGTGTTGTCAATGCATTTATGTCTCTTGTACGATCTTCCAGTTTGCTTTTATTGGTTTTAATTGTGGTTTTTGAGGAGAGGTTCTTGTCATTTTCCTTGTTGTGAGATTTGAGGAGCTGGATTTTGGGTTGCTATTTCTAGTATATGCGTTTAGGATTGTGATCGATCGTTATGGTTGAGTTTTTTTTGGAGACCGCTTGCATTCTGCTTGGACTTTGGGATTTTTACCGGCTGTTGCTGCTTCGATTTCTTTGCTCTCATGGTATGTACATGTTGCCTTCCATTTTTAATAAATGAACTGAATTTTCTTTAGGGTTTGTGTGGGTGTATGTTTTGAGTCGGGTCTAATAAGGTATGCTCTGATAGTGATGCTAGGGTCTTCATTTGTTGGCTTGGTTCCCTTCTTCATGGCTCATGCCTACTTTCCTTCGACGTGACTATGATTCAATGAGGTTAACCATTTATTTCCTCCATTCTTAATTGGATTTCATGCTTTCTTAGGTCGAGCTCCGGTTTAACCTAGAAATCCTTGACCTTAATTGAAATCATGTCTTGGGCGAAGTGAAGCTTGTTGCTAATTGTTTGATTTAATGATCACCCTATCTTAGTTGAGTCATGAGAGAATTCATGTGAAGAATAGTGGGAATGAAAATGACGAATGGATCCAAACTGTGCTATCATGATGATTTTCTAGGGTTTCCCTTGATTGATCATTCCTCATGTTGGTTGGGTTTCATTTAGATTGATTTGAGGTGCATTTGTTCATCTTGCACTTTGAATAAAATAAATCCAAATTTAAATCCCCAAATTCCTAATCATTTGATTAATCTTTATGAAATCCTGATGAAGTCAAAGATTACGGGTTTTTGAACACCTCACGGATTTCCTTTACTTCAAGATTTTCCCGATTTTCGGAAAATATGGTTAAAATGTAGAAATTGCTCTGACTTCGCAAAATTCCATGTCCTTGGGATTTTACCAACATTTCTTTGTCCCTTCATTTTCCTGTAGTTCATAAACTATTGCCATTTTTGTGGATTTTCCCAAAATATTGTTGAAAATGAAGAATTGGGAGATGGCATGATCTATTAGCTGATGACTGTGCATTTTATGGTCGATTTGAGTTATTGTAGGATGTGTCATGCTATTTATTAGTTAATTTTGGCTGATTAAATGGTGGTTGGAAGTTTTTTTGTGCTTGTTTAGTTTAATTCCCGTTGGTCTGGAATTTCCCGAGATTCCCCTATGGCCCAAATTTCGCGAGAAAACTAAAAACCCGAACTTTGAAATGAGTAATTCTTATGAGATTTTGGGGATTTTTGTTCATCATTGGATTTGTTTTTAGTATGGATATATCATTTGTGATGGATTAACTTGAATTTCATGTTGTGATGGATCTTTACTAAGGTCTCTTTATTAAATGCAGGCAGAATCAAGTCAGGTTGTTGCTGGAGGGACCAAGGGCAGGGTAATGGATCCAAGTGCTGAAGGATCTGCTATCTCCAAGGCAGAAAGGATTAAAATGGACATAAAGATGAGAATCCTAGAGAGAAAGCTAACAGCCATTTGGTTAGAGGTCACCAATACAAATGTTAGGTTGTGGGATTATGAAGAATTTCAATCAAGGATGGTAGCACAGAACCTCCCTCTGTTGGCCAGAAGGATATTGGAATTGGGGTTGGAACATGTAGTTGGATTCCCTCCAACATTTCAGTGTTTTGAGTTGGTGTTTGAATGTGCCAGACATTATGACAGGGGCACATAGAGGATAGTTGGTCTTCAAGGAAGAATTGTGGAAAATCTCAACCCTGTGTCCATAGCTCAGACATTTGACATGCCCGACAGGTCTAATGTGGTGGGTTTTGATATGGATATAGAAAATAAATATTATGATGAAGATTTCATCAAATCCCAACAGGTCATTAATTCCTAGCTGGAGAAACCCAAGTCCCACTTCTCCAAGCTACCCTCATAGCTAGTCAAAGCTAAGCTCAGGAAGGAATACTATAATGTTATCACACTCCTCTATAGAGTAGTGGGATTGAAAAGTGCAGGAGTATTTGAAAACTGGATGTTCCATGTCATTGTAAGGATGGAGCAAAATATTTTCTACCATTGGGCAGGCATTATAAGTGCAATGATACATGAACAAATGTGCAATGTCCTTCAGACTAAGACCTTCACAATGACCTCCTACTTGGTCTATGCACTTGCAAGATTCCATCCATAGAAGTGGCTAAGCACAAAGGTTGTGTTTGGGCAGGATATTATTTATGAAGTATACCCATAGTTGCATTTGAGTGGCACAAGTTATAGGAGGGTGAATGATGCATTCACCATGTACATCACCAGGCTATTACAAGGTGCAGAGCATGTTTAGATCTCATAAAATGATAAGGAATTAATCAAGAGGTTTGGAGCTTGGTTTATCTAGCTCCCCACCTTATCATAAATCAAAATAGATGGTTGTTAGAGGGCTCCATATAGACTCCCTAGGTATCCTACATATCATGTTATACTTATGGAAGTCACACGACAGATCTATGATTTTGATGCTATTTTAAAGAAGGAGAAACATAAGACTGGATTTGGTGGTGACTTTCCTTTGAGGATAGGCAGTAGTGAGGCTTGTCCCTCTATTAACTCAGCCCATGCTTCAGAGGTAGAAATGAGTACTCTAGGCCTCTCTTTCCATTCCAAAAGACCCAAATTTGATAGGAATGGTGAAGCACAAAAGAAGGCCATCAGGGAATATAGCCATAAGCATAATATAGAGGATTATTGGGACAACAACAATGATGATTTTGAAATCAGAAAGAAGAAGTTATCCAGGCTACCAGTGAACTTATTCTGGCTATACAACATAAAGGCCATTCCAGATCAGCTTGAAGATGATGGAGATTTGATTCAAGGCCATGACTATGAATCTATGAAGGATAAACCGTTTGGACAAATAGATTTGCTAGAGGAAGAGAAGACAAAATTGGAATAGATCATGAATCCAGTGATCAAGTACACTAAGTTGTGGCTCAAGCACAAGATATGGGGGATGGAAAGTGAAGGTGTGCAATGCACATATGATCTAATGGGGGACTTGGAGTTTCATTCCACTTCTGAAGAATGAACTGAGCAAGATCCTAAGGGTAAGACTAGGGTGAGCTCCCCTTTCAAGATAAAGATTAAGGATGTTCAAGTAGAGGAGGTAGAGGAGGAAAAGAAGCAAAGAAAGCTTGATGCTAAGAAGAGGAAACACATTTTGAAGGCGAAGAAGGTTGCAAAGGATGAAGCTAAGAAGGAAGGAAAAGAGGCTAGTGTTTTTGTGCCTAAGAGGAGAAGAATAGTAAGATTACCAAAGAAGGAGAAGGGAACTTCTAAGGTAGGAGATGAAGTTGACCCACTAGTAGTAAATGTGGAAGGTTCGGGAGAGAGTACACGGTTGTACGTAAGAAGATAAAGAACTCCATCTCCTAAAGATGGTGTACCAAAGAAAAGTGTTCACATAGTTGTTCTTGCCTCTGAGCATGGTGATGTCCCTCCTTCTCATGAGGCTCATAATGTACTAGGTGAATCCAAGGATGTCGAGGATAACCAAGATTCAAGGGAACAAGAATTCTAGGAAGGTGAACTGTATAGTGCTGAAATAGAAATAAGGAAGGTATTACAGTCTCCCCTGGTGACTTATGAGGATTCACCTACAAAAGGTGAGGAGGATAGACCTCCTCAGAGAGAAGAAATTTCCACTAAGTCTCCTTCCCTAGTGCATGAAGAAGAGGAGCATAATAGGGAAAAAGAAGATGAAGTTGAGGAGATTCCTGAAAAACAAGTTGTGAATGAGGATCTACCCAAGGTTCACTGGGGTGCGGTTGGAAAAGGTGGTGTACAATCAGATTCCATAGTTCCAAGTTGGTTGGACAAAGAGTTAAAGAGTAAGAAAATTTCCGTAGATGATAGTCCTCCCAAATGGGATGAATTGTTGGAAAACATAGGAAAGGGAAAAACAAAGAAGAAATCCAGGGTTATCTCTAGGATCTAGAGAGATGAAGAAAATAGTAGGGTGGTCCACATTTCTACTCTTTCTCCTGATAATAATACGGATGATGTGACTGGTAGTGACTACAATGTGCAAAATATCAACTTAGGGCCTACTTCTATGAAATAGGAAATTGAAGAATATGAAGGCTCTAGTGCTATAATCTTGGTTAGATTGAGGAAGGCGGTGCGGACCAAGAAAGAATTAAAGAAGGAGAATGATAAAATTAGGAAGTATCTACAAGATTTCATGAAACCCTTGCAATCCATCAGCCCCTCAGCATCTGCTGCGGGTTTTCTGCCATAAGAAACAATTACTGAGTTGGAGAAGATGAAAGCTACAACTCATTCCACAACAAGCTAGTTGTAGGGGTGCAATTTAAAGGAGATAATTCCATCAAGGGCATCCTTTCAACTAGTGGAGATGCTATGAGATCAATAGATTGGTTGAAGAATGTACTAGCTCAGGACAAGGAGGATGCAAATCTCTTGTTCCAGAAGACTAAAACCATCATGGAATAAAATGAGGGTAAATTGGTAAGTGATGGAATTCTTCCTTCATCTAGGGCTGCAAAACCTTGGGAATGGTTTGATGTTTTATAGATAAGGCTAAGGGTTTTGAAGAAGGTGTATAAGCAAGGGAAACAAATTGATGACACCCTAACTAATATCTACCACAAATGCATTTCTTTCTTTGAAGTTATGACAGGAAGGAAAAGGTTTGTGCCAAAGCATCTGAGCTTGGAGCAATTGAGAAAATGGTGGAGAGATGTGTATTCTTTAGTCAATGAGGACCAGGTCATTGAGTATCAGTTAGATGATGCAACTACATACACCACAGTGATGGATAAATATCGAATCATGAAGGTGGATTGGGATAAATTTGTGAAGCAGTCAAGAGAGGATAGTAATCCCATTGAGAGGAGACTTAAGGTGTTAAGTATTGCCCCTTTGGCTAAATTGGAGAAGATATTTTTTATGGTGGAGGATAAGGTGAGGTGAGATAGGGACAAGGGGGAGAGCAGTTAATAAAATGCCTAATCGGAATTTGTGCTTCCCCATTATTCCTCTCCCTCCTTCGCATGCATTGGGTCGGGCTATGTTGGAGATCCCAGGCTGACCTAGATGGAGTGCATACATTTAATGCATAATTTACTTTATTTTCAATTCCTCTTGGCTGACTTGTGGCCAACTTGTTTTGGGTGTCGTTTATTATTGTAAACCTAATTGGGCTGACCTATCTTGAGGGTTTCTATAAATTTGGCATTATGCCTCATTTGTAGGAGCTAGAGATAGGCTTTTTTGCATTAGAGTGAGTTATTAAATATAGCAAGAGTTAGAGTTAGGAGTTAGTATCATTTTCAAGCAAGTGTTGTAACAGAAGACTGGAATTGTTGCTACTTTGGGCGATTTAATGCAAGTAAAGACATTGTGATTTGGTGCCTTTCTTGTGTTGAATTTTCATCTAGCATGGTTCCTAAGATTCTATATTTTAAAATTGCTTAGGTTTATTTAATATATGCTAGGTTTGATGTTAGATGATTTGATGATGTTTATGGTTAGATGCTTGAAGTGTTTGCAGCAATCTCTAGTCCATACTTTTTGCAACTAGCTGATTGTTAGTTGTTTTGCAAATTTAGGCTAGACTTCAAATTGTGCTTAGTTCGATTGTGGATGCATGTTCATTTGAATTGCAATAGGTTTGTTTTGAATGAATATTCATAATCCTAAAATATTTAACACCTTAGAAGATTGCACTATTTCTATAAGATTTCAGATTTATCTGGGTTAAACAAGAATTAGTTTTTGAGGGATTGGTTTGTTTCAAGTATTTTACCATTTGCATTGTTAATATTAGAATTAGATTTAATCTTAGAAATCCTTTTAAAACCATTTTATCTTGTGTTGTTTCTTTTCTTATCTAGGTTAGATTTGTGATTTGAAGTATCACCATATTACTAGATCTAATAAATTTGAATTTAGTATTTGCTTGTAATAAGGCCACTTTGTGATTACCAACATTTTCACATTATCTTTGAGTTGTTTTATTGCATTGTCAAGACCTGACATTAGAGACCTTGGGGTTATCTCTTGAGGCTTGTTGATAGAGATTTACCTTTTAAGAGAGATAGTATATCATATTTTGTCTTAGTTGTTACTGTGTAGAAAACAACATCAACATATGGCACTAGAAGGAGGGCTTGAATAAGCAAGCTAGATCTATTTTTGTCTGCCATTTCTCTTGAGAGGTTTAGAAGAAGAATCAAATCTACTCCAGGGGAAGAGTAGTTTCAAGAATTGCAAGCTCCTACTAGGGTGAGAAGGACCAGAAGAAGGGGATAATCATCATCCACCCAGCCACTTCCATCATCCTTATATTCATCAAGATCATCCTCATCCAATTTTGAAGCCATTCCTATTCTGCAGCCCCAACCAACCATAAATCAGCCATTATCGCCTCCACCTCAACCAATGGCTTTCCTTGATAACAATCTATCTCCTTTGATCCTCAATAATTACAATGTCATGCCCAATAACCCTGAGCACTTTCACTCTAAGTTCCATACCAATGACCCTAATAGGACAGTAGAGGAGCATATTAGGATTTTCTAGACCTATCTAAGAGATAGAGGAATCAACCATGAGGATGTTGCATGCAGGATTTTCCCCTTTTCCCTAGGGAAAGAGGCCTTTTATTAGTACAATCACCTACCTACTGCTTCTTTCCATAATTGGACTAAACTTGAGGCTGCATTTTTGTAGAAGTTTAAAATCCCCATTAGTGCTAATGAGCTCTACATGCAGTTTACCGGAGTTAAGAGGGAAATTAATGAGCCTATAGGGTCATTCAATAGTAGGTTCCACCGAGCATACACTAGACTCCAAGCACCTTATGTTGTAGATCACGCCACTGCCCTAGAGGTCTACTTTGAATCCTTGGAAAACCTTACTTCCACCTTCCTTAAATGGAGGACTAATCCCCTAACTACCTTGGTCATTGCATATACAAAGGTTGTTAAGGTCAGCATGGATCTGAGGCAACATTTATCAGGAACTTTGCCATCCTTAGGACTTGCAGCTCACCCTATACAAGTCCAGGCTCTCAACTAGGATTTGACTAATCATACTCTCATTATGACTCCGGTACCATCATTACCTTTGGTCCCACACCTAGGTCCTCCACTAAATTAGGCTCAACCAATGACCACTTACCCTCAGCAAAGAGCTAATCAACCCCTTTACTCGCAGTAGTAGACTGGTTTTCCTACATATTTGCAGAACTCAAAAGTCTTGAATCAATCTATTGGTTCCAGAGGATCATCAGGATACCCGCATGGTAATATGAATTCAACATCATACAGTGGTCTAGATAAGGAAAGGTTGGATGAGTTAACTGAGCAGGTGAAGAACCTGAATATGGAGGTAACCTATCTAAGAAATCACTATAGCCAACTCCAAGCTACACAGAAGAACATGTAATCAAATTACAACAGGGAGAACAAGGATGTTGCTAAAGGACAAAACTTTGATAAAGGGCAACATCTTGACTAAAATCAAAATTTTGAAAGAGGACAAGGTTCTGGCCAGAACTTTGACAGGGGGCAACAAGGTGGATAGGGGTTTGACAGAAGGCAGCAACCTATACAAAATAGGCCATAGAATATTGGACCAAATAATGGTGGAATCCCCACTCCATTGGATAAGCCTTCTACCCAAGAGAAGCCTCTAAGTGGTGTGTATCTAGCAGAAGCAACTTTGTCTAGATGGTGCAGGCTCCATAAGATAGGTCAACACTATGAGTTGGATTTCCCTGAGTTTCAGACTGCTGCTTCCATCTTTCAATATGAATTTGAAAAAAAATCCAATATTTAGGAAATTGTGCCCTCAAATCCTTATGATTCCCTAGTATTGGTACTTAACCATGCTCCACTCCAAAAAGGTGAAGAAAATGAACTAGAAAAAGAGTCCAATGATTAGGATAAAGAAACAGAATAGGTGTTGAATGAAGATGAAATCTCTCAATTGTTTAATGAGGAGAATGAGAATGATAATGGCCCCTTGGATGAGGAGGAAGTCAATGTTGAAGAGGTCCAGATGTTTCAACAAGCAATAAAGAAATACGATTTGAGGAATAGGCCTAACATGAGTCCACAAGCTGGAGGCCCTTTCATGACTTCTATCCCTCATGTGCCACCAGATACCGAAAATTGGTCTAGGCCTATGAGTACACATTCAACATAATTTTCTATAATCTGTGTTCTTGATTAAATAATGTTAATTATTTAATTAACCTTTCTAACACAAATTTCCTCTACTAATTAAATACCCCTTTTTAATTAATTCATTAATTCATAAATGACCTTTATTCAACTTGATTAATCAAATAAATCATATCTATTTAATTATGTTGTGAACTAATTAATTCTTCCCCCTATATCTATCAATTAAATAATTTATTATTTAATTCCCCCTTTATCATACTTTTCCAACTATGATTAAATATCTTTATTTAATTATTCATTTAACCCCCTTTATCTATAATTAAATATTTCTTATTTAATTATTCAATTTATCCTTTTCAAACAGTCAAATTAAATAAATTATCTTTATTTATTTAATTAAAGTCTCTTATTTTTGAATGTTGAATGAAATTAACATTTAATTCATATTTTAATTATTTATGTCACATTCTTCTATCATTCAATTGGCTAATCATTCAATCACCTTCTGACTCGAGATCTATTTTTAGTTCTCCAGTTATCTCCGGATTCAACACCTGTTTATCTCTGCAAGAAGACTCTCTGTCACAACTAGTCGATTAACTAGTTCTAACTCCTGTTTGCATTCAAATGAATTATTCTTCGAGTTCTAACTTTTTCTTTTACATACAAAGTCTATTTCTTCTATTTTTGAAGATTAAGATCCTAAACTCGTGTTCTAACTCACGTTCTAACATAGTCTCTATCCTGCAGTCTTTCCCGAACTCATGTTCTAACTCACATTCTATCTGAGACAAAACTCATATCGAATGGCATTCATCAATCTCATCCGTCGATCTCTCTTTCAATCTGAGCTGATTGTTCGAAAACCCAAAATCTATAAAATGGCCTGTCATTATCATTATTCCTCCTCCTGAAATCATAAACTTTTGAGAAGAAACTTATCTTTGATATTTTGCTTAGAGACTCGACGAAGTTATGCTTGCATTCAAACACAAAAATCTGAGGGCAAGAATACTGAAAAGGAAAAATGGAGAAGAGCAATCAAGATAATTCGAAGGAGTGAATGCATATTCAGTGAGAGCTTTCCATTAATTTGTTTAGTTATTATGTTTATTTCCTCATTCTTTGTTGATTGATTTTAGATTATTATTTAGATTAGGATTAACATCATTTATTCTAGTTGCAGATTATCCATCCTCTCATTCAAAGATCAATTTTTAATCTATTGTTACATTTGGTGAACCCAACGTGAACACGCTTCAAAATTCGCACATCTTTTCATCTTTCCATTTTTTCGTTTTTTCATTTTTATTTTTTTTTGCAGGTTTTCGTATGGCGCACCGCATCTATTAAATAAAAATGACGCATATTTATCCACGAGCTGCATTTGCTAAAAATAGTGACGCATCTATCATTCCACACCATATTCACGAAACTTCGAGCCGCATTTGCCTATCAGCAATTCTTGAACCACATCCGCTTGTCAACATTGAACCGCATCTATGGCTCCAAAAGCTACATCTGGCTGGTAAATCTTTTCCACTTTTTTATTGATTTACGTACATCCATATTTTTGTTTTTTCTTTTTAGGTTGTTTTGATTTTCACTAATGTTTGTTTCAACTGTGTTAAGGTGGAATAAGGTAGTGTTTGCAGAATGAAGCATAGAAGACAATTAAAAACCAAAGACAATATTTTCTGCAGGATGAAAGCCAAAGACAAGAACTATGAACTACTGATCAATTTCCATGTAGGACCTAATGCCTTTGTATTTATGTATTTAGCAAGCTTTTTTGTTTGGTAGATAGATAACTATCATGTGGATTAAAAAGAGCTTTCTGTTTGGTAGATAAATAATTGTTGTTTGGATTAAAAAGAATGATTGTCTACTTTGTCTGGTGCGTTACACATATTTGTCACCCTTACGATTCGATATATCGAAGTATCCTCTCCCCTTGCGCAGTCATGCGATCTTGGGTGTAAGAGAAATGGTTACTGACTCTAGAACTTGGGCCTGTCTTGGTGGGAAAAATTACTCACCCCAAGACAACTCAGACTGGTAACACGCTAAAGCCAAATGACTTCCACCCGGTATATAAAAATAGATTTCTGGAGAAAGCCCAAAAATCACGCTCACTATTCCGACAAGATGGACATAAATGGACTCTCATCAACGTTAGATAGTGCCCCATGAATGGAATGCCCATATTAAACACCTTGTTGTAGAGTTAACAAAATCCTACCTACTTGTTGGCGCAGCAAGGTTGGCCCTGTGAAGTCGTCTTACATTCTTACAGTTTATGTGTGGAAATGACATGTATGCCATGCAAGTTTCATGGGTATAGTAGCTTGGCTTCCCCATATAAGTGACTGCCATGGAGGGGAGCTAGTGGGGTCAAGCTACTAGTCATTCACCATAAATATGCGTAGTTGGAGAAATCCAAGTAAGAACTCAACAAGTATTTTCCAAAAAGCCTAGGTTGTAAATGTTTTTTGAGTCTTAACAAGTCTATCATCACAAACTGAAAAAACATTGATTGTTGTGTTTGTTTTCTACTATATTTGCCAAAATCTTGATCAACAAACTAAGTCATCAAAACAAATTTTGAGAAAATTTCAACTGTCAAAAAATTGAGTCGCAATTGTTAGTTTAAACGTCGTATTTGTCTTAGCAAGTCACATTTGTTAGGGGAAACACCAGATGTGTCTATCAAAAAAAATCATCATTCATAGTCTGGATATTATGAGCCACAACTATCATATTTTGAGTCGCATGTGTGCATGCAAACCACATCTGTCAATTTTTGAGCTGCAAGTGTCTGTCAAAAAATCTAGGTTTACAGAGTCTGGAATTAGAACCGCATGTGTATTGCTAAATCAAATTTGTCATAGGAAAAACTGCAACTGTCAGAAACACCGCATGCATAGTCAAAAATTGCATCTGTCAACATTTGAACCGCAACTGTTAGGTGAACCGCATTTGCCTATCAACACAAAAACTTCAAAAACCGCAAACTGAGTCTAAAACATCATTGTCACTATTTGCTTCTTGTTCTTAAAGATCAACCTTGGACATAAACTGTTAATTTTTTCTCAAAAACCTTGCATCATTAGGTGTCATATACGCCTTAGTCATAGTAAACGTCTTAATCATAATCATCTTAAGTTGCATGCATATAGATACTCCCTAGGAAATTGCATATCACAGAATATATAACTTTTCTCATCATTGGAAATGTTCATGTTTCAGTTTGTCACAATCATTGAACCTAGTCACTTTAGTCCCATTTAGTGGATCTTTTCAGCTCAACAGTCTAGTTTGGAAAATTCACCTTGTCAACTGTCCTTGTCATACAATCAGGTTCTTTGGTCAAAAACAAATCTTTTCATGCATTTATTCCATTAGGTGGTAGGTTATACCCGTCTTAGACTCATTTATCATCATAGTCTACTCGAGATTCTACATATTTTCCATCCTATCATATGTCATCTTAGTATACATTTTTTTAGAAACCATTTTAGCAACATCATTTTATTGTCAAGAAAAATCCAAAAACATAGACATAGGTCATATCAGTTTTTAGACGTAGTCTGCATTACCCCTTTTTGAGCAACGTTTTCATGGTCGAAAAAAGGTCTAAAAAGAAACATAAAGCAATGATAGACCCCAATGAACTCATCAATCCATTCGAAAATCAATGATCAAGAAGTAAAACACCACACAACCCTTTGCTTGAAAAACACGTCACTAGAGACCCGCATGGACAAATTTACATTGAAGACATAGACACAGTAGTACAAGATCCTGAATTTGCATCCTTTATGGATGAATGTTTGGAAAATGATCCCCAATGATATCTAGCAAAGTTGCTTGTAGAAGGTGCCAAACTACCCATAGGATTTGATATTCGTACTTTGCAAACACCGCTGATTCAACCAACCCAAACTATCACGTCAAGTGTTTCTATTCCCCAAATTACCGCAGCGATACCAACTAGCGCATCTACTCAAACATTGTTAATTTTAAGCACAATCCCTTTCAACATAACTCAAGGTTTACAATTTACTGCGGGGGCAACTTCCTCCAACCCCTTTGGCATCAACACGACTGGTAAGAGATCTAAAGTTGGCGGGAATATACCTATACCAAATCAAACCATTCAGATAGGAAGCATTCCTATACCAAATCAGACCATTTAGATAGGAAGCATTCCTATACCAAATCAGACTATTTAGACAAGGAATATCCCTATACCAAATCAGAAAATTCTAACAGGATATATTCCCTCGCCAAATCACAACCCATCACAAAACATGGAATATCAGAACACCTACATTGATCCAAACAACGCAAACACCATGTCCTTGACACAAGTCGATGTCCTTCAAAACCAGATGCAAACTCTTCAACAACAGATGGACAACAAGTCTATGTTAGGAAAACAAACTATCTCAGTGCAAGACCTATGTCCATGTCCATTTGACAAAGTGCTTTATATGACACCTTTCCCCCATGGATACATTATAACAATTTTTCCTAAGTATAATGGGAGAAAGAATCCTTTGGAACACATTAGATAATTCTCAACAGCATGCATGGACATATTGTATGACCCCACATACTTGATGAGACTATTTCCACGAACTCTTGTTGGGATAGGACTAGAATGGTTTTCTAAATTACCATATGGCATACGATCTTGGGGCGAATTAGCTAAGAAGTTTGTCGAACATTTTTCCTTTAACATAGACAATGAAGTAACAATAGCAACCTTGTGCCACACAACACAAGAAGATGGTGAAACTTTCACCACTTTCTTCTAGAGATGGAGAAGTCTAGCTAGTAGATGTCTAGTTCAAATACCAGAAAAGCAAAAGGTCACGATATTCTTAGAAAACATCAACCCAAAACTATGAAGTGACTTGAGGGTACATTGTTGTACTTCATTCTTGGACTTGGTACAAAAGGGAATCATCCTTGAGAAAGGCCTTATAGACAAAGGAGAAATTAAGGTACCAGGCAGAAATCTGGTTGTCCAACATCAAAACGCGCCAAATGATAGAAACAAATTCTGGTCTAGAAACAAAAATGTTACAAGTGATGACATTGTTGATGCTAAAAAAATACATACGGGACTAGTTACTACACTTAGAGGTTACAATTCCAATCAAGACATGATGAATAGTCCAGATCAAACAACCAATTATGTCCAAAATTCACAACAACAAAGACCACAAAGGAGATTTCCTACACATGAATTTACACCTTTAGGACAACCAATCGAGACTATTTTCAAAGAGTTGATTAAACATAATCTCATCAAACCTTTGGAACCAAGAGAGTATGATCCTGAATAGTTCAAACCTTCATGGTGGGATGATAACTCTTTTTGTGACTATAATCAAACAAAAGGATACAACCAACAACAATGTCGCCAACTCAAGAATATTATACAAGACTTTGTTGAAAATGGAACCATAGAGGTCATGGACAGAAAAATACCAAGAACAATGATCATAAGGTCTTCATGGACCCATTACATGACCACACAAAAAGAAAAGCCTCCAGTTTGGGACCCAAGAATAATCCATCAGCCAATTATACCAATACCAAGTATGACTATGGTAAAGGAACGGTCATAAATCACCTCTGAGCCACAAGTGAGAACGTCAATACTATCATCATTAAGAAGCATACAGAATGTAAAGTGAACACACGTAGAACTAAGATTACTATTCCAAGTCCTTCTTCTGAGCCACCTACGCAAACTTCCAAGTTTAAGTACAACCTTCTTGATCAATTGAGTAAAACCCCCATGCAAATATCTATCTTGGAATTGTTAACTTTATCACCTGAGCATCGAGCCATTCTTGAAAAAGCTCTACATAACACAACTGTTCCTATAGAATTAGATGTCAATTGTTTCAAAGAAATGGTGGGATATTTGACCAACTCGCATCATGCCATGTTTTCCCAACAAGATTACTCTATTGAAAAGTCTGATCACAATGACCCCTTACATCTTGAATTCTTAGTCCATCAACCCAAAGTCCGACAAGTCTTGGTAGACAGAGGAGCAGGTTTGAAACTGTGTACCCTAAAATTGGTTAAGGCATTAGGATTCTTAGAAGACTGCGTAGATACCTCTAAGAGTATAGTCATCAAGGCTTATGATGATGAGGAAAGATCATCCAAAGAAGTTGTCACATTCCCTATAATAATTGGCCTAGCGATCATGAACACCAGCTTCGAAGTCTTGGATCTCACCCTTCCATACAACTTGTTGTTAGGTAGACCTTGGATACATGCAATGAAAGTTATACCTTCGACATATCACCAATGTCTTAAGTTCCTGTATAATGGCACAAAGATCACCATTGATGGTGATCCAGATCCTTTTTAGTATTGTACAAGACTAAGGGAAATTCCACAATGATAAGTACCAGTTAATCAAGAAGATTCATCATCCACTTTATCCCTATACATTGACCCATCACATCTTGCTAAGTCCATTTCATTCAAACCACCATCATCCATTCCTAAGCTCGAGATCCAAGAAAAGGGTTGTGGCAAATATCATATAAAGGCATCATATTGTGTCAGTCAACTAATTCCACCTAAGGCATATGGCTTACCCATGGCAGATAGATGACAGTTAGTGGTCACATTTCATGTTCCCCCTACAATGACATTGACCAAATGGGGAGAGTTAAGTGAAGAAATTGTGGATCAAGGTGATTCCTGGTTGTATCAAGAAGACAATGAGTACCCCTCCCCATCTATTCAAATAGCTAAGGACCAGTATGGAAAAGGCTTTAAGATAATGTAAAATGAAGGCTATGACGAGCACAGTGGGTTAGGACTACATCCAAATGGAAGGACAGAACTGATCATTGTCTCACCATGACTGAAATACCTAGGGCTAGGGTTTTAACCGCTTAGAATTGGGTTTCCTGGTACTTCGTCACCATTTCAAGAGGAAGTGAGTGCTTGCGTAGACATCGAGATATCTCATGAACCACTTCCCCCAATTTATGACAAACCTCCAGTTTATGATGAATCCCCTTACTCAAGCGATTGTGAATGGTATTCCCTTTCATCTACCAGTACCATGAATGTAGGTGCTCTATTTGGAGAATTGGACCTAAAGGTAAAACGTGTACCAAAACCATCTAGTCCCCATCCTAGGAAACACTTGTCCAAAGAAGAATGGCAAAAGAACTATTATTGGGAAACCCTTGATCATGCATCTTCGGCACCTGACAAACCATCTTCTGATGATTCCTCCCTTACTATAGTCCCACATTAGAGTATACCTACCCCTAGGAAGAAGAATAAGAAGGAGTTAGTCCAAAACTTCTGTGACCATGTCAACCATTCCATACTCACCTTGTCAACAACTACCTTTAAAAACTCTGATGATGACATGCCCCTTATATATCCCAAAATTATTGACTGGGATCAACAAGGTACACCTATCATAGATACATTCAAGAATGATGAAGCAATTGCTCAGTTCATGGGACTTAGAGAAGGCATATCACGAGGGGATCATAAAGAAGGTTTTACCATAGACTTGGATGATAAAGCATATTTTGGGGAGTCTATTTACACTCCTAGTCGTAAAAATGAGAAAAAAAGAAAAAAGATGATGAAAAGAAAAATGATGAGTCCCTAGGTGAAAACCGAAAGGCGCCTATGGATGAGGAAAAAGTCAAAATAAAGGACGTATCTGAGGGCGAAAACCTCTCAAAGGCACCCAAGGATAGAGGTTTAAATATTCTCCCCATTGAATAGGAAAAGTCACTGATGCAAGTAGAATAATCTATTGAAGTCAACATAGGTACATAAGAGAATCCTTAGAAGGTATATTTTGCAGCTTCTTTAATAGAGATAGAAAAACTTGAGTTTAAGGACTTCTTCACAAAGAGACAGATAAACTTTGCATGGTCATATGCTGACATGCCTAGGCTAGATCTAGACCTGATATTGCATCATTTACCACTACAACCAGGTATTAAGCCAGTCAAACATAAGTTAAGGAAAATGCATCCGCAAATTGCTCTATTGGTCAAGGAAAAACTTAAGAAACTCTTGGATGTAGGATTCATAAGGACGATAGACTATGCAGACTGGATATCAAATCTAGTACCAATGACAAAACCAACTGGGGGCATTCACATTTGCATAGACTTTAGAGACATCAATAAGGCATGTCCTAAGGATGACTTCCCTTTGCTAAACATCGACATGATAGTAGATCTTACAGCAAGATACGAGATGCTATCCCTCATGGATGGTTTCTCTAGATATAACCAAATCAAAATAGCAGCTGAAGACCAACACAAGACAACTTTCACGTGTCCATGGGGCACATACTATTGGAATGTTATGTCATTTGGCCTTAAGAACGTAGGAGCTACCTATCAATGGGCAATGAATACGATTTTCCATGACATTGTACATACTCTCATGGAAGATTATGTAGATGACATTATAGCTAAATCAAAAACAAGGGAAGATCATTTGAAGGTTTTAGACAAGATATTCCAGAGGCTAGAGAATTACAATGTCAGACTAAATCCGAAGAAATGTGTCTTTGGAGTAAAATTAGGAAAACTTCTAGGGTATATCATCTCCAAAAGAGGCATTGAAGTAGATCCAGAGAAGGTAAGACCTATCATAGAAATGCCTCCTCCAGTCAGCATTGGTCAACTTAGAACCCTACAGGGGAGATTATAGTCCATCAGGCGTTTCATAGTACAACTGGCAGATAAAATACACCCATTTCAACATCTACTCAAGAAAGGAGTACCATTTGTGTGGACACCTAAATGTCAGGAAGCCTTCCAAAAAATCAAGGACTATTTTCTTACTCCACCAGTCTTAATGCCATCTACAGAGGGAAAACCATTGATACTATACATTTCAGCAACTCAGTCGGTATTAGGGGCTCTTCTCGCACAACACGATGATCAAGGTCATGAGAGAGCAGTCTATTACATCAGTCATACCTTAGTGGGATATGAATTGAATTACAGCAATATAGAATGTGCCTATCTTGCGGTAGTCTTTGCTACCCAAAAACTTCGGCACTATATGCTCAATCGACAAACAATGTTAATTGCAAAGATTGATCCACTCAAATACCTCCTAAGTAAGGAAGCATTAACAGGCCAATTGGCTAAATGGGTTATGATACTTAGTGAGTATGACATTCAGTATGTCGAGAGGAAGGATATAAAAGGGTAGGTAATTGTAGATCAGTTAGCTGATGCACCTATGAAGGCAGACCATCCTTTAGTGGCAGATTTTCCTAATGAATTTATCTTCAACATTGACATTAAAACCGATTGCAAGCTATACTTTGATGGGTCACATACAAATCATGGTTCAGGAGCTGGTATCTTATTTGTTACACCTCAAGGTGATACCATTCCCAAAGCATTCAGGATTGATTTCCCTTGTACTAACAATATAGTAGAGTATGAAGCCTTAGTGATAGGGTTAAAAATGGCAGCTCAATGGAAGATTAAGAGCCTACATGTTTTTGGCAACTCTCAACTGGTAATCCGGCAAGAAAATGATGATTATGAGACTAAGGATGAGAAGCTTGCCCCTTACAAGCATATGGCTGATAGTTTCAAGCAGTATTTCAATGACATTACTTTTCAATAAATACCACATATCTAGAATAGAGTTGCAGATGCTATGGCAACCGTGGGTTCCTTGTTGGATATTCCAAGTAACGTGCCTAAGTTCAAGTTTCTAGTTGAACAGTTGTTAGTCCCCACCTATGATGTCCCCGATACTACAATGGTGTGTACCATTTTTGGTCCTACATCTCCTTGGTATAAAGACATATTCGACTATCTCACTAACCAAACCTTACCTCTAGACTTGTCTAATAACCAACATTGAACCTTCATCTGAAAGTCAGCTAAGTACACCATCATCAGAGAAACTTTGTATAGATGTACCTTAGATAACGCCCTAATGAGATGTCTCAATGTTGAGGAAGGACAAACAACTTTGCGAGTGGTACACGAGGGTATATGTTGATCTCATTCGAGTGGTCCTACTTTAGCCCATAATATTATGATACTAGGTTATTATTGGCCTACAATGGAGAAAGACTCATATATCTTTGTAAAGAAATGTAAAAAATGTCAAATACATGGATATTTGATAAGAGCATCAGCATAGGAGCTTCGTCCAATTACATCACCATGGCCATTTTCCCAATGGGAACTTGACCTCATAGGTAAGATAGACCCTCCATCATCCAATGGCCATAAATTCATCATAACTACCACCGAATACTTCACCAAATGGATTGAAGCTATTCCCATGACTTACATCACCGACACGCAAATATCTAAGTTTATCCTAAACTATATCGTTTGTTAGTATGGTGTACCCCAATCCATAATCACAGACAATGGCCACCCATTCAAGAACCAAGAAGTACACCATTTATGTGAAGAATTACATATCAAACATCATTTCTCCACCCTGTATTACCCACAAGGTAATGGCCAAGCTAAGGCATCTAATAAAACCATTGTTAGAATCCTTAAGAAGACTATTAATGACGCTGGTCATGACTAGCACCTACAGCTTAATCCTACCTTATGGACCTACCGCACAAGAATCTATACTCCCACCAGTGCCACTCCATATTCCCTCGTATTCAGGTTCGAAGCTATCTTACCTATTGAGGTTGAAATACCTTCCCTGAGGGTATCCTTGAAGGTTCACATTAACAATGAAGAATACCGTGTATCTAGGTTACAAGAGCTAGAATTACTGGATAAACGAAGACATAAAGCACTAGATCATTTGCAAGCATATCAGAATCGTCTTCATCATAGCTATAATAGGAAGGTTCTCAATAGACACTTTGACATTGGTGACCTAGTTTTAATGGAGAATCCTAAGAATCAAGCGGAATGAGACAAATCGGCTCAGTTTGAACCTAACTGGTTGGGGCCCTATATTGTCACTGAAGCTTTTGGGTTAGGAGCATACCAACTCTCTACTCCTAAACGAGAGCCGCTTTTGTCACCTTTCAACAGTCTGCATCTAAAGAGGTTATATGCTTAGTTTCTGAGAATCCGTGTCTTAATCTAGAAAAATACAAAAAAAATGAAAAAATACAAAATTGATTACCTTGATGAAAACCTAGCAAATAGGCATCTTTGTAACACCAAAATAATTGAGAAAATCAAAAAATTAAAGAGAAATAAATCCGTCCAATAGTGAAAACTGCTTCGGTGGTGCTATGGATAAGTACCATGGTGAAAACCTGGCAAACAGGTGCCATGTGTAGTCAAGCTCGCTCTTTTGTCTACCATCATTCTATTCAGACTTTTTCACCATCTCTCATAATAAATGGTTGTCTTATCCATTGCTTGGAATGATTGACATCTAATGTCCATTCCATCAAATTACCCACTCCATCTTGCAAGTCTTATTCCCGACTGGGGGCAAATCCATGTTTTGTGCCCTGATACCTTGTACATAACATCATACCATCAAAAATGTCCTAAAAAATCCAAAAAATAATAAAATCAAAACATGTCAGAAAATACCAAAAAATAGAGTCAGGTCAGTCATGTTTAGTCAATCATAGTCAAACTATGTTGCCTCTGCGACTAGGATGTAGGCAAGGCCATCAATTGATGTGTCCCCGAGGCATTGGGTTTTTCAGTCTAGGTTTGTCATGTATCACACATTTAAATCATGACTCTTTGTACATTCAAAGTCATTGGTCATGTCGAACTACGAGGTCTCTGCGTGTACAACATAGGCAAGGCTAATCAATTGATGAGCTCCTGAGACCACACTAGGTCAGCCCAATAGGGTTCATTCACAATCACTCTCATACAAGTTGCATATCATACTTTAGGGTATCATCTCATGTCATACACTATCTACACACACACTTATAATAAGTCAAGGAATCAAAATAAGTCATGCATCAACAAGGCTAAACATCTCAAACTGTCATCAAGTCAATATCAAACACATTGTCAAAGTGATCAACCTATGTCTTACGCAAGATATGTCTTTCTTGTCAACTGATGTCATCAAATTGTCATAGTCTCATGTAGCCTGTCACTTCAACATCATCAGGCTCCAACGTCTTATACGGAACATGTCTTTCTGAAACCAAGATTTGTCATGCCTTATACAGATAGTCACTAGGTCGAAACCAGACTCAACGTCTTATGCAGTATGTGTCATCTCTCACATTACACTATGTCAAACATCAAACATCAAACAGTCCTACAAGTTTTGGCGAATACTTTTATTTGGCTTTATGGCTTTATATCTTACTTTGTCTTATCTTTTTATCGATTTGTGAATTTGTTTCGGTTACTAGCTTTCTCAAGGATGTCCCTTGATAGATTTAGAGAAGCAAGGATGTCTCAGGACTCTTTTTCTTTGGTTGCTGTCTATCAACTATCTTTTTAAACATTGGTTTTTGAGTCATGTTACTAGCTTTCTCAAGGATGTCCTATTAAGGATTTAGAGGAGCAATGATGTCTCATGACCCATCTTTTATTTGTTTGTGGTTTGTGGTTTGTCAAGACAATGACGACTGGGGCATCTTGTCCTTAGTATGAATTGAGACACTCCTTGTCTGTGACTGTCTGTTCTTCGGAGATGGATGACTTTGTACACTATGTTCTATCTCATATCATAGTGTGTACTATCCATTTGTGTCATGTCCCACCCAATGATGATAACAAGCAAGCATAGCATATTTGGCAATATATCAAAGATTATATGTTTTTCTCAATCAATCAACCTCAATTATTTCTTACTAATGTTCTGAATTCATTTCATCCTAACATTTCTCTTCTTCGAACATAATGATAAAGTGTTGTGACACAATAAAAACCTTAGATCATCTGCATATATAAGCATTTCACATAGTTGCATTGCATTTCAAACGTATAGATAGTAACATTAACATCTTCATTACATACATCTGAAATCATGACATAATAGGCATTTCATCAACATAACATAAATAATGTAAACATTGCATGTACATATCCCCATCACATATAAATAAGCATCATATAGAATATTTGCATCCATTATCATAAGTAAATTAAGACATCCATAACATCATTATAAAATACATAACTCATAACATGTAGGAACATTCATTTATAAAACATGTACATACATCATCTAGGAAACATAATCATATAGAAATAATGCATCATCCATAAAATAGAACTTTATATCATATAAAAGCCGCCAAAATCATATATATATCGCTCAAAAATAGTGTGTCATAGTACAATGTCTGAATGCATCCATAAATAAAATACCAGCTCATAGGCTCTCTGATCAAAATACAATGTCTACATGTCTAATAACTATCATCGTGTCCTACTTCCACTATTTTCATGTGGTGAAGGTGGTGGGAAAAGCCTCAAAGGTGCTCTCTATGAGGTGGAAGGCCTCTCATACGGACCTGCCCTCGATGGTCCTACCACACCCTCTATACTCTGTGTCGTGTGACTCCTACTCTATGACCTTTGAAAAGCTAGGAGCCCGTCTCTCTGCTGGCACCACTACCTCATATAAGTCCGTGTAATAGGTAGCTCTCTCAATCGATCGAACTAACTCTCGTACCATGCCATTAGATGAAGACCCACTGCAAAGGCATCTAACCTTTGTGAAATGCTGCTCTATCTCCTATCTCTGAGCTATGGCCTGATCTCTCTCCATAAGTGCATTGTCCCTCTCTATATGAGCATTGTCTCTCTGTGTATGCATTGTCTTTGTGTGTGTAGGAACTATCTCTCTCTAACCTCATAGCATCAAACTCTGCTATCATAAGTTTGAGTCTCTCCTCCAAAGCCTCCCTATCACCATCCCTAGGAGCATCATCCTCCCATCTCCCCTCCACAATGTGATCCCTGAGCTCTCTCTCCTTCTCCTCCATCAGTGCCTCCTCCTCAACATCATCCTCAACATCATTCTCTCCATATCCTACCAAAATACCCAGAGGGTCTATAGCCATATCCATATCTACATCCTCTGCTACATCCTCCACTCCAATATATACCTCCACACACTCCTCTACTACTGCCTCCTCTGCAGCATGCTCATCCCCAGCCTGTACATCCACTCCACCTCCGATGTCCAGCATTGGTACATCCTCTACTACTACCTCACGAATAGGTGAAAGTGCACCTACCCGAACCCCTCTCCATCCTCTCCATCCTCGCCTACCACCTCTACCATCATCACCTCTCCCTCCAACTCTACCAACTCTAGCACCTCCACCTCTCCGCCATACTCGAGGTCTTGTGCCTCGTCTCTCAATAGGTGTCAGCTGATCTAGATCTATGTAATGAACAGGTCGATGCTCTACCCACCATGCATCATACGTAGCTGTCATCCCTGGGTCTGCTACTCCATCTCTCCAACCCCACTGAACTGGTTGTAATGCTTGTATTTCTACCTCTATAGTAGCGATAGGAATCATAGGCCCCCAATATGGAACCTCTCTGGATGAATGAGAAAACTCTGCTCTACTCCGAGGCTCATCCTGAGACTTGCCAAATTGTCTCAAAACTCTATCTTGCAAGTGTCTCTCAACGATATGAACACTAGAAATATTCCTCCCAATAAGGTACTATGTCTATCTATAGAATACCAAATATACCTCCTCATCCACCCACTCCTCAAAATCCATGTATGGTCTCCACATGAACTGATCAAGAATGTCCAGTGCATGTCTCCAAAACCTAGTGTCTCCCACGTGTCTGTGTGATGTGTCTTGCATACCAGAACACATACGGGAATCTCTCCCAACACTCTACTATAACTGGAGGATGAAAAATAGCTATCCTCTCCCAAGCCCATACCATCAGCAGAGTGGTCCCATAGCTCAATGACTGTGCATCTCTGTAAGCAATTTCATGTAGGTGAAAATATAACATCCCTAGTAAACATGGACCCCAAGCATACCTAGTCTCACTCTCCAGCATACCAACCAACATCGCACCCTATCCCACTAGAAAACCATGACCCTGTCTATCTAGAAGAACAATCCCCCCAAGCAATGTACACAATATATAGTCAATCCTGTCATATCTATCTGCTAACACTAGCCATCTGATCTCATAATGCTCGATGTTGAGCCTACTGATATCATCCACCTAATAGAATCTCGCCAACTTAGTCAATCCACGTTAGGTATCATACATCAACCGCTCTCCTCTAATCAGAAGTCCCAATATCCTATACGCATCCTCCAATGTGACAATGGCCTCCCCAGTCAACAAATGAAAGGACGATATCTCAGAGTGCCATCGCTTGCATAATGTCGTCAGCATCTCCCTGTTCGCTCGAATAGTGGGCATCGACAGACAGTGACGTAGATCTAGTCTCCATAGAAGTCGTATCTCTACACTTGTCAAATGATCTCTCAGATCGAATGTGTCCGGACATGACTCCCGTGTATATATAGGATCTAAAACAACCTGCATTTAAACCATGATGTCAAGAATTTTTAAGTTTTTCTTAGAAATTTTTTTCAAAAATTTTACCAGTCAAATGCAGCTCACTTTAACAGATGCAGTGCATTTTTACAAATACATTGCACAGATCCTCACTTGCATTGCATATTACATATGTGTTGCATATTTCCCACACCCGCTTTCAACCTATTGCACATGTGGTGCAATAAATCACATACGGTGCATTTTCAACAGCCTACTTATCTACTACATATGCGGTTCACTACCCTGCATGCGACTATTCCTAATTTAATGGTGTTACATAGCTACATATGCAATGTATTATATTTCAAATGTGATCATTCCCCAAAATTCCTAACCTAGCCTAGGCGTGTTTTCGCACATGCATCGTTGTGCAGTCAAATGCGGCGAATACGACGGCATATCCATTGTTCACGACGCACCACATTTGCTAATTGACTTTTCAACACCTAAAACTACGTGCAAAAATAATTTTTTAAGTTTCATTTTTGGGTACATACCGGTGGTCCTATGTCGGCTGGCCGCCTGAACGTCCGGATCCAATATCCACAAAGCACAGCATAGGGAATGGGTGCCATTTTTGTCAGCTAGTCAAAGAAAATCTTCTGTTTTCTTAACTCCTCCGGGTGCAAATGAATTAGATTTCAACCTAATTCCTATTTATAGGTAGGGTTTGAATGGAATTTCTTCTGACCTAGTCTATTGGCCACTTAACCTTTCAACTTCAAATGACCCGTACTCATCCGTATCAACTCCAAATTCAATTATGTCAACTCCATAGCATTTCTGACTATCAAATTGACTTATCGGGAATATTTCTTGAGTTTTTTGAAACTTTCAAAAAATTGTCAATTTTCCCGAGGGGGCATACCTTAACCTATTTCATGCTGGGGCACGATCGGGGCATATTTTCTTTGACACAACACCATACCAACATTGTATCAAAGAGGGGCAAACTGTAGATACCTAAAATTGGTCTAGGCCTACGAGTACACATTCGACATAATTTTCTATAGTCTGTGGTCTTGATTAAATAATGTTAATTATTTAATTAACCTTTCTAACACATATTTCCTCTATTAATTAAACACCCCTTTTTAATTAATTCATTAATTCATAAATGACCTTTATTCAACTTGATTAATTAAATAAATCATATCTATTTAATTATGTTGTGAACTAATTAATTCTTCCCCCTATATCTATCAATTAAAAAATTTATTATTTAATTCCCCCTTTATCATACTTTTCCAACTATAATTAAATATATTTATTTAATTATTCATTTAACCCCCTTTATCTATAATTAAATGTTTATTATTTAATTATTCAATTTATCCTTTTCAAATAGTCAAATTAAATAAATTATCTTTATTTATTTAATTAAAGTCTCTTATTTTCAAATGTTGAATTAAATTAACATTTAATTCATATTTTAATTATTTATGTCACATTCTTCTATCATTCAGTTGGCTAATCATTCACTCACCTTCTGACTTGAGATCTATTTTTAGTTCTCCAGTTATCTTCGGATTCAACACCTATTTATCTCTACGAGAAGACTCTCCATCACAACTAGTCGATTAACTAGTTCTAACTCCTGCTTGCATTTGAATGCATTATTCATCGAGTTCTAACTTTGTCTTTTACATACAAAGTCTATCTCTTCTATTTTTGAAGATTAAGATCCTGAACTCGTGTTCTAACTCACATTCTAACTCAGTCTCTATCCTGCAGTCTTTCCTAAACTCATGTTCTAACTCACGTTCTATCTAAGACAAAACTCATATCACATGGCATTCATCAATCTCATCCATCGATCTCTTTTTCAATCTGAGCCGATCATTCAAAAACCCAAAATCTATAAAATGGCCTATCATTATCATTATTCCCCCTCTCGAAATCATAAACTTTTGAGAAGAAACTTATCTTCGATATTTTTCTTAGACACTTGACGAAGTTATGCTTGCATTCAAACACATAAATCTTAGGGCAAGAATACTGAAAAGGTAAAATGGAGAAGAGAAATCAAGATAATTCGAAGGAGTGAATGCATATTCGGTGAGAGATTTCCATTAATTTGTTTAGTTATTATGTTTATTTCCTCGTTCTTTGTTGTTTGATTTTAGATTATTATTTAGATTAGGATTAACATCGTTTATTCTAGTTGTAGATTATCCATCCTCTCATTCAAAGATCAATTTTTAATCTATTGTTACAGCTACCATGGAAAGGAGTTCCAAATCATATCAAAATTGAAAGAGAGCCCAAAATGAAGTATGTAATTACTAAATACCAAAATACTTCAAATGAGATATTAGTATCAGAGGTCAGCTTGGGGAACTATGTATTGGCTAGCTTAGTATCAGATATAGAAGAGGCCTTTATGTTGCAGGGCCCCTTTTATGAATCTACATCGGAACCTGGTTGTTCTGAGGAAATATTTATGATGCAAGATGAGTCTATATCGAAGATCAGTGGTTCTGAAACACTGAGTGAGTAAACAGATGAAAATTATGACCAAGAGGACAAGCAACTCAATTTGTTGGATAACTTCTAGGATTTCATTTAGAGGTGTATGAAGAATCAGATTCAGCTTGGTAGGAATATAAATTTTGAAGAATTACTGCTCCCTAATTGGTGTCGAGTCCATGATGCCCATCACTCTGAGATGGAATGTGACTTGTGTCAGATTACGGTGGATCAGGTACAAAAGTGCATTGACCCAATCCCAACCGTCAGGCTGAATATATATAGAGAGAAAAATAACGACAAGGGTAAAAGCCCAATGCTTCTTGAAGAGCCTCCTAGTTGCAACAAGATTCAGGATGGCTCAAAGCGATCAAGGATTGATGGCTGCTGAACATTAAGATTCGATGGATCCAAATCTAAGAAAGGTGCTGGAGCAGGGTCTAAATTGATCAGCCCTAAAGGTAAGAGTTATTTTGCTACTCATAGACTCCAATTCCAATGTACTAATAATGTGGCCGAATATGAAGCTTTAAACCATGGGTTGTTAATGGCATCTAGGTAGAAAGTTAAGATATTACAAGTTTTTTGGGATTCTGAGTTGGTAGTCAAGAAGCTGAGGAAACAATATTCATTCCATGACAAAAGGATGACTAATTATAGACATAGAGTGTGGGATCTTATTGAAGGATTTGATTCTTTACACATCCAGTTGATCCCTTGAAGTAAGAACCAAGTTGTAGATTCTTTGGCACAAGCGGCTAGTACATCACAACCTTTATCACTTTCAAGATTGAAGAATTTTATTGTGGAACTCACTCTAGTACCTTTCTTACTTGACAACGTCACCAATTTCCAAGTATTTGAAGACGATAAGCATATTCTTGATTTCATTACAAGTTGTGATGTGTTTTATTCTCAAGTAATTGATGAGGTAGAGCCTCAAGAGCCAGAAATGGACTTGGGAGGGGTCATCAAACTGAAGACCAACACTATCCCAAGAGGTATGGTGCACTTAGAATGAATTTTCGATTTGGATAGGATAAAAGACCAGGAACAAGTCAAAAGGGATTCTCTTAGCATTCAATGTGAAAAATACAATATGTGGACACAGGATGACATAAAGAACATCTTTATTGGTAAGGTATGTACTCTAAAAGAAAGAAAAGGGATTATTGATGCTTTACACACCTATCAAGATGTGATAGCTTGGAGTTATGAAGACTTAAAAACATACGATGCTTCAATCATTACACACACCATTCCCTTGAAGTCAAATTTCAAACCATTCAAACAAAGACATAGACCAATTAATGCTCTATTGGAACCCATCATTTAGAAAGTAGTGTAGAAGCTACTTTCAACATGAATCATATTTCCAGTGAGGCATTCAACCTGGTTTGCAAATCTGGTTCCTGTGAGAAAGAAGAATAGGGAAATCAAATTGTGTGGACTTTAGGAATCTTAACAGGGAATAAGAGAAAGATAATTATCGAGTTCCTTCATTAGATGAGGTACTTCAGATTGTTAATGGATCCCAGATGATGTCTTTTCTGGATGGGTATTCAGGATACAACCGAGTCATGGTAAAATATGAAGATAGACATAAAACTACCTTCACTACGAAATGGGGAACTTTTTCTTATAGGAGAATGCCTTTCGGGTTGATCAATGTTGGAGCTACATTCCAGAGAGCTATGGATATTGCTTTTAAGGACATCATCAATAAGTGCATCATTATTTATATGGATGATTTGATAGTCTTCTCCAAGAAGTGAGGTAATCACATAGCGGATTTATGCAAATTATTCCAAAGATGTAGAGAGTTTGGAATCTCACTTAATCCAAAGAAGTGCATTTTTGGGGTTACAGAGGGAAAATTGCTAGGACATTTTCTTTCAGAATAGGGTACTAACATTGACCTTGAGCGAATAGAGGCTATTTTTAAGATTTAGCCTCCTACAAGGAAAAAAGAAATGAAGTCATTCTTTGGGAAGATTAACTTTTTTATAAAGTTTATCACTGGATTTGTGGAGATAGTGAAACACTTAAATGCTATTCTGAAACAAGAGGTAAAAGAGGAATGGAGTGCAGAGGCCAAGGAGGCATTTTCAAAAATTAAGAAAGCCATTGTTGAGGCCCCAGTGTTGGTAAGCCCAAATTATGCTAAGCCTTTTTTCATATATTCATTTGCTTCTGATCACTCTTGTGCTGGAATGTTAACTCAAAAGTCTAATCAAGGCGATGAGCATCCTATCGCCTTCATGAGTACCCCTTTAAAAGACCTAGAGCTGAAATATCACAATGTAGAAAAGCATGCCTATGCTTTCGTAAGAGGGGTGACAAATTTTAGACACTATATTATGAGGAATAAGGTCTTTGCCATAGTGTTTGATCCTATGGTGAAACTATTGCTAATGCAAAATGAGTTACGTGAATGAAGAGCTAAATGGGTAACCATGTTGCAGGAATATGATATTGAGATTCAGCCCATGAAATTAGTGAGAGGGAGGGACTGATGAGGACAATGGCTGAGATAGGTCGTGACCTCACAGCTCAGCATTATCATCTCCAAGAGGTATCTCAAGGAAACTGGTATGATGAAATCATCTATTATTTATTGAACCAACAATGTCCTGATCACCTTAGTACAATTCAAAGGCGAGCTCTATGACTGAAGAGTGGTGGTTTTATGATGAAAGGGGGTTGTCCTATATAAGAAAAATCATGAGGGTGTGTACTTAAGATGTCTAGGGAAGGAAGAAGCTACCAGAGTGATGATTGAATTCCATGAAATTTATGGCATGGGCCATGGTTCTGCACCATCCACTACCAATCAGATCCTAAGGGCAGGCTATTATTGGTCTACTCTATTTAAGGATGCGCACAACCACGTGATAACTTTCCATGTATGTCAGACTGCAGCAAGTAAGGAAAAATACGTAGCCCTTCCACTTCAGCCAATCATAGAGGTGAAACCATTTGCACAGTGGGGAATTGACTTCATAGGTCCAATCAACCCACCTTATTCTACAGGCCATCAGTATATTCTAACCATAACTGATTAATTTACTAGATGGACTGAAGCTCTTGCATGTAAACAATGTACTTCTGAGGTGGTTATCAATTTTCTTGAATTAGGTATCATTAATCATTTCAGTTGTACATTGGCTTTAGTTTGTGATAATGGTCATGCATTTGCATCACTGAAACTTTCTAGTTGGGCTTTTGATGATGAAATTGTCATAAAATTTTACATCCAATTACTACCCTCAGGGTAATGGTCTAGCCGAATCTTTTGATAGTCATCAATAAGTTATTAGAGCAAAACCCTAAGGATTGGCACACCCAACTTATATTTTCTCTCTAGGCAGACCGTACCAGACAGAAGGCATTCATAGGAACTTCTCCTTATCACCTACTATATGGGTTGGAACCTATATTCCCCATCCAACTGAAGATCCCTACCCTATAGTTCATTAATGCATACTATGACAAAGAGGCTAAGCATGAAGCCCATCTAGTTAAATTGTTACACCTTGAAGAGAAGAGAGATGAAGCCCTAGAAAACTTTGCCAAACATCAGGGCGTAGTGAAAAGATGGTTTGACAAGAGAGCTAAGGTGAAAGCCTTTAGAATATCTGACTTAGTTCTCTACTAGGACAAGGCCCATGACCATAAGGGAGAGCATGGTAAATCTGACAAACTCTGGCTTGGCCCTTATCAGATTTCAGAGATTCTAGGAGATAATGCTTTTCACCTGAAAACCCTCACTAGAGAGGATATCCCGCTGCTTGTCAATGGGTAGTATTTGAAGGATTACTTCCAACCCTGAGCTATCTGCAACTCTTTCTTGTACATATTTAGAGTAGGTTTTCCTTTCTTCTTTGCTTTGCTTGTTTGTTGTTCTTAGTTTGGTTAGTGTAGGTTTCCTTTCTTTTTGTTTTGTTTTTGCTTTGGTTATTTTGGGTTTGTTTCGCTTGGTTTTTCTTTCTTCTTTGCTTTTGCTTCTGGTTTCTTGCTTTCTTGGGGTTTGTTGCATCTGTGTAATGGGTTGTTGGCTTGGGTTGTTCTGGGGATTTCTTTTACAAACTATAGTCATCTTTTACAGAGTCAAGTGGTGGAATTCCTTTATCTAATGTCCCCTAAACTTAGAATTAGAGTCACTTGTTTCGATTGAATTTTGGAAGGTATTTGGGTCATACATTTTCACATAAATCTTAAGGATTATGAGGTTGCATACAGTTCCTATGTAATTTGGCCAAGTGAAAATCTTATATTTTGCTTCAGCACCATTGTGGTCCTCATCCCTGAGTGTGAGTTTCATTTCTTATAGGGTGAAAAGGAAGGTTTAAGAAAAAGAAAAAAGAGAGAAAAGAGATATTATGGAAAATTAAAAAAAATCTTCACCTTATTATGGGTATCCTAGTATCTTTATCGGGGCTATAGATGCCTGGCTGGTAGTAGAGCTATGCTTGGGAGGGTCACAATGATAACCTCATTGGGGCTATGGATGCCCAACTAGCAACGAGGCTCTATCCAAGTTGCTTTTGAAGTTAGAACTCTTATGTAGCCCAGACATACTAAATTTGGTTCCTACTACAACTAAGGAATGGGAAATGAATGCATATACACACACTTTAACCCTAGTACAGGAAAATGTTTCCTTGCTTGTGATTTCTAAAACTTTGTTCATAGGTGACTTGATGTAAGGGCTAAAATCAGAGTTTCTGGGTTCTTGATTTTAGTTTTTTCTTGAAATGCTCTGGAGCATTTCCCAAATGGAGTCACCATTTGTTGTGCACTTTTCGCACACATGCCCCACTGAAAGTAAGGACCCTCTTTCTTTCTCTTTTTCTTTTATTCTTGGTGTTTTGGCCCTTTGATTTTGAGGATTTAGTTGCCTTGGCATGTTCCCAAATGATTATCTTACTCGTGCAAATGCCCCTTTTGAAGAAGTACATTGAAAATCCTGTGTTCTAGGATTCATTTCAGGAAAATTTCATCTAGGAGGATTTCCCCGAACACCTCAAAAACTCGACAGAGGCTACTTTATTTTATTTCCGAAAATTCCAGGACTTCGCGGAATTCCGTCTGGATTGGATTTTCCCAAAATTTTGTTGTGCCTTCAGATTCTCGAGCTCACTATCTTGTCGACGCATTTATGTCTCCTGTACAATCTTGCAGTTTTATATTATTGGTTTTAATTACGGTTTTTGAGGAGAGGTTCTTGTCATTTTCCTTATTGTGAGATTTGAGGAGTTGGATTTTGGGTTGCTATTGTTGGATTATGTGTTTGGGATTGTGATCGATCATTACGATTGAGTTTTTTTTGGAGACCACTTGCATTCTTCTTGGACTTTGGGTTTTCTTCCAGCTCTTGCTGCTTCAATTTTTTGCTCTCATGGTATGTACATGTTGCCTTTCCTTTTCAATAAACGAACTAAATTTTCTTCATGGTTAATGTGGGTGTATGTTTTGAGTCGGGTCTCATGAGGTATGGTCTGATAGTGATGCTAGGGTTTTCATTTGTTGGCTTGGGGCCCTTCTTCATGGCTCACGCCTCCTTTCCTTCTGCATACCTATGATTCAATGAGGTTAACCATTGCTTTCCTCCATTCTTAATTAGATTTTGTGCTTTCTTAGGTCGAGCTCTAGTTTAAACTAGAAATCCCCGACCTTTGATGAAATCACGTCTTGGGCGAAATGAAGCTTGTTGCTTATTGTTTGATTTAATGATCGCCCTGTCTTAGTTGAGTTGTGGGAGAATTCGTGTGAAGAATAGTGGGCATGAAAATGAAAAATGGATCCAAACTATGCTATCATGATGATTTCCTAGGGTTTCCCTTGATTGATCATTCCTCATGTTGATTGGGTTTCATTTAGATTGATTTGAGGCGCATTTGTTCATCTTGCACTTTGAATAAACCGAATCCAAAGTTAAATCCCCAACTTCCTAATTGTTTGATTAATCTTGGTGAAATCCTAATGAAGTCAAAGATTTCAGGTTTTTGAACACCTCGCAATTTCCTTTACTTCAAGATTTTCTCGATTTTTCCATCGCTTTGTCGATTTCTCGAAAATATGCTTAAAATATAGAAATTTCACTGACTTTGCAAAATTTTGTGTCCTCAAGATTTTACCAACATTTCTTTGTCCCTTCATTTTCCCGGAGTTCGTAAACTATTGCCATTTTTGTGGATTTCTAATCTTGGTGGATTTTCCTGAAATCTTGTTGAAAATGAAGAACTAGGAGATGGCATGATCTATTAGCTGATGAATGTGCATTTTATGGTTGATTTGAGTTATTATAGGATGTTTCATGCTATTTCTTAGTTAATTTTGGTTGATTAAATGGTGATTGGAAGTTTATTTGTGCTTGTTTTGTTGAATTCTGTATGGTCTGGAATTTCCCAAGATTCCCCTCTAGCCTGAATTCCGCGAGAAGACTAAAAACTCAAACTTTGAAATGAGTAATTATTATGAGATTCTTGGGATTTTTTTCATCATGGGATTTGTTTTTAGGATGGATATATCATTTGTGACGGATTAACTTGAATTTCATGTTGTGATGGATCTTTAATATGGCCTCTTTATTGAATGTAGGAAGAATCAAGTTAGGTTGTTGTTGGAGGGACAAAGGGGAGGGTAATGGATCCAAGTGCTGAAGGCTCTGCTATCTCCAAGGCAGAAAGGATTAAAATGGACATAAAGAGTAGAATACCAGAGAGCAAGATGTCTTCCATTTTGTCAGAGGTCACCGATAGAAATTTTGGGTTGTGGGATTATGAAGAATTTAATTCAAGGATGGTAGCATGGAACCTTTGTTTGTTGGCCAGAAGGATATTGGAATCAGGGTTGGCACATGTGGCTGGATTCCATCCTACAATTCAGTGTTGTGATTTGGTGCTTGAATGTGCCAGACATTATGACAAGGGAACACAGAGGATAGTTGGTCCTCAAGGAAGAATTATGAAAAATCTCAACCTTGTGTCCATAGCTCAGACATTTGACATGCTCGACAGGTCTCATGTGGTGGGTTTTGATATGGATATAGAAAATAAATATTATGATGAAGATTTCATCAAATCCTAGCAGGTCATCAATTCCTGGCTGGAGAAACCTAAGACCCAATTCTCCAAGCTACCCAAGCAGCTAGTAAGAGCTAAGTTCAGGAAGGAATACTATGATGTTATCACACTCCTCAGTAGAGTAGTTGGATTGAAAAGTGTAGGAGTATTTAAAAACTGGATGCTCCATGTCATTGTAAGGATGGAGCAGAATATTGACTACCATTGGGAAGGCATTATAAGTGCAATGATACATGAACAAATGTGAAATGTCCTTCAGACAAAGACCTTCACAATGACCTCCTACTTGGTTTATGCACTTGCAAGGTTCTATCCATACAATGGGCAAAGCACAAGGGGTGTGTTTGGGTAGGATGTTATTTATGAAGTATACCCATAGTTTCACTTGGGTGGCACAAGTTATAGGAGGGTGAACGATGCATTCACCATGTACATCACCAGGCTATTGCAAGGTTTAGAGCATGTTCAGATCTCAGATAATGCTAAGGAATTAATAAAGACGTTTGGATCTTGGTTTATCTAGTTCCCCACCTTTTCATACATCAGAATAGATGGTTGTTAGAGGGCTCCATATAGACTCCCTAGGTATCCCATGGATCATGTTATACTTTTGGAGGTCACAAGGAAAATCTGTGATTTTGATGCAATTGTCAAGAAGGAGAAACATAATATTGGATTTGGTGGTGACTTTCCTTTGAGGATAGTCAGTAGTGAGGCATGCCCCTCTATTAACTCGACCCATGCTTCTAAGGAAGAAATGAGTACTCTAGGCCTCTCTTTCCATTCCAAAAGACCCAAATTTGATAGGACTGGTGAAGCACAGAAGAAGGCCAATAGGGAATATAGTCATAAGCATGATATAAAGGATTATTGGGCCAACAACAATGATGAGTTTAAAATCAGAAAGAAGAAGTTCTCCAGGCTACTAGTGAACTAAGTCCAACTATACAACAAAAATGAAATTCCAGATCAGGTTGAAGATGATGGAGATTTGATTCAAGGCCATGACTATGAAGTTATGAAGGATAAACTAGTTGGAGAAATAGATTGGTTCAAGGAGGAGAAGACATAATTGGAATAGATCATGACTCCAGTGATCAGGTACACTAAGTTTTTTCTCAAGCACAAGATGTGGGGGTTGGAAAGTGAAGGTGTGCAATGCACCTGTGATCTAATGGGGGACTTGGAGTCTCATTCCACTTCTGAAGAATGAACTAAGCAGGATCCTAAGGGTAATACTAAGTTGAGATCCCCTTTCAAGATAAAGATTAAGGATGTTCAAGTAGAGGAGGTAGAGGAGGTAGAGAAGCAAAGAAAGCCCATTGCTAAGAAGAGGAAACGCATTTTGAAGGAGAAGAAGGATACGAAGGAAGGAAAAGAGGCTAGTGTTTTTGTGCCTAAGAGGAGAAGAATAGTAAGATTATCAGAAAAGGAGAAGGGAACTTCTAAGGCAGGAGATGAAGTTGACCCACCAGTAGTAAATGTGGAAGGTTCAGGAGAGAGGACATAGGTGTACATAAGAAGATCAAGAACTCCATCTCCTAAAGATGGTGTACCAAAGAAAAGTATTCCCATAGTTGTTCCTTCATCTGAGCATGGTTATTTCCGTCCTTCTCATGAGGCTCGCAATGTACCAGGTGAATCCAAGGATGCTGAGGATAACCAAGATCCAGGGGAAGCATAATTCTAGGAAGGTATTATAGTCTTTCCTGGTGACTCATGAGGATTCGCTTTCAAAAAGTGAGGAGGATAGACCTCCTCAGAGAGAAGAAATTTTGATTAAGTCTCCTTCCCCAGTGCATGAAGAAGAGGAGCATAATAGGGAAAAATAAGATGAAGTTGAGGAGATTCTTGAAAAAAATGGTGTGAATGAGGATGTACCCAAGGTTCACCAAGATGCGGTTGGATCGGTGGTGTACAGTCAAATTCCACAGTTCCAAGTTGGTTGGACAAAGAGTTAAAGAGTAAGAAAATTGTGGTAGATGGTACTCCTCCCAACTAGGATGAATTACTGGCAAACATAGGAAAGGGAAAAACAAAGAAATCCAAGGTTATCTCCAGGATCGAGAGAGATGAAGCAAATAATAGGGTGGTCCACATTGCTACTCCTACTCTTGATAAGAATAAGGATGATGTGACTAATAGTGACTACAATTTGCAAACTATCAACTTAGGGCCTACTTCCATGGAATAGGAAATTGAAGAATATTAAGGCTCTAGTTTTGTAATCTTGGGTAGATCGAGGAAGGAGGCACAAACCAAGCAAGAATTAAAGAAGGAGAATGATAAAATTAGGAAGTATCTACAAGATTTGATGAAACCCTTGCAATCCATCAGCTCCTCATCATCTACTACAGGTTTTCTGCCATAGGAAACAATAACTGAGTTGGAGAAGATGAAAGCTACAACTCATGCCACAACGAGTTGGTTGCAGGGCGTGAAAGTTAAAGGAGATAATTCCATAAATGACATCCTTTCAACTGGTGGAGATGCTATGAGATCAATAGATTGGTTGAATAATGTACTAGCTTAGGACAAGGAGGATTCAGATCTCTTGTTGCAGAAGACTAAAACCATCATGGAATAAACTGAGGGTAAATTGGTAAGTGATGAAATTCTTCCTTCGTCCAAGGCTACAGAACCTTGGGAATGGTTTGAGGTTTTGTAGATAAGGCTAAGGGTTTTGAAGAAGGTGTATAAGCAAGGGAAACAAATTGAAGACACCTTGATTGAGATCTACAACAAATGCATTTCTTTCTTTGAAGTTATGACAGGAAGGAAAAGGTTTACACCAAAGCATCTGAGCTTGGAGAAATTGAGAAAATGGTGGTGAGATGTGTATTCTTCAATAAATGAGGACCAAGTCACTGAGCATCAGTTAGATGATGCAACTACATACATTGCAGTGATGGATAAATATCGAATCATGAAGGTGGATTGGGATAAAATTGTGAAGTAGTCAAGAGAGGACATTAAGTCCATTAAGAGGAGACTTAAGGTGTTAAGTATGCCACCTTTGGCCGACTTGGAGAAGATATTTTTTATGGTGTAGGATAAGGTGAGGTGAGATAGGGACAAGGGGGAGAGAAGTTAATACAATTCCTCATCAGAAATTGTGCTTCCCCATTATTCCTCTCCCTCCTTCACATGCATTGGACTGGGCTATGTTGGAGATCCCAATCTATCCTGGATGGAGTGCATGCATTTAATGCATAATTTAATTTATTTTGAATTCCTCTTGGTTGAATTGTGGTCCTCTTGTTTTGGTGGATGTTTATTATTGTAAACCTAATTGGGTCGACCTACCTTGGGGTTTTCTATAAATTTGGCATTATACCTCATTTGTAGGAGCTAGAGATAGGTTTTTCTACATTAGAGTGAATTAAGAAATATAGAAAGAGTTAGAGTTAGGAGTTAGTCTCATTTTCAAGCAGGTGTTTTAGCAGAAGACTAGAATTGTTGCTACTTTGGGTGATTTAATTAAAGTAAAGACATTGTGATTTGGTGCCTTTCTTGTGTTGAATTTTGATCTGGCATGGTTCTTGAGATTCTATCTTTTGAAATTGCTTAGGTTTATTTAATATATGCTAGGTTTGATGTTGGATGATTTGATGATGTTTATGGTTTGATGCTTGAAGTGTTTTCAACAATCTCTAGTCCATACTTTTTGTAGCTAGCTGACTATTAGTTGCTTTGGAAATTTAGCCTGGACTTCAAATTGTGCTTAGTTCAATTGTGTATTCATATTCATTTGAATTGCAATAGGTTTGTTTTGAATGAATATTCATAATTTGAAAATCTTTAATGCCATAGAAGATTGCACTATTTATGTAAGATTGCAGATTTATCTAGGTTAAACAAGAATTAGTTTATGAGGGATTGGTTTGTTTCAAGTATTTTACCATTTTCATTGTTAATATTAGAATTAGAATTAATCTTAGAAATCCTTTTAAAACCCTTTTATCTTTTGTTGTTTCTTTTGTTATCTAGGTTAGATTTGCGATTTGAAGTATCACCATATTGCTAGATCTAATAAATTTGAATTTAGTATTTTCTTGTAATAAGGTCCCTTTGTGATTACCAGCATTTTCACATTATCTCTGAGTCATTTTATTGCATTTTCAAGACCTAACATTAGAGACCTTGGGGTTATCTCTTGAGGCTTGCTGATAGAGATTTAACTTTCAAGAGAGATAGGATATCATATTTTGTCTGAGTTGTTGTTGTGCAGAAAACACCATCAACAATCATCAAGGGGAATGAGAAATTTATAGTAGGATCATCTTTTCGAATAAAGAGATATGAGGGTCTCCATAGATCACCTAATTCTAATCCAAAGTGTGTGGGGATGTAATCAATTTTGGATACAACATGCATAGTGTTAGAATCAACACTAAAAAAAATTAATCTTGTAACATGACCAATGATATTACTGTTAAGGCCAAAATTTGCACCCTATTAAACTATACAAGTTTAACAACCTTGCCTAACATGGGATTCATTTCTGCATGTGGGAAATGCGTAACTAGAAATGAAACCTCCGGATTCTAGGCCGGTTCCTATTGGATAATCACTGATAACTCCACAAAACTAACCTGAACTTATGGGAAAAAGATAGAAGTTACTGAAATGAACCTAAGATCTCAAAATCTAAACTAGAGAACCAGGTGATACACCAAATATGATATGAGAGTTCAAATACAAGTAACTAAGAAGGATTACTAAATTATCTAAGTGAATTCAAAACACTTCTTTTCTGTATAGGCTTGCATAAGTATTTTGTATTAAAGTCTGAAAAATGAACCATAATAAGGAGGAAAACAAATGCCTCTCTTATGAGCTTCACCCCTTAAGACATGAACTACAACCTGCAAACAAAAATACTTTTCTGCAACTAGGTGTTTGGGTGAGACAAAATAACATGGAATAATGATGATTCACTAATTATCTTTATCAAACCACCTGTAAATACACACAAAATTGCAAAAAGAAGAGAAGGCTCCAAAATAAATTCAGATAACATAAACTCAGCTATTGTCACTTGTATTTGATCTTCCAAAAGAGTTACAAAAACTATATAAAAATGCTAAGGACACAAAACTGTCACATAAGCCTCCTCTGCATAATCAGAACTCTTTACCTTGAATGAGGAACAAGACTTTATAGGAAAAATCCTTCAAAATTCAGAATTGGACTTTGGGTCCAAAAACCAAAGTGATGTCAAATTCTCCTCCAAACAAGGTAGGCCAAAAAAACCTCCACTAACCCCTAATTTTTACAAGGCTTTACCAAATTCACTACCACTTGCATATTTTGAGCAAGCTTGCATTAATGTTGGACTTTAATACTTGGCATTAAATCTTTGAATGTCATTAAATGACTTCAGCTTGCATTTCAAAATATCTTCAATCTTTATCAAAAATGATCTAAGTCTTTGAATGTCATTAAATGACTTCAACTTCCATTTCAAAATATCTTATATCCTTGGCACTAAGTCTTTGAATAATAAATGCCATTCATTTTTTGCATTTGAAAATATCTTTATTTAAAAATGATTTATAATTTATCATTTTAATAAAGATTTACAATTTTAATGCAAGTAATGAAACATTTCACTTAGATTCTAATTTTTCATTTAATAATATTATTTATTCAAAAATGATTTATAATACATCATTTTGAATAAACATTACAATTCTGAAAAGAATGCAAAAATGATAGGATACCTTACTTTGCATTTTAAAAAAAATATTTAATCTTTATCAAAATGATTTAATAAACCATTTTAAGTAAAGATATGATTAATTCAAAAACAAATGCAAAAATAAAGTGTTTTAGACATTTACTATAGTCATTTATTTCATTCGAAAAGATATCAAAATAAAATAAATGGCTAAGAAGCCACGCCTAAGCATAAGGAATGAAAAATTTTAATAAAACCTAAGGCAAAGCCTTTCCTTCCCACGAATTTCATTAGGGTGAAAAAAGATAAACCTAAGGCAAAGAAGACTCTTCCTCCATCGAATTTTTTTAGGGTATTAACCCTAATTCGAAATGAAGACTTTCATTTCATTTTCTTTGCTTCTCTTTGTTGGGTGCCACCATGGAGAAGAAACCCTAGGTCATGCCTTTGGAAACTCTGTGCTGCAGATGAGATTCGTGCTTTGTCTTGGACGCCATTGTTTGTCTTTGTTGAAGCTTTGAGATCTTTGATAAGTCTGGTTTTTTTGTTGTGAATCTGGAGATTTTCTTGCATTTTCAAAGCTTTTTTGAAGCTCTTGTTGGGCACGGCCAGGCTATATAATGCAAAGTTCTTACTCCATTTTCTGTGTTGGACGCCATGGGAGTTAATGATTTCTGTTTCTGAGCGCCACTTTTCTACAGATCATGAATGATCTATGCTTGGTAAGTCAGATTCTTTGCTAAATCTGGAGTTTTTCTTGCATTTTCAAAGCTTTTTTGAAGCTCTTGCTGGGCGCGGCTAGGCTATATAATGCAAAGTTCTGTAATTTATATTGTTCCTCTGATGTGTCTTCGTATTGGCTACGTTTTTTTTCTGTCATCTTCTTGCTTGGCTGCCATGGGAGAGTTCACCACTGCAATTTGTGAACTCCATGAGGCTGGGTGCGGCCTATGTGTTCCATTTCAATCATCACAAGGTGAGTTCTTTCATTGTTTGCTTCCCTTGCTAAAACAAAAGCTTCAAAAGCTTATTCTTTTCAGAATAATGACTGTTACTTGCTTCAAAAACACGCAAACCCATAGACTAGTTGCGCCATGAATTTTTGATAATGGTCTTCTTGAAAAACAATGGTAAATCTGTATCTCATTTCGAAATCCTATGTGGGTAACCTAGAAAATAACCAAAATCTGTATTTTATCAAAAAGCTCATATGGGTATTTAGAAAACCAAAGTAAATCGACATTATGTGTAGAGATCCAAATCTAGATATTAGTTTTCTTGGCTGCAAATTTATTCATTTTCATACTTCAGTGATGAAACACATATTACAAGCGGAACTTCATAATTTTTTGATGACTTTCGCTCATCCAATGCTTCACAATGCTGATTACAAACGTTGTCCTTACATAATAGTTCTAAATTGCACTGATAACAACATTAGTTTTGAGATAGAATTGCTCTTTATGAGAATATTTTGACTTTGCTAGCAATATTACCATTTTTCTGCAAAATAGAAGATATATGACTGAAAATAAAATGGAAAAATGTGTAGGAGTTGAGAAAATACAACACCACAAACCCTGAAGATCACCTGCATGCAAATAACCTGTCACAAAAGAAGAGATGGAGACAAACAAACAAGGGTTCTCTGAAAACTGAAAATGTATATATCAGAGAGAATGAGAGAATGAATTGATATGAAATACAATGGGATCAATCCTTATAAAAAGGAGATCATGCAAACCCTAATAGGAAAAACCCTAATAAGATAACATTTAATAATTAATATAATTATTAAATGTCACTATATGCAAACTAACGTGAAATCTTAAGAAGGGAATAAAGGTAACTTAATCAACATAATTAAGTTAAGACCTTTACACTAACACCCCCCCTTAAGATGAGCAACAGTGCAACTACAAACAAATGCAGAAAAGCAAAGGTAACTACAATGCAAGAAGGCAAACATGGGTTCCAACAACTAGGCTAGATCAAGTACCCAAATACAACCAAATCTCTGTCAAATGGAGAAATAGAGAAAACCTCATGGGAAAAAGCTCTACTCCAAAAAGAGAAGAAGAAAGCCAAGAAGAAGAACATCACTGAAGCAGAAGAAGCTGCAAACAACTGTCGAAAGATGACTACTATGGTGCTAAAGAACCTCTGCTGAAGATAGGATGATCAGGAACCAGAAGACAACAATCTACATAAGTGCCCATACGACACTACTCGAATCAGATGGCAAACAAAGGCAAACACCTGGAACGAAGATACAGATGGCACAAGAACCAATAGTCTGAAACACTGATAAACTGAGAATGGAAGATTCCTTCCAAGGCAAAACCAAGGAAGCATTAGCACGAACAGTATAATAGTCCCCCATAATGGTGAACTGGGAGCCTGACAGATCAACTAAAATGGTGTGCAACACCCTATAGTGCATGAAGAAAAAGATACAACATCTGAAAGTGCACAAGAAAGCACTTGCAACTGAAAAAGTGGTGTGCAAAACAAAGCACACATGCATGAGGCTGGAATCATATGATCCACTGTCGTCGTGGAGGGACACTCACTGGACAAGGATGTGATGGCAAAATAAAGGCAAACTACACAACCCCTCATGGCACTTTATAATATCAGTGCAAGTACAAAATATGGCACAACCTTATATGCAAAATCCCAAAAGATGCATGTACAATAGTGTGGCACTTTATCTCAGTGCGTTTACATAAAAGATAGCTTACAAATGATGCTCAAAATGTCCTCAAAGGAAAAAATGCTAGAAATACATGAATAATAGCCAAGAACAAAGCATCCCATGCAAACAAAATGTTTCCAAGAGCAAATATGTCTAGGTAATCCACCAGAATGTGAAAACACAAATAATTGAATAAAAGATACCTAGAGTGAAATCTGGAAAAATGGCATAGATGAAACTGAAGAGCTCTGAAAGACGGTTCCAATGCCGCTGAGATTGCAAAAAACGGAGAAACTGATCAAAAGTTATGAGCTGGAGATTGAAAATAGACCCTTTGTCTTCAACTGGCTGTAGAATGCACCAATGGAAAAAAGAAGTGATGAGACCCACACCACTGGAAAGATGAGAAAACCAGCTTTCTGACGATATCTCGTTTGCCAAAAAATGATATCGTATGCCCAAGTTACGGCCTCTGGAATAAATCAGCTCCAAAGAGGAAAAAACCAATGCTGGGTTAAATTTGACGGTCATACGGCCATCGCAGCAAAAACACTGTGTTAAATTTGATGGCCAAACAGCCATCACCGTAAAAGTGCGATTGGGCTATAATTGAAAAAATTGTTTTTTATATTAAAAAAACATTTGATTTTTTTAAATCATAAAAAACAATACAAAAAAAAATTTTAAATTTTTTGGGTGGGGGATGCACGTGGGCCCACCCCCACAGCAGCCCATGTGGGCGCAGGTTCCCTACACAGGGGACTGCGCAGGAATGGATCTGCGCAGGAGCCAGCCTGCAAGCCGTAAAAAGGCAAAAGAAAATTTTTTTGACCTTTTTATTTATTTTTTTTATTTTTGAAAGATCAAAAGCATAAATAAATTTATGACGAAAATTTCTGAAAAATAAATAGGAGGAAATTTTTTTTCGAAAATAAAATTTACCACGCAGGGACAGCCGTACGGCCGTATTTGTAAAAAAAAATTGCTTCAAATGTTGACTTTGTCTAAAATAGACAAATGAACAATTGATTTAAGGGTTTTTGACCACTACGGACGCAATGGTGATGTCTGTTTGAGCTGAAAATGCTTCAAAATTGCAGGTGTGCCCTAGATCAAGAAAACAATCCCCAAACCCTTGAAGCTCCAAAAATCTTCAAAACAAGAACAAGAAGCAGCAGGTGTGGAGCTCTGATACCATGTAGGAGTTGAGAAAATACAACACCACAAACCCCGAAGATCACTTGCATGCAAATAACTTGTCACAAAAGAAGAGATGGAGACAAACAATCAAGGGTTCTCTGAAAACTGAAAATGTATATATCAGAGAGAATGAGAGAATGAATTGATATGAAATACAATGGGATTAATCCTTATAAAAAGGAGATCATGCAAACCCTAATAAAATCCTAATAGAAGCCCTAATACGATAACATTTAATAATTAATATAATTATTAAATGTCACTATATGCAAACTAACGTGAAATCTTAAGAAGGGAATAAAGGTAACTTAATCAACATAATTAAGTTAAGACCTTTACACTAACAAAATGAACATTCACTTTGTAATATTTCATAATCTAGGTGTGGCCAAAAAATCTTGCTGCTTTTTGACATTTTTTGCGTTAACTCTTTGTTGCGTTTTGATTTTAATGTGCATTCGTGCTCTATCTATCATCGTATGACTTTCAGCATCTTGACCATAACATAGCCAGGACTGTCCCTATTTGTTGTTCTCTTTTATATTTATGATACCATACAACAAGTAGCATAATGTTGTTCTCATGAAAACTGAAAACAATGCATTCTAGAAATGAACTTTAAAATACAGCACTGATGTCATTTACCTTTTTGCATACCTTTCGTGGTGAAATTTGTAAAAAATCTGCATAATACAAAATAGATTTTTATGATGTTCATATGGCACTAAACATTTGATGAGTTGGGCTCAACCCTTATGGGAGCCACATTTAACTCCACTCATTCTGAAATTGGTAAAAAATAGCAATATTGCATTTCCTGTTTCTGCACATGAGGCAAACAAGTTAGTAAAAAATGACAGATTCAAAGGCTTCTTTTGATGTTCTGCTTTTCTTTTAATCATCTAGTGAATGCATTATTGAATGAGATCACATCTCTGTTGGTAGCATAGGGATAAGGTAGTAACTGATTTTTCATTGCTCTAACGCCACTCCTCACAATTTTGCAGGTAAACCTTAAAGCTGAAGCTAGCTGTGACACCAAAGCTAGATGAATATCAACACGCAGCTTCAACAATGATTCGTCATTCCAAGCAATGATGAATCACCTTCTTTCCTTGCTTTTACTCTATTTTTAGTTGTGTGTTCCTTTTCCTTCAGGTATTCAGTATTTGATTTAAAAATCAAATTAGGTTACTCCCACGACTTGTGTGGGACTTTAGCTTTTACAATATGAATAAAAACAACATTACTTTACAAGCCTATGAGTTTTTTTGTTTCAAACATTTGCAAAATAACACTTGAATTCATTTCTCAGAGTGTGATGAATACGTAGGCAGCAAAATGCTATAGTAGTGAAATTTTGATAACAATTACACCATGCTAATCTACTCCATGGTATATCTAGTTTAGGGTTGAGCTTCTAAAGATAACGAAAAAAACTAGGCCACCTGAGATGTGTCGAGATGTTGTTTTGCCACGACAAATATTTATCATTTTCTAAGATTACCACATAAGAATGAGAAAACAAAATTATGATACCTCCTCAAATGATAAAATAAGATATCAATGACATATATACATATATATCAATTGAAGTGAAGTCATATCAAGCAAAAAAAACATTTCCAAGTGTCAATATGTCTAAGTAACCAATTAGAATATGAAATAGAAATAAAATAAATAAATAAATATCTATAAAAGATTCTAAAAAGGTGTAGATATAGCTATCAATATCACTTAATTATCTTTCCAACAACATAAGAATCACAAAAATAAGACATACAAGAAAAAATTATGAGCTCAAAAGTGAAAAATGATTATCTAAATCTGAGATGAAATAAAATATACTAGTAACAAAATATGATAAAATACATATACCACTATAAAGCGAACAAAACAAAATTTTCAACGATATCTTGTTTACCAATTTTTGATAATGTATGCAAAATTTATAATAATTTTAGTAAAAATTCTCTTTTAGAACTCAAAGTAGAGAAAAGCCCTATATAGACACCTAGTCACCCATATGATCAAAGGATGAGATTTTGGATGTTGGAGGCTTAACAACAAGTTCTAGATTGCCCATATGACCAAAGGCTAAACCATGGGGGGTTTTTGGCATGAAAATCAAGGCAACTATATGACTATTAAATTTTTTTTGGTAAAATATTTGAAATCCACAAAAAATATGTTAAAAAAACTCTCCAAAATATATCTTTCATTATATAAAAATAAGGGTTTTGACACCTTATAAGTAGAACCACAAGGTGCATTTTTCTCTAAGATGCACCATTTAGATTCTTAAGGAAAAATATCTAAAATAAGGACATATAATCACAAATGTGGTGCTTTGATATCATGTTGGAGTTTGCAACATGCCCATTGTTTTGCCTAGTAATTTTTCTATGTTTTACCCACAAGTGAATAGTCTATGCATCAATCCTAATGAGCAATGAAAATTTTCTTTTCTTTTCCATAATATATGCACCATTTGAAACATAACCTATCCAAACTTTCCATTTCCTAATCAAATAATCTTTACAATAATATAAGAATAATTTCACTTTACATAAATACATTCAAGATAACATTTCACATTTACAATTTCCATTTAGATGGATACATGATTATATATGCAGCTTCAATAAGTTGACATGAACTATAAATATAAACTAATACAAATGTCTCAATAGTGATGCATACATTCTAGATGTCCCCTTTCCTTGGTGCATACCTTTTAGTTGTCCCCAATACTGGCGCGTACATCTTCAATTATTGAATTAGAATTACCAATGGTCCAGAATGTCCTCCCAAATCTTGGCTAACAAATACATGAGGAGAAGCATGACTCAAGTGCTTTTCCACCAACCATGGACTTACTGCGGTCCGTTGCACATCTACCAAAATTGGTAAGATGGATTTCCCTTTGATGAAGAGATTGGTTTGGAAACCTCATCCTTCAAATAGCCTTTTTTGAGCATAGTGGTGTGTCCTACATATACAGAGCTACCATAATGTCTACTACCTCATGTACGATTGTACCTTAGACTAGAATGTAAATTGGATCACATAGTGAACTAGCAGTATAGACAATGGCTACCTACAATACTTTGGCCAAAGATTTATCACCCAACAACTTTCACTGAGGTCATCTATTCACCACATTTAATTGCTCAATTTCTATTTACCATTAGTATTATATTCAAAGACTATTTCCTTTCTTGTGGATTATGCTAACCCCGATAATAACCTTCCCATTAACTTATATCTAAATGACATTGCTACTAAGTATGTAAAAGCAACTCTATCTTACCAATTAACCGCATGGATAAACATAACAACATAGCAATAAATGATGCTATTTCAATAGTATAATCTCAAAAATAAAAGTCTCCATTCAAGAGTGTAATCTCAACAACAAATGACTCCCATAATAAGTATAATCTCATCAATAAATAGCCTCAATCAAAAGTATAACCTTCAAAAATAAATTACTTCAAATAGGAGTATAATCCCATCAATAAATAACTTTAATTGAAAGTATAATCTTCAACAATAAATGAATTCAATCAAAGAAAAAATCAATAATCAAATGATCAATCTAATTATATAGGTTAATCCTAACCTATGTGATTTAATCAATAGTCAAGTAAACATCCCAACCAAGTAGGTTATTCTCAACCTTGGGTTTAATTCAAAGTAAAGTAATGATCAAGTGATCAATCAAGTATAAATTATCAATACAGTTTGCATGACCTGACATCCTATCGATGACGATATGTCTAGTCTAGACAAACTACATATAGTGTTGATGACAACATATAGTATCAATAATTCACATTCATACAAATTCCCTTATATAGGGTACATACACATCTATATATATTCCAAAACAAAAGGTTTCATCAATATAATAAACAACCATAAAACAAACAAGCATAAAAAACCATCCCAACATACTCTAAACCATTTCTTTCCAATGAAGTAATCATAACTGTTTAACCTTTCCAAAATAAATGACAAAGGTATATAAACTAGCATGCCTATATAAAAGCTCCAAATGATTAAACTCCCTTCCTTGCTCAATTCCTCAAGCCCACTTGATACTCCCTCCAAGATCAACTTAATTCCCACTCTAACATCTCACCAATTCTCTCAACAATCAAAAAGTAACTCAACAAAACAACTTTCTCACTTACAAATTGTATACATCTAAAAATGGTCATTATAAATCAAGCCTATTAATTAATTAAATATGAATTATTTAATTAATCTTCTAAAGTCATCTACATATAAATAAATTTAATTATTTATTTATATCATTCATTTTTCTAATTCTTCTAATCTAATTAAATAAATAAGTTTATTTAATTATTGCTATATTCTTCTTAATTAAATTAAATAACTTTCATAGTTTGTTTATATTAATTATCATATTATTCTAAGTTTGAATGTTTAAATTCAAATAATGGAATATTTCTCCAAACTTATTCTTCATCTCACATTTAAATTAACACTTCTCTCACTTCATATTTAATTAAATATTTTAAATATTTAATTAACTTCCCTTTTCATCTTTCACACATAATTAAATATTAATGATTTAATTATGGAAGCTTCTAAAATCCTTGTCACATATAATTAAGTAAATAAATTATTTAATTAAAGGATTTATCCTCAACTACCAACTAACTCCTCATAAATGAATTGCACAAATGGCAACTTTCCTTCAATTTTGAATGGAGAAGGTTGTGTAGGAGGAAACATTTCTCATTATTCTCTTAACCTTCCATCTTTCTCTCAACTTCTCAATCTCTCACTATTCATCTTGATAGGTTTGATTTCGACCATTGATCTTTGCCAACTAGACTTTTTCCTCCAAAAATCTATAAATACAACCTCTTTGTGAGTTGAAAAAGATCCTAGATTTTGTGAATTTAGTGCAATTACTATAGTTGCATTCTATCCAACATCTAGCAATCTTGTTTTTAAGCATAGTATTTCAAGTTCATAGCATCTTAGTTTCATATCTTAGCTTAATCATGTATAATAATTTAGCAATAGACATGCATGTTGCATAATCTCGTTCTCTAAGATGTCATTTTGCCAAGCTGCTGCTTACACCAACTGACAGCCAGCAACTTACATAGAATCATTTGGAGATGTAGGACAATGGGATGTTTTTGAAGGAGATGTTGTGTTGAGAGTTTTCTCATCTTTAATTTAGTTTCCTTTGATATAATGTTGCATTGGTATCTTTGTTTATCTTTTTAGTTAGCTCACATATGCACACACATTTTTGGCACCCACCGTGGGGCCCTTGCCCCATTTTTAATCTTTTTATTACAAATTTTCTGATAGGTGACAGACTGGACTTACAGTTTAGCACATATGAGACGTGTTTTAGCGCATAACTAGCTAAGGTTAGCACATAACTGGCAAAGGTTAGCGCATACGAGGACTATTTCAGTGCTTCGACGTTTTGTTTTAGCGCATATACCTGTTCCTTTAGTGCATTTACTTACTATTTTAGCACATACTTGAATGTTTATTTAGCACATTTGTTCTCTATTTTGGCACATAGGTGTGTTCTTTTAGCGGATATAGGGAGTTGTAAAAAATTAATCTTGATTTTGACACCATCCACAAACAGAGATTTTTATTTTCTACATAAGTTAAAATTTAGCAATCCTAGGGTAGACACTTAAATCTGGAATTAACCAATCCTAGGATAGTCACCAAACAATACTTTATCCTGGTTAAAATGAATCTCATGCTTGTTGTGAAGCAACATCTTCACTTAGTTTAGAAAATTGTCATTTTGAATTTAGAATTGAACAAATTGTTTGTTGTGATTGATGGGTGATAGGCTTATAGTCTCCCCTTTAACTGGGTTATCAAGACGCCAGACTTACCTTTTCATTTTATGCATTTTATGCTTTATTACATCCTTTATAAGGCCTACTCTTGTGGGAAAAAGTACTCACCCAAGAGGAACAACCTAAGTGGGAACACCTAAAGCCAAGGATTCCAACCCACTCAAAACAAAAGTGAGTTGTTGATGAAAGTGCAACTCGACAGTAGTGTGCAAAGATAACCATCCCCAAAACCTTTGTTCTAAAGGTTGGGAGGTCTCCTGAGGGATTATATCATTTGTTGCACTGAGCGAAAACACTTATTACAGACCTTAGTGTAGAGGCCAACCGTGTCAGTTTCTGAACATCCTAATAATCACAGTGCAAGGGGAGGGAAGAATATGCCCCCAAGACACTCACCATATAATTTCCACTGACTGTTTGCTCAAGGGATCGATAAATATAACCTTGAGTACGCAACTAGAGAAGACAAAAACACAAGCGCACTCTAGGGGGTGAAATGACTGTGTGAGTCGACGCAATTCTAAGATGTGGGTTGTGGTTACTATGATGACCTTTTTGACAAATAAGAGTGAGTCTATTTGAAATGCTTATTTTTTTCAATACCCATGGAAATCTCAAGATTTTAGGACTTGCAAACAACTGTTTTCTATTGTGTGTCATGTTTTTCAAACATTAAATTAGATAAAGATCATCCAAATCATAAAACTATCAAAACAAGTCTGTCTCAGCACATTGATTGGATATTTTAGCACATCCTTGGTCTATTTTAGCGTATTTGTGCTCTATTTCGATGCATTCCTGGTCTATTTTAGCACATTTATGCTATGTTATAGTGCATTTGTGCTCTATTTCAGCTCATCCCTACAACAGTCCAATTCATTTATTGGATCTTTTAGCGCATCTGCTGAAAATTTTAGCACATCCATTGAATAGAGTAGCACATCTGCGGTCCAAGTCTAAAGAGTTTTCTAACACAAAAATATGCCATTTAGTCTAGTCTTTTTCTATGCTCAGGGTCTGGAAATCTACAACTTTTGCTAAGAAATCCCTTGAGAAAAGGATCAAGAAGCCAAAAAGGTCTCTTATTTATAAGAAGTTATTGAAAAGGAGAAAAAAATTATACCAAAGTCGGAAATTTTTTCTTGAGCATAGAACTTTCATTCATCGATATCATGACTTTACTAGGGGTTTCACTGATGATTTTGCTTTAGAACCATTATATTCATGAGCTTTCTTTCAAAGAAGATCTCTTTCGCAAAGGAATAATCACAGTCATCCCATTCATCCCTCTTTCATCCCACAACCTACAATTCAGTATTCTAATCATCCCAATCAAGTGTTGCAATAGAGAACTTGGAAGCATTAGGAATTTACAAAAATCCTTATTTTCTTAAACTACGATCAAAACATCACAAAGTGCAACATCACCTCCATTTCCAATTTCTAGTTCAATTCCCATAACAGGATCATCATCCTTCAAACCAGGGAATCATGAGCTAAACATTAGAAATTTCTTTAGTCATATCAATAGAATCCTCATTTTATTTTGACTAAGATATCCAACAAATTTCACTTTTCCATTTGTGATCAAAGTTAGTAAAAATTTCGTATAAGCTTATGCCTATTGTCATAAGATCTCAAAAGCACATAGAAGAAGATGAAAGGGAAAATCCACTTTGCAACATGGGTGATAAGGAAGAAAATCCTTTTCACAAGCTTCACACTGGGAATAATTCAAATAATGATGAAGTAATGGAAGAAATGCTTCAAGAAGTAGAAAAGGATCCACAATTTCACACTCTCTTAGACAAGATTTTGGAATGAAACAAAGAAATATAATTTCTTTTGTTAGCAAACCAAGGAGCTAGACTACCCTCTGATTTTGACACGGAAAAGATTAGAGAGGATCTTGAAGCCCCCTTAATGATTTTAGTGCTCTTACTCAACAGATAAGAGCCTTACAAGGGAAAATTAAATAAATGCAGGGAGGTGAAACCAAGAAATATGTTTTGGAAGATATCTTCCCATATCCCTTTGACAAGAATCTCAACATGATTCATTTTCTAAAACATTGTGAGATCCCAAAATTTGACAGATACAATGGGAAAACGGATCACATTGATCTTGTGAGGGACTTTCAAAATATGAGCCTAGAATTTTCTCATGAAGATACATACCTAATGCGATTGTTTCCACGAAGTCTAGGTGGACAATCCATGGAGTGACTTTCCAAAATCACTCCCCCCATCAAAACGCTTGAGGATTTAATTAATAAATTCATTTCCCAATAATCTTATAATATACAACATCAGATAACCATGCTTGATTTATGTAGAGCAAAGAAAAAGATTGGATAACCCTTCACCACGTTCTTACAAAGATGGAGAAGGTTATATGCAAGATATTCTCATCTTGTTCCTGAAAAGGAAAATATGGAAATCTTTATTGATAGTTTAAATCAAGAGATGATTTATAGGCTCAATCTTCATTGTCCTCAATCATTCAAGAAATTGATTGAAAACGCAATCACCATTGAAAGAGCTTTGGTCAATTGAGGAGTCCTAAAGCTTGACAAGGATGGTCCAAATTCGTATAACAACAAAAACAATGATAAATCATGATTTTGGACTAGGAATAAGAATGTTGTAAATGATGGGGTGGTAGATGCTAATAATGTGAATGCAAAGCCAACCATTCTCAATGTATCAGGTGTCCAATGCAACAACAAAAATCCTATAAATTCCACTAACGAATTCAATAATAATTTCAATCAAGGAAACAACGCCAACCAAGGAAATATGGTCAATAATCATGGAAATAATCTTGGTAACAATCAAAACTCGGTTGTGCCTCGATCGCATTTTTTCTCAAATCGACAGAGTTTTACTCCCTTGGGCGTGTCTCTTGAATCAACTCTCAAAGAGATTTTGAATCAAAATTCCATCACATTGCCACCGTAGAGAGGTTATGAGCTGTGATTTAAACCACCATCGTGGAATGACTTGTACTATTGCGATTATCATAGATGCAAAGGTCATAGGATGAATAATTGCCAAGGGTTGAAGAATTTGGTCGAGGATTTGATTGATAACCGCAGCATAACGGTTGAGGGACATAATGCCAATGAAGATCATCAGGTGTTCAAGGACCCTCTCCCCAATTATCAAAAAGGGGATCTTTGGGTGACAAAGGAAAAAATGTGAATCATGTTTATGACACCACCATCAATCATATCTGTACTGATGACCAACAAGTCAATGTCATTAAAGTTAAAGGAAAGCAAGAGTATCGGGACGTCAATGCAACAACAAGGGGACAAGCCAAAATTATTGTTAGAGGAAGTTCATCTAAGTCAGTTATTCCCCCTCCAAGGCAATACAATTTACTTGATCAACTATAGAAAACATTGGCTCAAGTTTTTATCTTGGAGCTTCTTAAAATATCTCATTGACACAACCATGTCTCCTAATTTAGATATCAATAGGTATCAAGCCATGGTGGGACACTTGTCCTCACCCACATGCTTATCCTTTTCTAAAAAGGATGATTCCTCCATGACTCATCCCCTTAATTCATCATTTTATCTAGAAATCATGGTTCATAAGACCTGAATTAGATGTGTCTTAATAGATGGGGGAGTCGGACTAAACATTTGTACTTTAAAATTGGTTCTTTCTTTGGGATATTCAGAAGAGTCTATAGATCCGAGAAGGAAAATTACAATCAAAGTATATGATGATGAAGAAGGAGCTTCAAAGGGCCTTATCATGCTACCAATCAAAGTGGGACCTATTGTGAAGAATAATTTTTTTCAAGTTCTAGACCGAGATCTATCCTATAACACACTCTTGGGTCACCCATGGATCAATGAAATGTAAGAAGTTTCATCCACTTATCATCAATGCCTAAAATTTCCATATGGTGGACAAGAGGTAACTATACCAGTAGACCATAATAGTAGTCAGATTTGCTCTAACCTTAGATCAACCCAAGATTCTTTTGTCCCACATAATAGAGAATCTCTTGTTATTGTTGTTTCCAAACACAATGATCAAACAAAATAATTGATAAAAAGCTTCAGTGCCAGGCTACAATTAAAGGACAATGGAGTGGGATAATATTATTTATGTCTCCATAACTTACCCATTTCTCCAAGGTCACATGGTCAGCCTTCAGTGTCCATACAAGAAGCTACTGTGGCTTCCTCATTAGGAATACAAGCTTTAGTTCCCATCACCAAGTTTGATGGAAGATTCATCAAGGCAGATACTATCCTCAATTGGCTATACAAAGATGAAGAGGAATTTTTCCAGCATGTCAAGTTACCTACTGAGCAATATGGAAAGGGTTATAAATAATGCAATGAATGGGTTATGAAGGAAATGGCCCTATAGGCAAGAGAAAAGAAGGAATTGTTGAACCTATCCAACCAAAAACAATGCATCCAAAAGATAAAACCAGACTTGGATATGGTGAAGACACAAAAGAAGCATTCCAAAAGAAATCCAATGAAGAATTAGTTGGGACAATTCTGAGATTACAGGAGAATTTTGACACTGATTCCAATGAGTATAAATGGGATACCATTTATAATGATGAATTTTGGAGAGACAAGTAGGTGGATTTTATACAAAAATATACACCCATGCTCACATAAGGGGAAAGCTTGAGGCCTCCACTTGATTATGTACTTCAAAGCAACCATGACTTGAGTGATGAAATTTCAATTCAAAGCGAGATAGATAATCAACAGGAGGATACCATCATAGATCTTCCCCATAGCGAGAATGATAATTGTGTCATGACCTTACCCAACCTGATGATCCATTATCCTTGATCCATCTTGAGCTTATTGATTGGGAACAAACTGAACCAATTGATATCCCAACCTTCCCCGATGATGAAATTTTATTTGTTCATTCAACCCAGAAAACAGTTCCACCAGTGAATCGCAAGATCAAAATCTCAATCAAGAGAGTGCCAAGTTTTTCAACTACCAAATTAACAATATAAAAGATAGATCTAATGGTGAAAACCTAACAAAGGCAGTACTAGATCATGAAAAGAGAAAAATAAAGAGTGATCTAACAATGAAATCCTTTCAAAGGCACTGGAAGATGGGAAACTTGACACTCTCCTTGAGCATTATCAGGAGAGATCATATATTTTGATAGAACCAACTGAGGCAATCAATATAGGCAATATGCAGATAATCAAATCAAATTTGCATGGCCATATGCAGATATGCCTGGATTAGATCCAAATCTTATCATGCACCATTTGTCCATCATGCCAGGGGAAAAACCTATGAAATAGAAACTCATAAAGATGCATCCACATGTCGCATTACTAGTCAAAGAAGAATTAAAGAAGTTGTTGGATGTGGGATTCATTCGGTCTATTGACTATGTAGAATGGTCTCCAATATTGTACCTGTGTCAAAGCCAGATGGACGAATCAGAATATGCATAGATTTCAGGGATTTAAATAAAGTGTATCCAAATGATGACTTTCCTTTACCCAACATTAACATGATTGTAGATTGGACGGTAGGGAAAGCCATGTATTCTTTGATGGATGGATTTTTTGGGTATAACCAGATCAAGATTGCACCTGAAGATCAAGATAAAACTGCATTCACATGTCCATGCGATACATATTGTTGGAATGTAATTCCGTATGGACTCAAAAATGTAGGAGCAACATATCAATGGGCAATGACTACAATTTTTCATGACATGATGCGCACATTCATGGAGGACTATGTAGATGATCTCTTAGCCAAATCAAACATGAGAGAAGGACATCTAGATATCTTATCTAATATTTTTATCAGAATGGAAAAATTTAAGGTCAGACTCAATCCCAAGAAATGTGTCTTCGAGGTAAAATCCGGAAAGCTCCTAGGCTATATCATATCAAAAAAAGGAATTGAAGTGGATCCCATGAAGGTACACGCCATCCTAAAAATTCCACCACCAAAGAACATCAATCAACTCTTCTCATTACAAGGATGCCTACAATCAATCAGGAGATTCATCACATAGCTGGCAAACAAGAGTTTTCCATTTACGCATCTCTTGCATAAAAATGTTCCATTCAAATGGGAAGACAAGTGAAAAGTAGATTTTGATTAGATCAAGCATTATTTTATAAGCCCACTAGTACAAGGTGAACCAATCATACTATACATTTATGCCACAAAAGTTTCCCTGGGGGCATTATTAGCACAAGAAGATAGAATGGGAAAAGAACAAGCAATATATTACATCAGCAGAACTTTGACAAGCCATGAGCTAAATTACAGTTTCATCGAAAAGGCTTGTTTGGTAGTAGTGTTTGTTTCTCAAAAGATGTGACACTATATGTTGGATCATATAATCAAACTTGTGGCTAAATTGATCCTTTAAAGTATCTTTTGAGCAAGGCAACCTTAACTAGTAGATTAGCTAAATGGGTAATGATCCTAAGAGAGTTTGACAATCACTATGTAGATTGAAAAGAAATCAAAGGGTAGTTCATTGTAGATTAGTTGGCAGAAGCACCACTACAAGCAGAACATCTAATGCACATTGAATTCCCTGATGCAGATGTGTTCACATTAACTACTAAGCAATCATGGACACTTTCTTTTGATGGGTATTTCACACATGGCTCGAGGGAAGGAATTCTTCTTGTCATGCCTTAGGGACATACCATTCCAAAGTATTATCAGTTGATGTTCCCTTGTACAGATAACATAGCTGAGTATGAAGCATTGCTAATTGGAATGAGAATTGTATTGGACTGGAGAATCACATAACTGCAAATTTTTGGTGATTCACAAATTATCATAAATCAAATAACTGATGACTATCAAACTAAAGATGACAAATTAATGCCTTACAAAAACATGGTGGATGATTTCAAGAATTATTTTGTTGAGATTAAGTTCATGAAAATTCCACGGACTGACAAAAAAGCTACAGATGTCATGGCCACAATTTCATCACTACTATAATTATTTGAGAACCAAGCTCAATATGAATTCTGGTGGAATAATTGTTTTCCCCTGCCTATGACAATCTTGAAACCCAAATCATTTTTCACCTAACTAGTTTTGATTCTCCTCTTTATGACAAAATCTATTCCTATCTAAAAGATACTATCTTACCCCCAAATTTATCTTAGAATCAGAAAATAAATTACATACACCAATCTTCTTGCTATACCCTAATTGTTGATACCTTATACTGACATGTTCTTGATGGTACCCTCCTTAGATGTCTCAAACATGGTGAATCAGAAAAGGCCTTACAAGAGGTTCATGGTGGTATTTGTGAGACTCATTCAAGTGGACTAACCCTGGCTAAGAAACTTGTTAGAATGGGTTACTATTGGCCAACCATGGAAAAGGAATCTTTCATCTTTGTGAAGAATTGTCTGAAATGTCAAATTCACGAAAATCTCATCGACACTCCTGCTCAGGAACTACAACCCTTCACTACAACATGGCCTTTCGCTCAGTGGGGACTGGATCTAGTTGGCAAGATACACCCATCATCATCAAATGGACACAAGTTCATTATCATGGCCACTGAGTACTTTAGTAAGTGGATTGAAGTTGTTCCCTTAACAATAGTCACCAGCAAACAAATTTCATCCTTCATTTTAAATTATATCATATGTCGGTATGGCATTCCCAGCTCCATTATCACGGATAATGTAAGACCTTTTAAAAATCAAGATGTTGATGAACTTTATGAAAGATTTCATATCCAACACAAGTTCTCTACGTCTTATTATCCAAAGGGGAATGGCCAAGTGGAAGCTTCAAACAAAATAATTCTAAAGATCTTGAAGAAAACAGTGAATGGCGTCAGCCGTAATTGGCATGTCCAATTAAACCCAACTTTGTGGGCATACAGAACCAGAATTCGCATGCAACAGGCACCACCCCATATGCCTTGGTATATGGAGTAGAAGCAGTTTTTCTACTAGAAGTTGAGATTCCCTCACTTCAAGTCTTGCTGAAAGGACTTATAATTGATGAGGACTACAAAGTTTCAAGACTGCAAGAATTGGAGCTACTTGATGAGTGACGACAAAGTGCAGCCAATCACTTGAAGGGTTATCAACAAATTATGTCTCGTAGCTACAATCACAAAGTAAGACTACGTACATTTCAAGTGGGTGATTTAGTCTTGAAGGAGAATCCCCGCAACCAACAAGATCGGAAAAAGATAAGAAAGTTCGAGCCCAATTGGCTGGGTCCATTCATCATCATTGCAGCATATGGCTCGGGGGCATATTAGTTATCGATGACATAAGGGGACCTTCTTGAAGATCCAACCAATGAAATTCATCTGAAGAAGTTCTATGTTTGAAAAATACAAAAACAATACAAAAAGTCCTAGAAAAATACAAAAATAGCACAAAAAGTCATGAAAAAATCCATAAAAATAAGAAAAAGTCCTAAAAAAAATTATCATCAGGGTGAAAACCTGACAAACAGGCATCCTTTTGATATACCAAAAAAAAAATCAAAAAAAGAGAAAATACAAAAAAAAAGAAAAATCAAAAAACCATTGCCTTGATGAAAACCTAGCAAACAGGCATCTTGGTAACAACAAAAAAATCCCAAAATCTTAAAAAGTGCAATAAAAAAAAATGGTGGAAACCTAGCAAACAGATGTTATTTCTGAATTAGCGGGCTCTCCCATCTATTAGGTTACATTTTTCATTGTTCATAGTCATTTTTTTTATCAGAATCAAGTCCATCTATTACCTCATATCTGCATCATGCACCCAACATTTTCCTTAAAATGACAAGGATTCCATGATAGCTTAATGATCATTGTTATTCCTAGCAGTAGGTTGTGTCTTATCAGGATTCAAAGTACAAGTTTGTTGGGGGCAATCAGCTTTTGAACATTTTGGCAGACAAACAACAACATGTGTCAAGTATCAGAATATCAGATCAACAATCAAATATACAATCAAACTTGGTCAAAACAGCTATGAGACATGAAACTGAAACAAATTGGATGATCTTAATCTAAATAAAATGAATGAAAAACTTAAAGCATAAGTTGAACTGTTGTTTTGAAATTTGATGACATCATATCTCTGGAGTGATTCAATGATGTACTGAACTAGAATCACAAGGAAGGAATACATGATTTTTCTTTGATTGTTGTATGTAAGTTAATCACTAGTACTGTGCAAATTTTTTGCGAGACATGGTGACATTTCAGAATTTGCATAGGAAAACGGTTAATTCTTATTTGTTTATGCAAGCAACACTTAGGTCATCTTGGTTCAAATACACCTCAATGCTTTTATTAACTTGCTATATTAAACATCATGAAAGGTGTACTCAAGTCATCATCGGTGAAAATATCCCCTTTGATGCTTGTACTAACTTTCAACATATCAAAAGGCTCAATGATGAAAATCAAGCACAAAATTGGGTTAGAGAATGACAACAGTGAAATGGTTCATCTAGCATTTTTAGGATTGCATGGTTCATATAGATTGCATTCAATTTTGTGGTTGTATGATAGATTTTTGGAGGTTGGAAAAGATACATATCTCTTTTAAAAAAAATATATGAAGATTGAGTACACTTGGACATTTATTTCATTTCATTTTCATATCTTATCACATCATTTGCATTTCATCTTACATTATCATGGTCATTTTTCACATTTGTTACATCTCATTTCATGATCATTATCATTTTCACCATTAATTTTCATATCATTTTCATTATCATAATTGCATATCATATTGTTGTAGATCATTTTACATCTTTTTTCATTACCATCTTTACATTGCATTTTCCCTGTCATGACATTGTTCATATTGGTTCATTATCACTATCATTTTTTTACCAAAATAGTCATATCATTTAGGATTCATTTTTCATTATCATATCATGTTTGTTATCATTATCATTTTCCATTCTCACATTATTTTATCACATCAATCATATTACTCTCATATCATTTTTATATCAAACATTTTCAAATTTACATTATCATCATCATTTACATATACTTTTCACATCAAACTCCCATATCATTTTCATTTTTTAATATCATCATTTCATATCAACTTTTAACATCATTATCATTACCATGGAATTTGCATTATCATTTTCATTTTGCATTTAATACATCCATATCATTACATCATTTGCATAATCATACATGAAAAAGATAAAATGCATCCATTACATTCATTTCATCTTTTTTCATCCATAATTCAAAATCATAATCATTCACATTTTATTTGCATCATCCATATTCATCATATCAAATTCATTAAATCATTCCATTTGCATATTCATCAAATCATAAAATACATAAACATAAAATAAAACATCATCATTATCATATCATGTGCATCCATCATCATACCATCATGTAAAAAGAATCCATAACAAATGCATCATCATAATCATAAAATAACATGGCATATAGAAGTAAAAATGCATACATAAACATCAATCATAGCATAATCAAGGACACATGCATATCAAAAATCATCGTTGCATATCATAAATCTCATTAAATATAAATTTCCATGGGTACAATGATATCAAATGTTTGAAAGAGCTACATAAAATACAACAAAAGGGTGTATACATAATCATCAATGAGGAGCACCACTATGAGGATCATGATTGCTACTATTGTCAGATGTAGTCAGTCGCGCCAGAGCCCTACCACTAGTATCACTTATCTCCCGTCTAACAGGTTGTCCCACACTCCTAGTGGCACTCTTGGAATGTGTGTGGGAGTGATTGTGGGATCTGGTACCTGACTATGTATATGTTATCCTCTACTCAGGCGGTACCACCTCAAAATATCTCATACAATAATACTATGCCTATTGAGCAGTCTCCAACCCCTCTGCAACAACCTCTCCAATAGAGGTGCCCTCCACAAATTTTAGTAGTCTCTCTGCCATCCCCTTGGCCTGTTGGCATCACTGTCTCAAGTTGTCCCTCTCTGCTGTCAGTTGAGCTATCTATGGGTCTGGAGGTGGTGGTTGAGCCATCTATGCCTGTAACTGCATAATCATGGCCTATGCCTGCACTAACTAGCTCTGGAGATCTTGTACATGTGCCTATAATGAATCGATCTGACCTTGAGAGGGAGCCCTGATAGTAATCCATGGTAATTTGGTTGTCGACTGCTCAACAAATCTCATTGTATGGGGCCAAGTCCTGAATGGTACATCAAAGAAGACCCTCCCTACACCACCCTCATCATCCCCACCGTCATCATCATCATCAGAGATATCCTCCTCCTCCTCATCCTGGTCAATGTCCATAGCCACCCCACCTATATCCTCCTCTCCTCCAGCAGGTTGCTCTGCATGTCCCCCAACCTATCCTCTTTTTTGTGGCCCAACCTTCTCCCCCACCTTTGCCTATGCTTGTGGCTGCCTACGTTCCCTCTATAGTGTGGGGCTATCTAGCAATGGTGTTAGCTCATCGGAGCTGGTCAGCCTAGGAAATGGATGTGTGTAAAAATATGCTACATAATCCTCCGTCATCTGGGCATTTGTAACCTCTGGGCGGATATCCCATAACTCTAGTTGTAACCTAGTGTACTCTGCTCTCACTACCTCTAATGGGATAAACGGACCCCACACTGCCACATCCTCCCGCCGCCTAGCATAGTGGGCCACACCCTTTGGCATCATCTATACCCACCCATACTATCTCAGCACCTACATAACCAAAACCCACTCAATGATGAATGGAGTGTGGCCAATCATATATCTAGCTATGTCGCAGTACGACAACTCAATTTTATCATCGTCCCATGTTTCACAGTCAACATATGGTCTCCAAATGACTGTATCCATGTCATCTAGCACACGCCACCAGTACTCTAACTTTCCTAGCTTAGTCTGGACAAGTGGACCTGTCTATGAACACATATGGACGGCCAAGCGAACAGTCTTTTCCTACGAAAGGGTAGGTGATAGAGATGTGCTCCCATGTCCATATCTACAGAAGTGTCACCCTCGAGGAAATACTCTTCCCATCAGTGTATACCACCTAATGGAGATCATGATATAGATGGGCTAACATGTAGGATCCCCATGTGTATCTAGTCTAGTGAAGGATCATATCCTCCACTATCTAGCCCCAACCAATAGACAGTCCCTTCGACCTGTGGTCGATACATAGAAAACCACCAATAAAGCCTTCCAAAACTGAGGGAAGTGGGGCATAACCCTAAACCATATCCCTCCAAGGGATCTCATACCTGCTAATGTGTGGGTCCTAAAAGACTTGTCTAAGAGCATCTATACATCCAATCTCCTTATGGTCATAGACCACAAGGTTGCCAACAACAAGGATACCTAAAATCATGTACACATCCTTTGGTGTAATAGTAATCTCTCTAGTGGGCAAGTTAAATGTGTTATGCTCATTGTGCCATCTCTCAGCTAAAGCAGTCAACAATGCCCTGTTGACCCTATACTGCGGGATCCTCAAAAGTGATCCCAAACCACATCTAACAATAACACCTATCTTTGGTTGGGATAATATGGGAATCATCTCCTAGGTACGATAAAATCTCTCTTGATCTGGAGGATTTTAAAATCCTCCTATAACATCAATGCATCATTCAATCAGATCATTGGAAAGGAGAATCAATCAATCAGTAAATCAAACAATCATGTCAAATCAACTCAGAAGAAAATATATCATTACTATTTTTTTCATCCAACATGAAAGAAAATTTATTAGAAGCATTGCAATCAAATCAAAATCACCAACAGATCAATCTATCATTACTATTTGTTCTTCAAGCAGGAAGACAAATTTAATAACCAATCGGCTCAAATCATATCAAACATTACTATTTGTTTTCAAGCACGAGAACATATTTATCAAATCATCATCAAAATCAAGTCAATATATCATTGATGCTACTCAAATTAATTAAATCACTTGTCTAATATAGCAACAAACATCAAGAAATCATCAAATTTGTTTTAAAATTTCAAAAATAGCTAAATTTCATGGATGCGCTAAAACAGACTTTCAATGCGCTAATTCAACAAAAACACTACTTTATCCATAGATGCGCTAAAATAGAGGTTCAAAGCCCTAAATCATCAATGCGCTATTCTATCAAGTGTATGTGCTACATTATCTATACTATGCGCTAATCTAGCTGATACGCTAAAGCCCTCAATTTATGTCCTATTTGAGCATCATATACGCACGGTTTTCACCTATGCACTACTCTATCTATCCTATGCACTAAAGGAGCCTATGCACTAGTATAACATTCCTATGTGCCAATCTTTTGAATCTATGTTCTATCTTGAATGTGCTAATTTACCTAGGCTATGCGCTAAACTAAAGCTTGCATGCACTAAATCAGATTTCTATGCGCTAAAACAAAATCTAAAAAATCTAAAAATTCATGCAAAATTCAACAAAAGATCACAACAGAGGGTTGTACAATCTTACCAAAGGTCTGTAGGCTACTAGTCACTGATGTCGGTGAGCCCGCTCGAATTTTTGGTGCTCATAGTGGATCAGCATCTCGAATTATTCTCTCGCAGAGCTCAAAAATCACCAAATGCAATTGTTAAAATGACAATGACTTTTACCTTTTTCCACCTTTTAAGAGGGTAAATAAGGTAGGGTTATTTTTTATTTTTACCGCACAAAGTCCTATTTCGGGACATAAATCGATGAATCTCCTTCTAATCACTCAAAATCTTTGAATCATCATCAACATCACCAAACCATGTGATTTATCTCTTGAGGAGTCATATAGCACCATTAGTCAATTTTTCAAAGTCAGGGGCAAATTTTTCGTTATCTAAATTTTTGTTTGAAGCAATGCATAAAACACATCACTTCAAAGACGGGAAAAATGTATACATCTAAAAATGGTCATTATAAATCAAGCCTATTAATTAATTAAATATGAATTATTTAATTAATCTTCTAAAGTCATCTACATATAAATAAATTTAATTATTTATTTATATCGTTCATTTTTCTAATTATTCTAATCTAATTAAATAAATAAGTTTATTTAATTATTGCTATATTCTTCTTAATTAAATTAAATAACTTTCATAGTTTGTTTATATTAATTATCATATTATTCTAAGTTTGAATGTTTAAATTCAACTAATGGAATATTTCTCCAAACTTATTCTTCATCTCACATTTAAATTAACACTTTTCTCACTTCATACTTAATTAAATATTTTAAATATTTAATTAACTTCCCTTTTCATCTCTCACACATAATTAAATATTAATTATTTAATTATGGAAGCTTCTAAAATCCTTTTCACATATAATTAAATAAATAAATTATTTAGTTAAAGGATTTATCCTCAACTACCAACTAACTCCTCATAATTGAATTGCACAAATGGCAACTTTCCTTCAATTTTGAATGGAGAAGGTTGTGTAGGAGGAAACATTTTCCATTATTCTCTCAACCTTCCATCTTTCTCTCAACTTCTCAATATCTCACCGTTCATCTTAACAGGTTTGATTTTGATTGTTGATCTTTGCCAACTAGACTTTTTCCTCCAAAAATCAATAAATACAACCTCTTTGTGAGTTGAAAAGGATCCCAAATTTTTGTTGGAGTGAAAATACACTAAGAGGGGGGGGTGACTCAATGTTTATAAATTCTTAAACAATTTAAACTGAAACTGAAAAGAACCATACATATGTTCTCATTTATCAATGATAGTGTCATCCATGTATTCGAACGCAATCATATAAACTGAATTGAGTAATGTAACATTGCATTTTAAAGCAGTAAAGTACTGAAGCAAATGCATCATAGAGACACAAATAGACTCAAGATATTCCAAGTGGAAAACCATCCTGGGGTAGAAAAACCATTCCTGAACCTGCTGCCTTTTTTAGGCTTTCATTTCAATAATTTATTTTGACAAAGCCTCAATGGCTGATTTCTGAGCACCAACTCAAGGAGCACCAACCCCTCTATTTAGAGACACCAATCTCAAGGAGCACCAACCCCTTTCCTGATATTCAATAGAACGTACAATAGTATAGAGGATCTCTCTATTTCACTTGATTTATGTCAAGTGCCTCTTGATAGACAAAACATAGAATTTTCAAGAGTCAAAATTGACTCTTCAGAATTCCATGCATTATCTAATCTTGATGCAGCTTGAGGAAAATCCTATCACAATCACAATACAATCTCATCAAACTGTATTACAATGATACACCTTTTCTTTCTTTTCTCACTGTTTGATTTTCAACCTTTTTCCATACATAAACTACAAATCTGACTATACACTATGTTTTGCAATTTTCAGCATCAAAAATACAAAAGAGACTTTCACATCTCTAAATAGTAATACCCTTTTTTCAAGTTTTGATTTTCAGTCATGATAGAACCCTAATCTTACTATTTTTGGATTTTTACATAAAACATCATTACATATTGGAAGTATTACCGTTGTTTCTCGAATTACACTTTCTAGAAGGTTATTCAAGGTTGTTTTTAGGTAACAGAACAACTGTCAAGTAACAGATCTGATGTTGCAGTGATCATAAAAGAATATTCTTTCTTTTTGTTGAGGATAGAATAGCTTATTCCAAAAATAGAGGTGTAACAGAAACTTTTTTCCACAAGAGGCCTGCACATGCAGTGCTTACACCCAAGCATTATTAATGAAATATATATTTCATAAGAAAAAAAATTGGGCAATGAAGCTGCTGCTTGAAATAGATATAATTGAAACCCCAAACAACAATGTAACCAAAAAAAGGTAATCATGTACTTGATAGCAATTACCAACGATTCCAGATGAGTAACTGAAGAAACTTTTAGCTTTCAAGATGACCCACAAACTTAAAAATACGTTTCATAAAACTGATATGATAACCTTCACTAAAAGCAGTCAAGATTTGGAGCAAATGTTTCAGATTTTAATGAAAAGGAATGGACATTTTCCATTTTTCTATTTGAATGAAAAAACTTAACTCGAAATCACCTTGCTTGTGAAGTAACAGATTTGAACAACAAACTGAAAGAGTAATACCTATGAGAACCAAAATTGTATTTCCCATGAGTGATTTACTAGGTCTGCGAAGAGACAGAGCAGCTCGAGCTCTTTCCCCATTTGAGCTTCCAACTGATGGCAATAAACCAACAAGTGAAATGACCAATGTCATGGTCTTTCTATTTTCCAATACGCTACCAAAGATCAGTAAACCAGCTACTAGAATAGTGAAATGGCTGTGAGATAAAAAACTCAATGATGGCAACCAGAATAGGGTTTCAAACCCTTCAAAGCAAGTGAAGCAAAGAATAATGACCTAAGCTTCCAAAACAAGTGAAACTAAATCCTTTGCTAAGATTGATAAACTTTTGGAGTATGAGAGGACAATTGATGAATTATCAAAAATTATTTAATAGATTTTGAGGTCCGCTCTCTTACCACACAACCGTGGTCTCCCTTTGAACAACCCGCGGTACAACGGTGACAAACATTTAACTATTACCTCTTCCTTTACCGCCCAACCGCGGTCTTTCTTCGGACTACCTGTGGTACAATGTTAGTTCCTTGTAAGCCACTAGCCATTTCCACCACGTTATCGTGGTTACCTCTCTGGCTACCAGCGCTATAGTAGTAGCTGTTGTGCATGCTGCAAGCCAATTCACTGCACTACCACGGTTACCCTTCTGGCTACCTGTGGTATAGCGGTAGTTGTTGTGCATGCCGCTAGCCCCTTTCAGCGCATTACTATGGTTACTCTCTTAACAGTCTGTGGTACCGTGGTAAGACGTATATGGCCTTACCAAACACATGTCGACAAACTCATTTCCGTTTGATAATTGTTGACTATAATAAATACCGATGAAAACGTGCCATGAAATATTACCTCCAAATGTCGATGGCTATTGACTTTTATATTCCCAGGAAATCAAGGCTAAGTCACTTCCAATGTGACATTAAAATATTAACCAATGCCTTTACCTGTTGTCGGCCTTAAGGCCTGATTTAAATGCCAATCCTTTAGACCTGATTCAAATGCAAAAAAGGAGACCAAATAGAATACCTTTACCCAAGGTCGAATGCCACCTTGATATATTCAAAGCTGTATAATTTCCAATGCCAAGAAAATTTTGAGTGACTTATGAAGACTGATTTTGAATGTTAAATTCACACTGCCATGCCATTTACCATAAACCCTTATTATACTGAGCAACATGTTGCATCATGTAAACCATTAACAATTTCAAGATGCAAGAGCCTAATCAAACTACACTGTAACAACCTGTATAAAATTGATTCATTCCAAGGACAAAATAATTAAGATCATCACTGAAACACAATTGATTAAACCAAAAATGTATCACCTGATCAATGGAGAAAATAACTTGTAACCAGAATACCTCAACAAGCACTTGTAATCTGCACATTGGAGTTAAACGATTAGTGCCACCAAGATAATAAAATAAATGAAGTAGATGTGCCAATCAAAAAATGGATCAACTGAAAAGATAACCATCAAGATGCCATATAACCACAAATTGACATCAAGGACAAAAATAGCACAAGAGGGATTTAACAAACTCCCCCTTTGTCCTTGATGGAAAAAACTGAGCCACCAAACCAAGGATAATGAGTTGTAACCGAATGCTCAAAATTTTCCCCCTTTTTGACACAAGGATAAAGGGAGACCAACAAAGATAAATCATAACTAACTATGACATGCCAACAAACTATAGATTGAACCTTTGAGCATCAAAGTATGAGCTACAGGAAGAGCTGACCAGGTCCCCCTATCACCAAGATAGACTGTTTAAGATAACAGAGATTGAGAGACAACTCTCAATCAAGACCTAAGTCTTTCAAAAACATCTTTAGCCAACGGTTTTGTAAAAATGTCAGCAACTTGTGCTTGTGTAGGAACATATTGCAGAGATACCTCATTAGCCAACACCTTTTCATGAAGAAAATTAAACTTTATAGCTATATGTTTAGTTCGAGAGTGCATAATTGGATTTTTTGAGATATTCATTGCACTAGTATTGTCATGCAGAATAGTAATAGATTTTTGAATTTCAATACCCATATCTGATAATGTCTATGACATCCAAATTACCTCTATGCAGCAAGAAGTGGCAGCTATATATTTTGCTTCAGCAGTAGAGAGCGAAATAGACTCTTGCTTTTTGTTGTGCCAAGCCACTAAACGATCTCCAAGAAAGAAAGAAGCACCACTGGTGCTTTTCCTGTCATCTAGACATCCTACCCAATCAGAATCAGTATAAGCTACTAAAGAGAAATCATTGCTTTTGGGATACCAAAGCCCATAATCAATTGTGCCTTGTACATATTTAAGAATTCTTCTCACAGCATTGATGTGAGATTCCTTAGGAGATGAATGAAAATGAGCAACCATATAAACAACTTGCATTATGTCAGGTCTTGAGGCTTTTAAGTATAATAGGCTGCCTATCATTGACCTATAATTAGCTGAGTTTACAACAGGAGAGTCGTCAACTTTGCTAAGTTTACAACCAATAGCCATTGGAGTGCTTACAGGATGACTTTCATCCATTTGAAACCTTTTTAACATTTCTTTTGCATATCTTGCTTGAGATAGAAAGATGCCAGATTCAAGTTGTGAAATCTGAAGACCTAAGAAAAATGATAGTTCTCCCAACATTGACATCTCGAATTCAGATTCCATGATTTGTGAGAATTTTTTACTCAAGGAAATATTGTTGTAGCCAAAAATGGTGTCATCAACATAAATTTCAACAACAAGAATATTAGATCCTTCAATTTTAACATATAGATTGTTGTCAAATCCTCCTCTCATGAAACCTTTTGATAGTAAGTGACTGTCCAATCTAGAGTACCAAGCTCTAGGAGCTTGTTTTAGGCCATATAGAGCCTTTTTCAGCCTATAGACATGATTGGGTTTGTTTTTACAGATAAACCCTTCAAGCTATTCTATGTAAAATTCTTCTTCTAAGTATCCATTTAGAAAGGCAATTTTTACATCCATTTGATATATAGTAAAAATTTTGAAAACAGAATATGCCAAGAAAATTCTAATGGATTCAAGCCTAGCAACAGGAGCAAAAGTTTCACCGAAATCAATACCTTCTTGCTGAGCATATCCTTTGCATACATATCTAGCCTTGTTGCGAACAACATGACCATGTTCATCATGTTTGTTTCTAAAGATCCACTTACCTCCTATGAAATTTTTGTCATCTAGTCTTGGGACTAGATCCCAAGTCTGATTTTTTTCAATTTGATCAATTTCTTGATGCATTGCATTAAGCCACCATTCATCAGTTAGAGCATATCAAAAAAATTGGGCTCAAACTAGGTGATTAAACAAAATGCAGTAAGCTTAGCTATGTCAGCTTTTTCATCATAGTTAATAGATCTTTTCCTTGTTTGAACTCCTACAGATCTATCTCCTATAATCAGATCTTTAGGATGGTTCCTAGCAAGAGATTTTGAAGGAACTTTGGGTTCACATTTTTCTGAGTTGATTTCAGCATCTTCAAGATTTTCTTCAGTAAGTTTAGGGCTTGCTGGTTTTGTTTCAGGCTTTTCAAATTCAAATCTTTCAGTAATTATATCAAGTTCAAATTCGTCCTCTTCATCATCCTGCATAGGTTCAGCATCTAGAAGCAGATTTTCATCAAATTTGACATTTACAGATTCAACAATTTTGTTTAGCCTATTGTTAAAGCATTTATAGGCTCTACTGTGAGTAGAGTATCCTAAAAAGATACCTTCATCAGTTTTAGATTGGAAACTGCCTAAGTTTTCATCATCTCTCTTGATAAAACACTTGCAGCCAAATATTCTGAAATATTTAATTTGGGCAGATTTACCATACCACAGTTCATATGGAGTGAAATTTGATTTCACTCTGATCTACACTCTATTCAAAATGTAGACAGTTGTATGAACAACTTCTTTCTAGTACATGTTTTCCATATTTGCTTGATTCAACATGGTTCTTTCCATCTCTTTTAGAGTCCTATTCTTTCGCTCAACAACCCCATTTTGTTGGGGTGTTCTGGCAGCAACATACTGTCTTTTTATGCCATGTTTGTCATAGTAGTCTATGAATTCTTGTTAGGTGAATTCACCACCTTTGTCAGATCTTATACATTTCAGTTTTAAGTCTAACTCTCTTTCTACTAGTTTTCTAAAAACTTTAAAGCATTCAAAATCTTTTGATTTATTCTTGAGAAAGGTAACCCATACCATATGAGAGTAGTCATCAATAAATAGCATGAAATATTTCTCACCATTTATGGATCTAGTCCTTGTAGGACCACATAAGTCAGTATGAACAATTTGCAGAGGCTTAGTAGAGAAATTTTTCTTGGATTTAAAGCTTACCTTGGTTTTCTTTCCTTTGAGACACTCTTTACAAACAACTTTGTCAGGTTTTCTAAGAAGGGGTAGACCTCTTACATTTTGATTTTTTCTAATTTTGACCATATTGTCAAAATTAATGTGGCCTAATCTCTTGTGCCACAACCAACTTTCATCAACATAACTCATTAAGCATATACCATGATTGTTTTCATGTCCAGAGGTGTCTAGTAAGTTGTAGACATTTCCTTTAGTCCTCCTTCCAACAGCAACAGCTTTGCCAAACTGGTTTTTGATTTCACATCCTTGTGAAGTGAACAGGACTTGATAGCCACTCTCATAGATTTGACTGACACTTAGAAGGTTATGTTTTAATCCTTCTACATAGTATACATTGTAGATTGGAGTGTCTTCATTCAGAAATAGAGAACCTCTACCTTTGATTTGAATCCCAAAATTGTCTCTAAATTTTACATATCCACCAACATAGTCTTCTAGATTTGTAAATTTTTCTTTGTCACTAGTCATGTGGTTTGAACAGCCACTGTCCATGACCCATAGGTCCTTCTTCTTTGAGTGAAAAGGAGTTTGAACAAGCATAGTTTGTTCAATGTTGTTAACTGCTTTGGGTTTCCAGACTTTAATGGTTTTTAGTTGTTTATTCTATTGATCAGCATTGCATTGCTTTGCAGAATGACCCAAATATTTTCATGTAAAACATCTAATCTATCTTGCAAAATCATGATTCTACCTAAAGCCAAATTTAGGAGTTCTAGCATTCATAAATCTGCAAGAATTTACTTTGTGACCAAATTTATTGCAGAAGTAATAGTACCCATAAAAGAGAGGGTAGGAGTTGTAAACCATTCTTTTGCTCCTAAAAGGATGAATATGATCCTTGACAAACTCAGAATGTTTGAGTTCAGGATTTTTGTTTCCAGCAACAACATTGTTCTTTTCACTGTCATTTGAGCATTCACCCTTAACAAAGCCAATACCAGTTTTGTCTTTGTTTGATTTTTGTTTACTGAGCATGTCATTCAGTTTAAGAGTGATTTCATACTTCTCGATAGTTTTCCTGAGATCTACAATCTCATGTTCAATTTTTTGAATTTCTTGGTCTTTAAAACTTATGTCAATGCAAAGATAATCTTCAACTCTCTTGGATTCTTCAAGTTGATTTTTTAAAGAAATTATCTCAAGATTTATGAGTTGCTCTTGTGAACTATCTTGAACAGTATTCTGTTCTTGAGCACGCAACAGTTTCTTAAGTTTTCTTAGCTCTTTTAGAGAACATTTCAGTTCTTCTTCATAGTCCAATTCACCTTCTTCAGCATCATTGATGTTTGTTTCATCTTGCTGAATGATTTCAACCATGAAGATATTTTCATCCTCTTCATCTAGAGAGTCATTAGATTTAGAATCTGTTTCATTTTTGCTAAACAGACTTTTCTTCTTTTTGAAATTAAATTTTTGTTTGAGTCTATAAGCCTTTTTCTTGGCAAATTTCTCAGATTTCTCGTTATCAATGTTTGTGTCACCATAGGGACACTTTGTAGAAAAGTGGCCTATTTTTCCACAGTTAAAGCATTTGAAGGGAAGTTTTCCCTTATACTTTCTAGAACCCTTTTTGAGTTTCCTCACAAAATGGGATTCTTTAGAATCAGAAAATTTTGATTCAGAGAGTTCATCCCTTTCTTTCCTTTCAGCATTAAATGTTGCTTCTTTTGTAGTGGAGTTGTTTTTACTAATCCTCATTTCATAGGTAGTCAGAGTGCCTTGTAGATTGTCAAGGGTAAGCTGGGTAAAAAAATTCTTCTCTTCTAGAGTAGCTACCTTAGCTTCAAATTTTGTTGGCAAGGTTCTGATGACCTTGGTTACAACATCAAACTCCTTGACTTTTTCTCCCAGACCCTTCATGGAATTTACTATTTCATCAACTCTTAGAAAATAGTCAGCAACTTTTTCATCATCCCTAATTTTTAATTCTTCAAACTGATGTTTTAAAGTGAGGACTTTGGACTGTTTTACCTTTTCATTTCCTTGATAGATAGTTTCAAGTTTAGTCTAGATTTCTCTAGCAAAACTGTAGTGCATGACTTTGATGAAGACATCTTTAGTCAATGCACAAAAAAGAGCATGCTTTGCTCTTGCATTGGTTTCATATCTCTTCTTTTCATCAGAAGTAGTTGGAAAAGTAGCTGGTATAGTGCACTCAATCAGTACTATGCTCCAGACATCAAGGTCAATAGAAGTTAAATAAGTCTCCATTCTGATTTTCCAGAATACATAATCAGTTCCATCAAATAATCAAGCTCTAGTCATGGAAGTACCTTCATGAGCTTGAGACATTTTGAATAGACTCCAAGTCTAGAATAAATCCTAGGTTGGAAAGACCTATCAGAGGACCCTAGGCTTTGATACCAATTGTTGGAGTGAAAATACACTAAGAGGGGGGGGGGGTGAATCAGTGTTTGTAACTTCTTAAACAATTTAAACTGAAACTGAAAAGAACCATACATATGTTCTCATTTATCAATGATAGTGTCATCCATGTATTTGAATGCAATCATATAAACTAAAATGAGTAATGTAATTTTGCATTTTAAAGCAGTAAAGTACTGAAGCAAATGAGTCACAAAGACATAAATAGACTCAAGATATGCCAAGCGGAAAACCACTCCTGAACCTGCTGCCTTTTTCAAGCTTTCATTTCAATAATTTATTTTGATAAAGCCTCAATGGCTGATTTCTGAGCACCAACCCCTCTATTTAGAGACACCAATCTCAAGGAGCACCAACCCATTTCCTGATATTCAATAGAATGTACAATAGTATAGAGGATCTCTCTATTTCACTTGATTTCTATCAAGTGCCTCTTGACAGATAAAACATAGAATTTTCAAGAGTCGAAATTGACTCTTTAGAATTCCATGCATTATCTAATCTCGATGGAGCTTGAGGAAAATCCTATCACAATCACAATACAATCTCATCAAAATATATTACAATGATACATCTTTTCTTTCTTTTTTCACTGTTTGATTTTCAACCTTTTTCCATACAGAAACTATAAATCTGACTACACACTGTGTTTTCCAATTTTTAGCAGCAAAAATACAGAAGAGACTTTCACATCTCTAAATAGTAATACCCTTGTTTCAAGTTCTGATTTTCAGTCATGATAGAACCCTAATCTTACTGTTTTTGGATTTTTACATAAAACATCATTACATATTGGAAGTATTACCAATGTTTCTCGAATTACACTTTCCAGAAGGTTATTCAAGGTTGTTTTCAGGTTACCAAACAACTATCAAGTAATAGATTTGATGTTGCATTGATCATAAAAGAAGATTCTTTCTTTTTCTATTGAGGATAGAACAACTTATTCCAAAAATAGAGGTGTAACTAAAACTTTTCTCCACAAGAGGCCTGCACATGCAGTGCTTACACCCAAGCATTATTAATGAAATACATATTTCATATGAAAAAAAATTGGACAATGAAGCTGGTGCTTGAAATAGATATAATTAAAACCCCAAACAACAATATAACTGAAAAGAGGGTAATCATGTACTTGATAGCAGTTACCAATGATTCCAAATGAGTAACTGGAGAAACTTTTAGCTTTCAAGATGACCCACAAACTTAAAAATACGTTTCATAAAACTGATATGATAACCTTCACTAAAAGCAGTCAAGATTTGGAGCAAACATTTCAGATTTTAATGAAAAGGAATGGAAATTTTCCATTTTTCTATTTGAATGAAAAAACTTAACTCGAAATCACCTTGCTTGTGAAGTAAAGGATCTGAACAACAAAATGAAAGAGTAATACCTGTGAGAACCAGAATTGCATTTCCCATGAGTGATTTACCAGGTTTGTGAAGAGACAAAGCAGCTCGAGCTCTTTCCCCATTCAAGCTTCCAACTGATGGCAAGAAATCGATAGGTGAAATGACCAATGTCATGGTCTTTCTATTTTCCAATACACTGCCAAAGATCAGTAAACCAGCTACTAGAACAATGAAATGACTATGAGATAAACAACTCAATGATGGCAGCCAGAATAGGGTTTCAAACCCTTCAAAGCAAGTGAAGCAAAGAATAATGACCTAAGCTTCCAAAGCAAGCGAAATGAAATCCTTTTCTAATATTGATAAAATTTTGGAGTCTGAGAGGACAGTTAATGAATTATCAAAAATTCCTTAATAGATTTTGAGATCCGCTCTCTTACCACACATCCGCGGTCTCCCTTTGAACAACTCACGGTACAGTGGTGACAAACATTTAACTGTTACCTCTTCCTTTACCACCCAACCATGGTCTTGCTTCAGATTACCTGCGGTACAATAGTGGCTCCTTGTAAGATGCTAGTCGTTTCCACCACGTTACCACGGTTACCTTGCTGGCTACCAACGGTATAGCGGTAGCTACTGTGCATGCCACAAGCCACTTCATCGCACTACCGCAGTTACCCTTCTAGCTACCCACGGTATAGCGGTAGCTATTGTGCATGTCACTAGCCACTTTCACCACATTACCGTGGTTACTCTCTTAACAGTCTACAGTACTACGGTAAGATGGTTGCGGCCTTACCAAACACATGTCGACAAACTCATTTTCGTTTGACAATTTTTGACTATAAGAAATACCAACGAAAATGTGGCATGAAATATTACCTCCAAATGTCAATGGCTACTGAATTTTATATTCCCAAGAAATCAAGGCTAAGTCACTTCCAATGTGACATTAAATATTAACCAATGCCTTTACCTATTGTCGGCCTTAAGTCTTGATTTAAATGCCAACCCTTTAGACCCGATTCAAATGCAAAAAAGGAGACCAAATAGAATACCTTTACCCAAGTTTGAATGCCACCTTGATATATTCAAAGCTATATAATTTCCAGTGACTTATGAAGACTGATTTTGCATGTTAAATTCACACTACCATGCCATTTACCATAAACCCTTATTATACTAAGAAACATGTTGCATCATGTAAACCATTAACAATTTCAAGATGCAAGAGCCTGATTAAACCACACTGTAACAACCTGTATAAAATTAATTCATGCCAAGGACAAAATAATTGAGATCATCACTAAAACACAATTGATTAAACCAAAAATGTATCACCTGATCAATGGGAAAATGACCTGTAACCAGAATACCTCAACAAGCACTTGTAATCTGCACATTGAAGTTAAACGATCAGTGCCACCAAGATAATAAAACCAATGAAGTAGATGTGCCAATCAAAAAATGGATCAATTGAGGAGATAACCATCAAGATGCCTGATAACCACAAATTGACATCAAGGACAAAAACAACACAAGAGGGATTCCACAATTTTGTGAATTTAACACAATTACTTTAGTTGCATTCTATCTAGCATCTAGAAATCTTGTTTTTAAGCATAGCATTTCAAGTTCATAACATCTTATTTTCATATCTTAGCTTAATCATGTATAATCATTTAGCAATAGACATGCATGTTGCATAACCTTGTTCTCTAAGTTGTCATTTTGCCAATCTGCTGCTTACACCAACTGAGAGCCAACAACTTACATAGAATCATTTGGAGATAGAGGACAATGAAACATTTTTGAAGGAGTTGTTGTGTTGAGAGTTTGCTCATCTTTAATTTAGTTTCCTTTGATATAATGTTGCATTGGTGTGTTTGTTTACCTTTTTAGTTACCTCGCATATTCACACAAACACAAACTATCAACTCACTTTGCATAGAAATAGAAACAAGATAACATAAGGAAATTAGATTGATAAGTGTAGCAATTGGTAGAATGGGCACTTCTATTTATACTAAGTCATGAAAAACTGAAGACTATAAACAAGTTAATATTTCAGCCACTTTCTATCCTCATGCAATGAATCACCAAGCTAACTCGTGGGTTTACAACACATAACAGTCCTCACCATTTAAATGGTTGAGTTGACTTGTTATAAGGTATAACAAGCTCAAAACAAGTTTCCCAATTTGAATTCCTTCACAAAATTCTGCCAAGTTTACCTTTGACTGAGTCTCAAGGCTATTTATATACTTGTGTGCCTTTTGCAGACTTATTTTTCACTTCAAACACTTCTAAAATGGTGTCACATTCATAAGTTAGTGTCCCTCTTTTATAGCACAGGTAGAATTATTCTTTTATGCTTCAAACTGTATTAATTTCTATCTGAAACATTTATGCAATAGTTTGCAAACTCATACATGCCTCCAATGTTTGACTTGGTCTCAAACTACTTTATGTGATTGTTTAATGTGTTGGTTATAATGCTTTAAAGGTTGTGCCTTATTATTATATGTGCCTTATTCTATTATGCACTTCACTTAAGAATAACACTCTATATTGCGCTTATAGATTATAATTAATGGCTTTCTACATATATTATATATAATATATATATGTATATATTTATATATATCCTCCTTTGTCATATTATATATATACACATATATATTAAATATATATATTAATATATATATCACTATATTATTTTTCACATATATTAGTATATATACTATATATACATAATGTACATATGCATATATATATATATATATATGCCACCTTAGTCCAATCGGTATCCCCATGCATATGGCTAATTTGTCCATGAGCATGTGTAGGTATGTCTACCTACATATACTCATGTATGTATTCACTCACATGTATGGGTTCACCATAGACACATACATATATGCATATATACATTTAATGCACATATCTCATTGATACACAAGGAAGGACTTCAACTAAACATGAAGACTTCATCACATTCCTCATTCTAGATAATCATAAAACAAGATTGCAAACCAACATAAACATTCACAATCAAAACAAAAGATCACTTACCCATTACCCAAACTGACTTGACTTAACTAAGACCAACTAGGGAATGAGTGTGTGAATGCTCAATTAGGCTCATAAAGGGTTACCATACCAAGCTCCTCTCCTGAGTGATACTCCCCTTCTCTTCTGAAGGTTTGAACCTATTCCTGCATTCATCTTAGTACATCACATAGGTAGTTAGTCATTCACATAAAATCCATTAGCATCCTAAATCATTTGCATCATCAAATAATTCATATTACAATACATATTTAATCATCACTTTCTATCAATATAGGACATAATCATACCTTCAAAATTAATAACATCATAATGCACATTTAGTATTTCATTCACCCATTGAGCATATTAAAGTTTTGATTCACCTTTATCATCAAATTTACTCACAAGGTAAAAGTAGCCCAATAACTAAGAAATGGTGTGTAACATACTCCCCCCTTGTGAATCATCGTCCCCAATGATTTAAAGTACTTAAACATATAGATTAAGTCAAATAAGGTTTTACTTTCCATTTTCTAAATCATGCAAGAAATAAGTATATTTTCATCAATCTTCCCTCATAGCATGACCCTTTTTAATCTTGTTCTTATTGAACCTTACACCGAGTGACTATGCTAACATACAAGGAGAACTTGTGTACTTCATGCATACCTTCCCTTTAAAGAACTATACATCATAATTATATTAATTCCTTTGTACTTCATAAGTACATTAGTAATTGTATCTTATATGACACTTATATGATAGTGATTGGAAAATAAACTCGTTCCCACTGGCTAATACAATTATCCTTAGTGTAACCCAAATGAAAAAGAATGTTGATGTATTGCACACTACATCATGGGTCCTCCCATCCTTCCATATGGTATTTACACCATCAGACAACTCAGAAGCTAAGACCATCCATCATTGACACAACCCTCTACCTTAAACATAATAATATTGCTTCCTAATTTAAACTTTGTATTGACAAAGTTTTCCTTCACCCTTTTAATCTACTATGCCATTTGACAACCTTTTTTGTCTAAGGTTAATCCTATTTCCTAGCTTATCTCAGCTTCATAGAGATTCAACCCTTCTTCCCATATAATGTACCAAATTTTAATGATAAAAGTTTTATTGTAATATAAGTATTCTACAAATCCTTCAAGATTTGGTTTATCCCTTTTTCCTAATTGGTTAACTTAAAGTAATGGTTTGAGAATTTATTCAATTGATTTTTTTATAAGATGATCATGATTTACACTAAACCTTAATGCTACTTGAGTGCCCCATCTGAGATAACCTTCTCAGGAATATTAAGCATTTGCTTAGCACAATATGTTGTTTAGGACTGATATCCTATAAATCTAATTTCCTAATCAAAATTGGTGACCTTGGTGAGTCTCTCCACCATAACATTATGCTAGTTCTATTGACGTAGAAAGATAAAAAATATTCTTATGATCTACCACTTCGCCTCTAGAATTCCCTAAGAGTATACTAGTCTTGTTGTTGACGACATCATGTCTTCATCCTCTGGCATACTAGATAACAACTTGCTACATACCTTGTATCATCTTACTCTATACCCTTCTAGAATATAGTGGTTCCTCATCCAACAAATAATATTTTCATTCATGTATCTCCTAAATATGACATCAATTTACCTCATTTCATTCCTTAATCTTCCAAAATTTGGTACATAGGTTCTTTCTTTGATTCATAATAGTCCATCCCGACTAAGTGAAAACCTCTTCCATGGACTTTTTCTCATTCGATCCTTGAAATATATCGATTAGATATTTTCATGGAGATAAAACTCCTTCATCATATGACATCCATAACTTGGATTTCTCTCACCCTTAAAGCATTCCCAAATCCATAGTCCAACTTCTAGATCAATTTATCTCTTTCGATGAGCATTTTAGAGTGTCGAGTAACATTTTTTTTAAATCATGTTGGCTTGATATTATCTTCCAAAAGATATCAACAATTATTACATACCTAATTTCCAAACATGAACATTTCTTGATAACTCAAATTCATGAGTACATAAATCTTTCTTTCATTTTACATAGGCAATAATCTTGCCTTCCATGATTTAGCATACTTCCTATCTTTTCCAAAGTATCAATTGATGCAAAAAAAATGTGTTGTAAATATTTATTTCTCATTGGTCATAAGCCTTGAACTTTCCACTCCCTTTCTCTAATACCCTAACCTCTTAACTTTAGCAACCTTATTATGGTTATTAAGTTCAAGACTTTGGTTAAAAATTCTCTCCTACTAGAGATACAACATTAAACTTCATTGAAAAGGGTACTTATCTAAGTACATCTACTCTCCTTCCCCCTTAGTTTTTCCAAAACATTAGATCATCTTATAGTTGAATTCTTTGCAATCACTCACTCTCTCTAAATTGAATTGATTTATCATTCCTTGTTGTTGGCTTTTAATAGTTGATTGACTATTACTTAACTCTCTTACCCTCCATGGTATTCCTTGAATATGCATTTTCATTCACAAAATTGGATTCATCATCGGCTTCCAATCTTTCAAAATCAATAGTTAGATCCATCGTAATGAGATCTAAAGAATAAACATCTTACAAGCTAAGGGATACTCTAGTATTTCATTCCAATTCTCTTTTCCATATATACTAGTATCCTTTTAACCATATTCATCAAAATATCTTCTAAACATAAGAACATACTTTCGTTGACAAGTTGGTAAGATCCATTTGAATTTCAACCAAACTATGCTCAAACTAAGCCCTTTATCAGAATTGTTTTATTTTTCTTTCTAAGCTATTACCTTGCAATCATCTTTCTAAGGAATTTTGTCCAAGTTATTGGTAATTCCACTTTCTCATAACTTAAGACACACTAAGGTTGTTTGGTTCTTTTCCCCATTTGAGTAAGAACTTCCAAATTGACCTTTCTAATTCCAGTTGGTGGAATAATGTTGGATTTTATTATTCATAGGTTGCTTCTTTTTCTGACCTTTTTGGTCTCTACCCTTATTCCAAGTTATCAACTTCCACTCTTGATTCCGATTATCTTTGCAAGATTTTTAATCTTGAATAGAATCAAGTTTTTCAATGGTTATCCAACCTCTTTGGATACCTCTCTAGTTGATTTTAATTCACAAAATTTTGACTTTCTACTTCGTCTAAGTTTTTGATTTATGCTAACAATTAGTTATTTTTCAATTAATCATACTTATACCTATATAGTATCCTTAATCCAAATTCCTTGACTCTTCACATCTATGGGTTGCTATCAATAATGGAAATTTACTTCAATTATTTCTATCCCTCAGAGTCATTTACACTATTTCGTAGGGTGAAGGTACTCATTGGAATTCCTATATAACCTTCCTACTGAACCTGGTTGCATAATCTTCTGCAATCCAAAGGTGTATCTTAATGAGTTGTTGGTTTAGGAGTTTTCAACACCTGGGACGACTCTTCCTAGTCCCAAACTTAAATACGTTTTCAAGAATCTTAACTTCCTTTTTGTTTCCCCTTTGTTCTTTTCCTCTTGCCATCTTGGCGTAAGAACCTTTCAACCATTATATTTTTATATGGTTTATGCATCACTTACATAATAAGCTCATAGGTTCCAGTGCTAAACCTAGTAGCTTTGATACCACGTGTAACATGCCCATTGTTCTACCCAATAATTTTTCTATATTTTACCCACAAGTGAATTGTTTATACATCAATCCTAATGAGCTCCATAATATATGCACCATTTGAAACATAACCTATCCAAACTTTTCATTTCATAATCAAAGAATCTTTTCAATAATATAAGAATGATTTCACTTTACATAAATATATTCAAGATAACATTTCAAATTTTCAATTTCCATATAGATGGATACATGATTATATATGTAGCTTAAACAATTTGAATTAACAATAAATATTAACTAATACAGATGTCTCAACAATGGTGCATACATTCTAGATGTCCCCTTTCCTTGGTGCATACCTTCTAGTTGTCCCCAATACTAGCCCATACATTTTTAATTCTTTAATTATAAATGCCAATGGTCCATAATTTCCTCCAAAACTTGGCCACCAACTACATGAGGAGAAGCATCACTCAAGAGATTTTCCACCAACCATGGACTTACTGCAGTCCCTACACATCTACCAAACTTGGTAAGATGGCCCTCCCTTCAACGAAGAGATTGGTTCAGTAACCTCATCCTTCAAATAGCCTTTTCTGAGCATAGTGATGTGTCCTACATATCTAGAGCTACCATAATTTCTACTACCTCATCTTTGATTACCTTAGCCTAGAATGTAAATTAGATCACACAGTGAACTGATAGTGTAGACAGTGGCTACCTACACTACTTTGGCCAAATATTTATCACCTAGTAACTTTGAGTGAGTTCATCTGTTCACCACATTTAATTTCTTGATTTGTATTAACAATTAGTATTCTATTCAAAGACTATCCCCTTTCTTATGGATTATCCTAACCCTAGGAATAACCTTCCCATTAACTCATATCTAAATGACATTGCTACTAAGTATCTAAAAGAGACTCTATCTTACCAATTGACCACATGGATAAACATAACATCATAACAATAAATGACTCTATTTCAATAGTATAATCTCAACAATAAAATTCTTCATTCTAGAGTGTAATATCAACAATAAATGACTCCTATCAAAAGTATAATCTCATCAATAAATGACCTCAATTAAAAGTATAGCCTTCAACAATAAATGACTTCAAACAAGAGTATAATCCCATCAATAAATTACCTCAATCGAAAGTATAATATTCAATAGTAAAACACTTCAATAAAAGCTAAAATCAACAATCAAATGATCAATATAATTATTTAGGATAATCCCAACCTATGTTCTTTAATCAATAATCAAGTAAACATCCCAACCAAGTAGTTTATTCTCAACCTTGGGTTTAAATCAAAGTAAAGTAATGATCAAGTGATCAATCAAGTATAGATTATCAATACAGTTTTCATGATGTCACTTCCTATCGATGATGATATGCCTAGTATAGACAAACTACTTATAGTGTTGACAACTACTTATAGTATCAATACTTCACATTCATACAAATTCCCTTATATATGGTACATACATATCTTTATATATGCCAAAACAAAAGGTTTTATCAACATAATAAACAACCATGAAATATGCAAGCATAAACAAGAATCTCAACATACTCTAAACCATTTCTTTCCAATGAAGTAATCATAACTATTTAACCTTTTAAATATAGTAGTCAAAACTATTTAACCTTTCCAACATAAATGACAAAGGTATAGAAACTAGCATGCTTGTATAAAAGCTCCAAGTGATTAAACTCCCTTCCTAGCTCAATTCCTCAAGCCCACTTGATACTCCCTCCAAGATGAACTTAATTCCCACTTTAACCTCTCACCAATTCTCTCAATGATCACAAATTAACTCAATAAAATAACTCCCTCACTTACAAACTCTCAACTCACTTTACATAGAAATTGCACTGTAGGATAACATAAGGAAATCAGATTGATAAGTGTAGAAATTGGTAGAATGAGAACCTTTATTTACACTAAATCATGAGCAACTGAATGCTACAAACAAGTTAATATTTCTACCACCTTTCTATCCTCATGCAACGACTCACCAAGATAACTCACAAGTTTGCAACACATAACATTCCTCACCATTTAAATGGTTGAGTGAACTTGTTATAAGGGAAAACAAGCTCAAAACAAGTTTCCTAATTCAAATTCCTTCACAAAATTCTGCCAAGTTTACTCTTGACTAAGTCTCAAGGCTATTTCTAAACTTGTGCATCTTTTGCACTTCAAACACTTCTCAAATTGTGCCACATTCATACCCTCTTTTATAGCATAGGTAGACTTATTCTTCTAAGCTTCAGATTGTATTAACTTCCCTTTGAAACATTTACACAACAGTTTGCAAACTCATACATGCCTCCAAACTTTGTTTGACTTGGTCTCAAGCTACTTTATGCATAGGTTTAATGTGCTAGTTATAATAATTTAAAGGTTGTGCCTTATTATCACATGTTCCTTATTCTATTATGCACTTCACTTAAGAATAGCACTCTATATTCTATTTAGAGATTATCATTAATGGCTTTAAACATATTATATATAATATATGTATATATATCCTCCTTTGATATATATACATTTCACAAGTTTTAACAAATACATTGATTATCGATTATCAAACATATATAAATGTATAAAGAATATAATATTACATATATATAGACCTAAATATATATATATATTAATATATATGTCACTATATTACTTTCTACATATATATTTATATATATATATATGCATATACATAATAATATTTTGATCTTTATAAAACACTCATACTCATAACCTTTGATGGATATATATACACAAAATGTACATGTGCATATATACATATATGCTAGTCCAATCGGTATTCCCATGCATATGGGTAATCCATCCATGAGCATGTGTAGGTACGTCTACCTACTTATATTCATGCATGTGTTAACTCATATGTATGAGTTTACCATAGACACTTATATATAGACATATACATTTAATGCATATATCTCATCGATACACAAGGAAGGACTTCAACTCAACATCAATACTTCATCACATTCCTCATTCCAAATAATCACAAAACAAGATTGCAAACCAATATAAACATTCACAATCAAAATAGAGGATCACTTACCCATTACCCAAATTGAATTGACTTAACTAATACCAACTAGGGAATGAGTGTGTGAATGCTCAGTTAGGCTCAAAAAGGGTTACCAAACCAAGCTCTTCTCCTAACTGATACCCCCCTCTCTTCTAGAGGTTCAAACTTCTTCCTACATTTAGCTTAGTACATCACATAGGTAGTTAGTCATTCACATAAAATCCATTAGCATCCAAAATCATTTGCATCATCAAAGCATTTATATTGCAATAAATATTTAATCATTGCATTTCCTATTGATATAGAGCCTAATCATACCTTCATAAGTAATAACATCATAATGCACCTTCAATACTTCATTCACCTATTGAGCATATTAAAGTTCTAATTCACATTTATCATCTTATTTACTCACAAGGTTAAAGTAACCTGGTAACTAATAGACAAGGTGTAACAGAGTTGATTGTTGAAACACCACATCTCCAATAAATGACCTTAAACTAAAAAAATGCCAAAAAGAGATAAAAAATAATTGATCTGGTATACAAGCCTTAAAAATTATATTGATAATTTTTTTTGAATAATTACAATATACAACAGTGAATCCTTCTAATAAGAAAAAAGTGCAACCCTAGATGAGACCATAGATGAGGATTAAATTATATCATAAAATGTATCCCCATCTTATGACTCGAGATAAAAAAAAAGGTAAATGACCAAAGTTTAGCTTAAGTATGCCAATGTAAAAAAAAAGGGGACCTAATAATTATTTGATAATTAATTATATGATTTTCCTACTTTACTCTTAACACTTTCAAGAGGATATTAATCATGTATAATTTTGAAGGATCTTATATTCTTTCAAGAGGAATGAATTATTCTATAATTTTTTGTGTCAAAAGAATTCAAGAATGAAGTGAAATATGAGAAGATAAGAAATATATTTTTTAAAAGGGCCAAGAAAATAAATAAATTATAAAATATAGGGTAAAAATTGACAAGGTAATAAAGACATGTGATAAATAGTGTAGTGTAGAAAAATGTATCCCTCTATATTTTAACATTTGTTTTGGGCCCTCCCTACTAAAATTAGGATCCTTTATGCCTTATTTGGCTATATTTTGTATCTACAAGCCTTAATTAATGCATCTTTCTGAGGATAATCCCAACACATATCTTAAGACCAATCAATATTTAATGATCTTGGTTTGTATGACCCAGATTTAGTGATCTAGGACTCATACGCCACCTTGGGCATATGGGTCCCACCTAAGTTTTGGGGTCTAAACCTAAATTTTGCATAATACTTAACCTTTCTTGAAATTTGTGTCCCAAACCTAGGCTACTAGGACTCATATGCCCCAACTTGAGTATGAGTCCCGCTTTGCCTAGACCTAATTGAATTCAATTCTTGTTGGGATTTTATTCTCCTAGATCTAATGTCAACTTGTAGTGTTGTAATTTCAAGAAATTTGGCATAAACAAGTATAAATACAAGGATATTTTCCATATTTTCTCCTAACACTTTTTGAGATCAAGAATTATAGAAAATTGGAGATCATAAGATTTTATAAGAGCATTCAGGAGTGATTATCAATCTTTTTGGAACATTATTCAAAATTCAAGAATCATATCAAAGTCATCATGCATCATGTTTGTTTTGAGCTAACATTTTTTTATGTAGGTTCTTATGATTCAAGCAAGCATTCAAGTCAAGATCTACAACATACAATCAAGAATCAAGATCTACATTCATGCTAGCCATTACATATAAGATTACAACCTTTTATTCAAGGGTTTGGTGAGTTACAACATTACATATTGTTCATTCATCATTCCTTCATTCTATTTGATTTCATTTCAAGGTTTGATTACCAAAATAGGGTTTGACCAAGGCAAACCCTTATCCACTAACAAAATAACATTTTTCCCTCTCTTTGATGTGTGATTTGTAGATTCAGGTTGAAGATCCATTGAAAGAGTAAGATTTTGGAAAAATTTGTCAAGCTATCAAGTTGTCAAAGTTCTCACCTTTATTGCAAGTTCATGGAAAGTCACATACAGGTTGCAATTTAGTGTGTCAAACTCAGAGATTTGACAAGAGAGAAGCTACGGGAGAACATTAGAGCATATAAAAGTTTCAGAATCAACCCTGATACTGGGACTAAATCACCACTTGTGGTGTATGAGTCCAAATATACCAGATTTCAAGCATTTTCTATAGATCTTGGTTTAGTAATTCCAGATTCCAATTTTAACCTAAACCCCTAAAATGGAACTAAATCGCCCCTATTGGTGTATGAATCCCAATGTGCATTAAATTTTTTTTGGGGGATTTTAGACCTTCATTCAAGCCTCTTGTTGGGTCTCAAAAATGCAGGTTTGAACCACGAGAGGTTTCCAAGCTCTCACAACACTTTTAGCCAACGTACAAGGCCAATCGATGCAATTGAACCTTTTGCTCTTCAGGCTCTACAAAACCCAGGCGGGTGCACCTATGTGTATATTACAAATTTAAATGTGTTTCCTGGTTGATCAATCTATCCACAATGGAAATGGATGGTGGACAGATAAAATTACTACACCTACTCCTACTCCTACTACACAAATGAAAGGTTTTTGAATAAATGTTTGATATGAATTTATATCTCTAGGTTGTGGCAGATCAGTGCCTTCTATCCACATGGGCAATGGAGTCAAAAATAGAAAATGATGTGTTTTCCTCCTCTGGTTTAATTCAAGTTGTTAGGAACTTTGTAAAATAAAATCTTATGACTAGCATATAATTTCATTTATTTATGGCTTGCACAAATTATTCTGGAATGTTCTCTAACCTAGTTCCTCTTAAATTATCCAAAAGAAATCTCACAAAAACTGTGACTTACTTGAAGGGATTTAATTCTGATTTGTAGACACCAGCAAATAAAAATCACACAAAGTGAAAACATGCACTTTGATGAATCGAGATTATGCTTGATATATTAATTCAAATGATTAGAAGACTTTGAATTGGAGAGACCCAAGATTAAAAATAATACAAATTATAGCATCTCAACAACTAAACTCAGAAAGATTTCACCAATTTATGAAAATTTTCTCCATTGCATTATTTCAGGAAGGTTTGTACATTATTCCTATTCGCAGTCTTATTTTTCTGAGAAATCTAACTCCTATAGTCTGACTACCACTCTTCCCCCCTCTGCAATTGATTTTCAAAATATTTATACATCATATCTGAAGAGTCACGACCCTTCACCTTCCTGGTAAAATCATTTGTTATTTCATGACAGCAATTAAAATATTTAATTGTGTTGCCTTATCGGCAAATTAAATATTTTTTACATAGTTCGCCATTCTTTATTTCTTCACATTATACTACCTTTATGTAATACTTCCTATAGCTTTCCCTTGCTTACCGCTTCACCACGGTCAACATCTTCAATACTGGCGGTATGGCAGTCTTTGACTCTTCCATGCTTCGCTCCACCTACTGCTTCCTTACCGCTAAACCGCAGTCATCATTTTAGCTCCTTGCAGTATCATGGTTTACCTGCCATAGTCAATCCTCTTCTCACCACTCTACCGCTACCCCTATCTCAACCTGCTGTAGTATCACAGTGTTTTTTGTTGTCCTTAACTGTCTACCACATCACTGCGATCATTGACATGACTGTCAGTGGTTCTGGGGTGACTTTCTCTTGACTGCTATGTTGCCACTGCCTGCCTACTACGCCACCATGGATAGTGTGATGTCCCCCCGTGGTTGTGTAGTGACTGTCTCTTGACCACGTGCGGTGGTGTGGTAAGCATTTTACACTTGCCCCTTAACCGCCACCCACTGCTTGCTTCATTGATTGATGGCTGCCTTTGTTGAGGGTTACCGTGCCACCGCAGTCAGTCTGATGACTGTCCGCGGTGTAGTGGTGGCTTCCTATTGACCACGCCACCACAGTTAGTCTGATGACTGTCCGCAGTGTAGCGGTGGTTGCCTATTGACCACGTCACCACGGTCAGTCTGATGACTGTCCGTGGTGTAGCGGTGGTTGCCTATTGACCGCCAGACCTACCCTCCACTGCACAACCGACATCCACTTAAAAAATGTTCGTGGTAAGGCGGTATGTAGTGAATTTGAATTTTATGGGTGACGGTAAATAGGTATAAGTTATTTTTTAGCTTTATGGATAGTGATGAAATGAAATATTTTAGGAGAAAGATAGGAAAAGGGCATGAATAAATAAAATCCCTTAGGGTATTGATGGAAAATTTAGGCTAAAGTGGGAAAAAACCTTAGGGATTTTAATGGAATTTTGGGTTCTAATAGTGGCTCCTGTTGGGGATGAGTGATTTAACAAATCACTACAAGAATCTATAATATCTCTGGGAGAGCAGACCAAGCTAAGCCATGAAAAAATGAAGGCAATGGTAGATGGAGGGAATGAAAAAGTGAAGGATATGAAAATGGAGCAAATGGGGAATGGAAAATCGTACACTACTATACATGGAAAAGAAGATTTTTCAACAAGGGAAATTCTGAGAATGTCCATGTATTGGCAAACCCAGACCCTTCAAAAACTACTGTGCATGGAAGAGAATGATTAAAGAGGTTTTTTAGGAATTGTCCATGCACTAGAAATCCCTAATCCTCTATGTCTGCTATGGTTCAAAAATTAAACCACAAAGGATGGCGCCAGGCCACCCAAAAAGAAAAATCTACACTTTCCTCTGTCATAGACCTTATTCTGAATAGAGCTCATCGAGTTTCTTATAAAACTATCCATCCCACCTATCCTGTTACATACACTGCCATTGAAAACCTTCAGGAAACCACTATACTCAAGTTGATTCATATTCATTTCATCACTCTACATTTCATCATTCCTATTATCATATGAAAAATATTTATCATCCTCAGCATACAAAGTGTATCCACATTCAAAAAAACATTCATAGGTTTGATCATTATCATATGTTGTTGAATGATCCAACAACTGCACTGGGACCCGAAAATTTGAATACTCCTTATGGCAACCAAAAAATTCTATCTCATCAACATCTTCTAAAATAATCAAATCAAAATTACTTTCCATTTATTTTCTATCATCATTTGGCATTGACACATACATTTGATCCATACAGTCTTCTTTATACATACTTGAATCAACAAATACTGAACACTTATCATCAACAACATGCAAACCAACATCCTCTTCTTGCAAGCAAGAATAATTTAAATCACATACCACCTCTTGGACACAAATGGATTCATGATCAACTTCAGAAAATTTACCACTATGAGAGATGGACATGGAACCATTTGAATCATTACACATAGTACCTTCACTATCAAAGCATATATAGGCTGGAACCAAAACTCTGGAATCATCTTTATGTGCATACTTCTGGTATTCAAGAGTTAACAAATCTGAAACTTGCTCATTGTTGAGTGAACAGGTCTCTGCTTCCATATCTTCTACCATGTCTCCAACTTCTTCTTGATCTTCATAAGGACTGCAACAATAATCCTGTTGTAGATTCACAAGTTCTTCTTCACAATTTGAATCACAATCTGTTATGCAAGAGAAACTCTCCATATCTTCATTGTTGGATAGCATGATATCTTCTATTGCAACTTTTGAAGCACTGTTGGTGGTATCCACATACCTCGTCCCAAGTATGGAATCAATAATTTTATTCACTGCATACAAGGCACACTGTTTTGATGATTCTGTCCAATAAACTGATTCAGGCTTTGATGCTATTAGAAGTTGTGCAACAAATGTGGGTCTTGTTGGCCTAAAATGAGGAGGTAATTGCATATAAATGTCTGCCATCCTATTGTACAGAGAGTTTGCATCTTCTCCCTTATATCTCCTTATGTCAAAAAAGGAATCCATAAGATTTTTGCCTCTCTTCAATTTGAATATACTCATCAAAATTATTGTGTTGTGAATAGAGTACATTACCTTTGTTTCCAAAATTCTTCTCAATTGCATCATGGGGCACTTGTGGTGTCCAAGATCACCTGAAATTTGTGTCTTCATTCTTACTGAATGATGACCCATTCGGTGATGTATTTGGAACACTTTTGACTCCCAATTGCAGCAATTGTTGGTTCACTTGTAGCATCTGTTGGTTCAATTGCAGCCTTTGTTGTCTCAATTCCTTTAACTCTCTTATTGACTGTTGTCCTCTTTCTGCTTCTGCCATCTTGACAAAATTTTATTGCTCCACAACATCCATGCATTATATATCAAATTAAAATAGAGTTGCCACTTAATTTTCCAAAAGTAGGAAAATGAAATAGATTGCTTTGGTTTACCCCAGCGGAATCTCCAAAAAAAATAAAAATGAAAAACTTTGTTGACTCTATAAATGGAAAGGCTGAAAAATATCCCTGAGTAATTCCCTAGCAGAGTCGCCAAACTATTGGGTCTCAAAAATGCAAGTTTGAACCACAAGAGGTTGCCAAGCTCTCACAACACTTTTGGCCAACGTACAAGGCCAATCGATGCAATTGAACCTTTTGCTCTTCAGGCTCTGCAAAACCCAAGCAGGTGCACCTATGTGTATGTTGCAAATTTAAATATGTTTCTTGTTTGATCAATCTATCCACAATGGAAATGGATGGTGGACAGATAAAATTACTACACCTACTCCTACTCCTACTACACAAATGAAAGGTTTTTGAATAAATTTTTGATATGAATTTGTATCTTTGGGTTGTGGCAAATCAGTGCCTTCTATCCACATGGGCAATGGAGTCAAAAGTAGAAAATGATATGTGTTTTCCTTCTTTGGTTTAATTCAAGTTGTTAGGCACTTTGTAAAATAAAATCTTATGACTAGCATATAATTTCATTTATTTATGGCTTGCACAAATTATTCTGGAATGTTCTCTAACTTGGTTCCTCTTAAATTATCCAAAATAAATCTCACAAACACTGTGACTTACTTGAAGGGATTTAATTCTGATTTGCAGACATCAAAAAATAAAAATCACACAAAGTGAAAACATGCACTTTGATGAATTGAGATTATGCTTGATACATTAATTCAAATGATTAGAAGACTTCGAATTGCACAGAACCAAGATTAAAAATAATACAAATTATAGCATCTCAACAACTAAACTCAGAAAGATTTCACCAATTTATGAACATTTTCTCCATTGCATTATTTCAAGAAGGTCTGTACATTATTCCTATTGCCAGTCTTATTTTTCTAAGAAATCTAACTCCTATAGTCTAACTACCACTCTACCCCCCTCTGCAACTGATTTTCAAAATATTTATACATCATATCTGAAGAGTCACGACCCTTCACCTTCTTGGTAAAACCATTTTTTATTTCATGACTGCAATTAAAATATTTAATTGTGTTGCCTTATTGGCAAATTAAATATTTTTTACATAGTTTGCCATTCTTTATTTCTTCACATTATACTACCTTTATTTAATACTTCATGTAGCTTTCCCTCGCTTACTGCTTCACCACAGTCAACATCTTCAATACTGGCGGTATGGCAGTCTTTGACTCTTCCATGCTTCACTCCACCTACCGCTTCCTTACCGCTAAACTACAGTCATCATTTTAGGTCCTGGCAGTATCACAGTTTACCTACCACAGTTAATCCTCCTCTCACTACTCTACTGTTGCCCTTATCTCAACCTCTCGTAGCATCACGGTTTTGTTTGTTGTCCTTAACTATCTACTACATCATCGCGGTCAATGACATGACTACCAACGATTGTGCGGTGACTGTCTCTTGACCGCTACGTTGCCACTGCCTGCCTACCACACCACCACGGACAGTGTGATTTCCCCTCATGGTTGTACGGTGACTGTCTCTTGACCACCATAGTCACCGTGGTCTATGGTTTAACTGCTCGTGGTACTGCGGTATGTCCTCTGACTACTCACATGTCGATGACTTACCGTCCACCACAACCCTATGGTCTATGTTTTGACCACATGCGGTGGCGCAGTAAGCACTTTACGCTTGCCCCTTAACCTCCACCCACTGCTTGCTTCATTGACCATTATCTTCCTTTGATGATGGTTACTGTGCCACCACAGTCAGTCTGATGATTGTCCGTTGTGTAGCGGTGGTTGCCTCTTGACTGCCAAACTTACCCTCCACCACACAACCACCATCCACTTGAAAATAATCTGCGATAAGGCAATATGTAATGAATTTGAATTTTATGGGTGATGGTAAATAGGTATAAGGTATTTTTTAGCTTTATGGATAGCGGTGAAATGAAATATTTTAGGAGAAATATAGGAAAAGGGCATGAATAAATAAAATCCCTTAGGGTATTGATGGAAAATTTAGGCTAAAGTAGGAAAAAACCTTAGGGATTTTAATTGAATTTTGGGTTCTAACACCTCTCTAGTTTCTAGGTGCACCTTTGTTTATCTCCTGTTTGTTATTTTGATTTAAGTTCATTTTCTAAGTCATTACCATTAGGTTTTGCATATCATTTACATTTCTTGTCTTTCCAAGCCTTGCTTGGTGGTGAACCCTCTTATATTCTTTAATCACACCCCTAGGACACCTTATTGAAGATCTCTTTCCTTCATTTCCATCCTAATATTGAGATCTCTAAGGTTTCCTTGAATGAAATAGGGAAAGGTCCTAAACCCTAGTTCCATCTCCTAAAAAGTGGAACCTACCCCCCCTTTCATTTTCTTTATTTTATTTTGGTGAACCTAGCCTTTAGAACACCTTATTTCTAATTTGGAGTGCATCATAGTCCTAGATCTAGCTTACATTAACTTGGCATTAGGCCTTGCATTAGTTAATTTGTATTTAGGGCTTCTAAATTATGGATTAGTGAAAGTGCATATAGGTTGCATTTTTGCATCTTGCATCATTGAATTTTATTTGAAATCTATAATTGCACATTATCTAGACATCATTCAAACCAGAAAACCTAACATTCCCTTAGAATTTGCTGAAATTAGTGCAAAAACCCTAATCTGAAACTCATACGCCCCTTTGTGCGATTTAGTTCCAGTACATGTTGTTTTGCCTGATTTCTAGGTATTCTATGTTAACTGTTTATTAGCATTTGAACCCTTGAAAAACCCTGACTGGGACTCATATGCCCCTCTGGGTGATTTAGTCTCGTGTCAGATCTTAAACTACATTTTTTAGCAATAGAAACCATATTTTTGTGCTTTTGTTGGTTGTTATTACATTTTTATTTCAGTTTGTAGAATTTCTATTTTCTTCATTTCATAGAATCTATCTTAATTTGATTCATTTTGTGCATTGCTTAATTTCAAAATTGCATTTACATATTTCATTCTACATTACTACGTTGCATTGCATCACGCATATGTGCTTTGGTAAGTTATGGATGTCCTTTAAATCATTAGTGGGTGTGTCAAGTTGTGCTTTTGGAAATGATCCTAATGAAATTGAACTCACTTATGCTCAATCAACTCCTAATACATTTCCTCCTCATGATGTTGACATCATTGGAGAAGATGATGATAACATGAACAACCTCATAAATGATTTCCTTAACAACCTTGAGACTAATGCATACTTTTACCCTTCTATGAAACAACCAACACAACTTGAGATGTTTGGCCTTGAGACACAAACTGAACTTAAGCTCCTTGCAATAGGTGATCCTAGCACCTCCAACCAATCAAACATTCAACAATCCTATGTTAACAAAGTAACCAACACATCATTTAACCTTAAGTGGCATATGTAAAAGGATTCTCAATCTTAAGCAAATAAGGATGTGATACAACAAGCGAACATGAAATTCATCAACTCTTCGAACAAATACCAACTGAAGATACCAAAGGGTTAGGATATCAAGATCCTCCTCCCGACATAAGTGTCCTCGAGTTTCTAAAGAACAACCAATGCCTCGTAATAATGATAGTGATGATAGGATCATCTTAAGTCCTCCTCCTCAACTTCTAACTCAAGAAATTGGTGAATCTAGCAAGCAACAAAGGCCTTACAAACTAAAGAAACTACAATTAACTTGTCCACCATCTGCAACTAAAAGAACTTTACATATACTTCTAAGCCGAGGACTAATTACATTACCACCCATGTGAGAAAATTGATTTCCAAATCCTAAGATGACAAAGACATCACATTGTCGATACTATAGAATTTTTGGACATAGTACTTATGAGTGTCATTCTTTAAAACAAACATTTAAAAAGTTTGATATCATAGAAATAATCCTTTAAAGCATGTCCTTCTACTCCTTGACATGTAATAGTCGTAGAATCTTAAAATTCTCTTTATTACATGTTACACATTTATTGCAAATCCTTTCAAAATACAAGGAGCTCTTTTTCATCACCTACCTTGGCTCATTCTTATCTTACACACAATGGGGGAAAGAATTAGATAACCTTGTCCTTGTAGCGCATTTTTCATTGTCCCTTTCACTATTTGTCTGCCTTCTAAATATGATGAACATGATTGGAATACAAAGGACTTGCTAATATATTGACTCACATGTGGCTTACTAGTCCTTTGCATTATTTTCATGTTATGTGTGTGATTGCATGTGTGTAATGTGATCCCTTGTACTGTTATGTTTGATGTATCTCTCTCTTTGTGATATTCCTCTATTTGTACCTACATTCTTCTCTATACTGTAAAATTTTATCTTTTCTTTGTCTTGTGTTTTCCTTTTCGGGATGACACAAGGCGTAAAAACATTTAGGTCTCTTCCATGTTGACCCAAAAGATTTCCTTTATATTTTCATTTGTCTTGTGTTTTCCTTTAGGGGATGACACAAGGCGTCGAGACATTTAGGCCTCTTCCATGTTGACCCAAAGAGATTTTCTTTGTTTTTTCTCTCTTTGGGTCATTCTTCCTGTTCCATGAGTATTTGGGGAATGATGACAGTTCCAAGCTCTCTAAAAATATTGTAGCAAAGACATACTGACCTTGAATCCATGGATCCCTTATGTGATTTTGGCATTTCATTTTGGGGGCAACCCCTTTTCATGACATAGCTTCATTTGGAAACATATGAATTGGCATAGGGATTTCCAAGTAAGCTCTCATGTCCTCTTTATTGTTAGCATTTATCATTTTCTACTTTAAAGTAATTTCTCATAGCATGGTGTTTAGCAATTTCTTTAAAGTGGGGGCATGCATTGGCATTATTGTTCTACAATTCTTGTTTCATTGTGTAGTCTTCTTACTTCATGCGATGCATTTTTCTCTTTATGGTGAGATTGGATGTGATGTCCCTCAAGAGCGTGATCTCTCTTAGCATATTATATTCCCCTTAGTGGCTTGATGCAACACACTACATCCCCTAAGTTGTGAATATTCTATTCTTCAATTGGTTCTCTCTTGGAGACATTAGGCATAATGTTCCCTAAGTTAAGACCTTACATGAACTAAGAAAACCTTTGAACATACCTTAAACTATTTTTCATTTACAATATCCATTATATGGCCACCTTACATAACACACTTTGCTTTCCTATGGAGCCATCTTTTTTGTTCATGAGTGTCAAGCATACGAAGCTTTGCTTGCCTCATGGACCTTGTTGTCATGTTGTGTGGTGCCTTATCAAAATTTATCAAGAGGTATAACTTTGGTATGGTTACCATATGGGAGCCAAACTTAGGTGTGACTTTCCCATAGCCACTTGCTTATCTGTGTGAGCACATATAATTTGTGTGTGTATGTGTCTCATTGGGGGCTCACCTAGTGGATAGCCTGAGGTTCCACTAGCCCTTGTGAGCATGTGTTTGGTTTTCATAGTGGACATCGTGTTCCATTTGTAAAATTTCTTAGAAAAACAACTTAGATATGATCCACAACATGCGAGATAAACGGTCGAGGCTTGATCCACCCCTTTTATTTTTATTTTTTGTGTTTCTTTCTATTTGTATTTGGTAGTGTATGCTTGTGCCTTGTTGTTTCTCCTTACACTATTCACATGCATGTTCTTTTGTGCCTATGTTAGTTTATATGGGATCTTGATCCTGGGGGCTTGCACAACCTTCTTGATCATTGGTATCCTATCTTACTAGTGTTGGTACACTTGGACCCCTCTTGATGTGATTTCGTCTACTTTAGTGTGATTTTGAAGCAAGTCCTCCTCTCACTAAAGTGGGGTCTAAATGTAGTGTAGAAAATGAATCCCTCTACATTTTCACACTTGTTTGGGCCTTCCCTACTAAAATTGGGCTTCTTTATGCCTTATTTAGCTCTATTTTGTATCTACAAGCCTTAATTAATGCATCGTTCTGAGGATAATCCTGACACATATCTTAAGACCAATTAGAATTTAATGATCTTGGTTTGTATGGCCCAAATTTAGTGATCTAGGACTCATATGCCACCTTTGGTGTATGGGTCCCACTTAAGTTTTGGGGCCTAAAATTAAATTTTGCATAAAACTTGATGCAAGAGCATCCCCAGTTGCAAGCAATCTTGCATCAACCAAAAATATTTGCATTCATGTTCTTTCTTGCATTACCGGACCTGGTCTCAACCTATTCTGTGAATTATAGAACTATGGAAACCATTTCATATGGATGTATATTCATCGAGGAACCTTCATTCTGATCTTCATCATGTTTATCCAGGAATTAATGAAGAACCATTTGTTTTGGCCGATGCTTGCATGTTTCATCAAATTCGGGTTTTTTGAACCGTTTGGGCCAACACAAACCTTTTCTAGAGCTAGGAAATGATATATATATATATATATATATATATATATATATATATATATATATATGAGAATGTATAGTTGCATTAGAGTAGAAAAAGTAGAAGATAAAATAGTAAGATAGAAGATAAGTAAGGGTTTCAACCCGCATGTAAGTATGGGCTTAGCGCTGAATCATTCTATATTTTGTAAGCTAAAAGGTAGGGTATGTTGCCAGTGAATAATTGATTGATCAGTCATATATAAGTATCCATGTGTGAATGTCATTTCATTTCTTGAGTTTCCATTGTGTTTACTCTTGCTGCAAGGTTGGGTAGTCCTAATTTTGGGCCCTCCACCCTTGACTGCACCAAGTGGTATTAGAGTGAGTTTGTGAAATTTGGGAGAGAAGAGCGAAGTTGAGTGAAGGCATTTTGTAAGATCTTTGTGTGGAAAGATCGTCGACTTGAGGCAGCCTACTTGTGTTTTTGAACAAATCACCGATAGTGAGGCAGTTGCATCGGATCCTAGGAAGATATTTTGCCAAGGGGAATTCATACTTCTATTAATATTACAGGAAATATGGATGATATGATGGAAATTATGCAAACAATGAAAGTAAGATTGGATGTTGTTGAAGAGGATAGGAGAAAATGCTTAAAACCTAGACCTAATGATGAAAGCGATGATGATGAAGTTCAAACTGCAGACCTAGCTGAAGAGATAACAAAAGAAGAAGAAACAAATCAAGTGAAGATGTTGAAGGCTATTTCAAAAATAGGAAAGCAACCTAGAATGGATATTGTGAATTATACCGGTAATCTTAACCCTAAAGAGTTGATCGATTGGAAAAATGTCATTGAAGAATATTTTGAGTATGAAGACATTGAAGATCCAGAGAGAGTAAGGTTTGCAAAAACTAAATTGAAAGGACATGCTACAATTTGGTGGAAGGAAGTTCAACTGGAGAAAAACAAAAGAGGCAAAGAAAAGATTATGAAATGGGACAGAATGGTGAAAAAATTAAAGAACCAATTTATACCTACGGACTATGAGTTAGAGTTGCTGAAAATATTGCAAAACCTAAGATAGAAGGAAAAGACTATGAAATAATACACTGAAGAATTCCATAAGATCATCAACAGGACCAAACATAGTGAAGCAAGCAAGGAGAAAGTGGCACAGTATATCAGTGGGCTAAAGATGAACATTCAAGAAGAATTGAGTCTGGTGAGGATGAATTTAGTAGAGGAAGCATGTCAATCTGCATTAATGGTTGAGGAAAAACTAAACAAAAGACATGAACCAAGGTTGAGAGAAAGAGGAGGTAGATTCTGAAGGGGAAGGTCACATTTTGGAGGAGAAAAACCCTATGGGGAACAAAAAAAGGATAGGGATTCATGCCATAAGGAAGAGAAGGATTCTAGTTCATACCAAAAAGAGAGAGATGATAGGAATTATTACCGCCACAACTAAGGAGGCTACAATTCTTATCATAACGATGGATATTGGAGAGATGAGAAATGATATGACAAGATAACTTTCAAAGGAACCTGTTTTAAATGTGGAGGAGAAGGACATAGAGCATTTGAGTGTCGCCAATAAGGTAAGAAGATTGAACATCATGCAAGAACTTGATATATAGAGGAAGAACCTGAGGGGATGCCAAGTTCCAGAGGAAGTCCTGAAAAGGAAGAGTTGCTATTCATGAGGAGAGCATTGTTCCAAAAGGAGAACCTAAAGAAGCACCGCAAAAGAAAAAATTTCTCTGGACTAGATGTAAGGTAGGCGGTAAGTGTTGCAAAGTTATCATTGATAGCACGGTAGTACAAATAACCTAGTTTCTGAGGAATGGTGACAAAGTTGAATTTGGAAAGAAGGAAACATCTGAAACTTATAGGATAGCTTGGATTCAAGATGAGGACAAGATACTAGTAAGTGTGCAATACCTAATAAAATTTAAAATAGGGTCATATCATGATGAAGTGTTGTGTGATATTATGTCGATGGGAATATGGCATATGTTGTTGGGTAGACCTTGGCAGTATGATAAGAAAGCTATACATGATGGGAGGAGGAATACCTATACCATAACATCAAATGGAAAGAGGATCGCCTTGAAACCTTTGGAAGATGAACCTGAAAGTGAAGTGTGTGGCACAACTAGAATCAATCTGGTCGATGGAAGGAAATATTTGGATGGATTTAGACATGAGAACATGTGTTTTTCTTTGATTCCAAGGAAGCATGGAACCCTAGGAGAAGGACCACCAAAGAAGGAAGTCACTAAAATATTGATAGAGTACCAAGATCTTGTATCATAGAATGTGTCAGAAGGATTACCACCAATCTGGAGTATCAATCATCACATGGATCTTATTCCTAGAGCTAGTTTGTCGAACAAGGCTGCACACTGGATGACACCGACAAAGAATGTGGAATTGAACAGACAAATACAAGAATTGTTGAAGAAGGGATTGATCAAAGAAAGTATGAGCTCATGTGTGGTACCAACTGTACTTGCACCTATCAAAGATGGAGAATGGAGGATGTGTACAAATTTGAGAGCTATCAATAATATCATAATGAAGTATAGATTCCCATTGCCTAGGATGGATGACATCATGGATAGTCTGAGTGGAGCAAGTTATTTTACCAAGATAGACTTGAAGAGTGGATACCATCAAATTAGGATTAGAGAGGGAGATGAATGGAAGACTATTTTCAAGACAAATGAAGGATTGTATGAGTGGTTGGTCATGCCATTTAGACTAACTAACGCACCTAGTACATTCATGAGGCTAATGAATGAGGTTTTGAAGAAGTTATTGGGTAAGTTTTCCATTGTTTATTTGGATTATATTCTAATTTTTAGCAAGACTAGGGAAGAAAATTTGGAGCACATCAGACAGGTATTTTAGAGGTTAAAAGAAGATAATTTATTGATAAACATCAAGAAGTGTAGTTTCATGAAGGAAGAACTAGTATACTTAGGATTTTTGATATCTGTAGAAGGATTGAAGATGGACCCTAAGAAGGTTAGATAAATAGTTGAAGTGCCTACACTTTTGAATGTTGGAGAGGTAAGATCATTTCATGGACTAGCAAATTTTTATTGGAAGTTCATCCAAAATTTTAGTAGCATTTGCACACCTATGATAGAGATAATGAGAGGCGACCGAAAGGAATTCAAGTGGACATCAAGAGCACATAAGATTTTGGATTTTTTGAAGAAAAAGGTGATAGAACAACCTGTGTCAGCTTTACCAGACTTTGATAAGATATTCCAAGTAGATTGTGATGCTAGTGGAAGTGCAATAGGAGCTGTGTTGAGTCAAGAAGGGAGACCAATAGCTTACTTCAGTGAGAAATTGAATGATTCTAGGAGGAGATATTCAGTTTATGATCAAGAGTTCTATGTAATAATACAAACCTTGAAGAAGTGGAGGCATTAATTGTTACCTAAGGAATTTGTGTTGTATATAGATCATCAAGCTTTGCAATATCTGAACAGTCAAGGGAAGTTGAACCAAAGACACATGCAGTGTGTATAATTCTTGCACAGTTACACATTTGTATTGAAACACCAAAGTGGGAAATCAAACAAGGTTGCAGATGCATTGAGCAGGAGAAGGAGTTTGTTGATAGAGATGAGATCTAAAGTATTGGGTTTTGAAGAACTGAAGCATATGTATGAGGATGACATTGATTTTTTTGAGGCATGGAAGGCTTGCAAGGAACCGGTAGAGATAGATAGAAGCAAATGGTTGGATTATTTCATTCAGGAAGGCATGTTATTCAAGAAAAATCAGTTATGTCTTCCTAGAAGTTCAATGAGGGGGAATTTAATCAAGGAAAAATTTTGTGGAGGATTGGCAAGACATTTTGGGGTTGATAAGATTGTATCAATGGTGAGTTGGAACTATATTTGGCCATAGTTGTACAAGGATGGTAGGAAGTCTGTTATAAGTTGCAGGATTTGTCAAATTACAAAAGGAAATAGTCAGAATATTGGAATGTATACACCATTGACAGTACCAAAGAGACCATGGGAAGACATCAACATGGATTTTGCGTTGGGATTACCTAAGACACCAAGTTGATTTGGTTTTGTATTTGTGGTCGTGGATAGATTTTCTAAGATGACGCATTTCATACCTTGTAAGAAGACCAGTGATGCAGTACATGTTGCAGGTCTATTTTTCAAGGAGCTTGTGAGATTACATGGACTACCAAAGAGTATAGTATCAAATAGGGACACTAAGCTCATTGGCTATTTTTGGAAGACATTGTGGAAGAGGCTGAAGATAGATTTGAAGTATAGTTCAGCATTTCACCCACAGATAGATGGAAAGATAGAAGTGGTAAATAGGAGTTTGGGGAACTTGTTGAGGTGTTTAACTGAAGGTAAAGTAGGAAATTGGGACTTGATATTACCACAAGAAGAATTTGCATACAAAAATTCAATAAACAAGAACACTCGAAGGATGCCATTTGAGATTGTGACAGGACAACAACCTAGAGGAGTAGCTGAATTGAGAGATATCAATATGGAGAATAAAAGGAGTGTTGAGGTAGAAGAATTTGCAGGATTCATGGAAATAATGCATACTCAAGTTAGGGAGCACCTGGAGAAGATGAACAACACCTACAAGGCGAGAGCAGATGAGAAGAGGAGACATAAGGAGTTTGTCATAGGAGAGGAAGTAATGGTATATCTAAGGAAAGAGAGATTTCCGATTGGGACATATAATAAGCTGAAGATGAAGAAGTTTGGACCTTGTAAGATCATCAAGAAGTTTGATTATGGAAATGCATATGAGGTGGAGCTACCAGAGGATTTTTCATATCATTGATATTCAACATTGCAGACCTATATCATGAAGGAGAATCACTAGAGGACAGAGCAATTGGTTTACCAAACCAGATTACACACCATCCAGAGGAAGTCAAGGAAATTTTAGACAATAGAGTTGGGCATAGTACCAGAGGAAGGAAATACAATGAATACCTAGTCAGATGGAAAGGAATACCAAAGGAAGATTCATCATGGATTTATTAGGCTGAGGTACATTGCATTGGGTTTCCCCTAGCCCCTGAAAAGTGAGAGGCTCACTTTTCTTCAACCTCGGGTGTCTAATGTAGGAGCATCCCCGATTGCAAGCAATCTTGCATCAACCAAAAATATTTGCATTCATGTTCTTTCTTGCATTACTGGACCCAATATCGACCTATTTCATGACTTGCGAAACTCTGGAAACCACTTCATATGGATGTGCATTCATCAAGGAACCTTCGTTTCAATCTGCATCATGTTTATCTAGGAATTAATGAAGAACCATTTGTTTTGGCTAACGCTTGCACATTTCATCAAGTTTAGGGTTTTTGAACCTCTTGGGATGACGTGGACCTTTTCTAGAGCTGGGAACTGATGGGTGATCCCATAATAGTGGTTTACAATTTTTGGCCAAACTAGACACTGCAATTATTATTTTTAACTAAATCTTCATATTTGGGCACCTATAGCGGCTAAACCATGAGGAATTTGAAGATGATGCAAACTAGAGTCTCATCACATTTTGTCTGTAGATTCTAAAAATATTTTTTCAAAAATTTTGGAATCAGATTGTGCTTTTTTTTCCATCTCCCACAAAAACTGATTTTTTTTCAGAAAACAACATTTTTAAAAAGTGACGCTCACCGTATACAACATAAAAAAATTTGTATGATGGATAAAATTATATTTTTTTCGAATTTAGATTTGTAACTATGATATCTAGCACTTTCTTTTTGTCTCATAGTTTTTTATTGAATATTTTTTCCTTAATCAAGTTTTGAAGTCAATTCAATTGCAATTCAGACATAGGCGGACTGTATACAACATAACTTTTTCTTTATGTATCGAAATTCATTTTTTATTTTTTTAATGGATCAAGGATAGCAATACCCAGCATGAACATATTTTTTAATATTTTATTTTGATAATTTTCTATTTTTCCACATGTGCAAAACAGAGGGGTTGATTTTCAGTGAAAAACCTATGTTTAATAATACTAAAAAAACACATACATAATAAAACCAAAAAATATTAAAATTATATTCGCTGGATAGCTCGTTTTGAGGACTACCATATTCCAGTTGGGTCTGTGAAGTCTCCTCCAATTTCATCCTCAAATCAAGATTTAAAGGGCAAAAATCTGGAGTCTTTTTGTGTCAAAGGGTGGGAAGGTGGGAAAAAGGGGGTTCGAGCAAACCTAATGGGTTCGCTCGAACCCCTAGGGGTTTGCTCGAACCATTATTGAGTCAAACCAAGGTTCGATCGAACCCCCTTTCCACAATGGGAAATGCAGGTTCCCACATGCAAAGTGGTTCGCTCGAACCTTGGTTCGACCGAACCCCTTTTGGGTTCGTTCAAACATTGAGTTCGCTCGGACCCCTCAAAACAATTTTTTTTTGCATGGGTGAGGTTTTTGGAAGTCTTCCTTCCTCACTCAAATTGTAAACCACTTTTGTGGGTTCACCCCAGGGTGATCCCACAAAGCTGGTTTACAATTTCTAAGAGGAATTGATTTTTGTTGAAATCACAGATTTTTAGAAAATATAATGATTTAAGCCTTTAAAAGTTCCATTTTAAGGATTTCAATTGAAGAGGGTTTTATCAAACCACCTTAGATCAAACCCCCTTGGATAGAACCTCGCTAGTTTTAAACCATACCTATAAATGAGTCTCCTTTACACCTATCCAAATGCTGATAAAAAATCACCTTTGATTTACCTTTTGGGGGATTAAATGAATTCATTTAAAATTTATTTCAAATGATTATGATAGTCCCCTAAATGAGATATACCATGAATATAATTTTAATATGTTTTGGTTTTACTATGTATGGGTTTTTTTAGTTTTATTAAACATAGTTTTTTCACCGAAAATCAAGATATTTGTTTTGCACATGTGGAAAAATAGAAAATTATCAAAATATATTTTTTTTAAATATGTTAATGCTAGGTATAGATTTCCTTGATACATTAAAAAAATAAAAATTGAATTTCAATACATACAGAAAAAGTTATGTTGTATATAGTCTGCCTATATCTAAATTGCAATTGGTTTGACTTCGAAACTCTATTAAGGAAAAAATATTCAATAAAAAGCTATGAAACCAATTGAAAGTGATATATATCATAGTTAAAAATCTAAATTCAAAAAAATTATAATTTTATCCTTCATACAAAAAAAGTTATGTTGTATACGGTAAGCGTCATTTTTTCAAAATGTTGTTTTCTGAAAAAAACCAGTTTTCGTGGGAGATGGAAAAAAAAGTGCGATCTTATTTCAAAAATTTTGAAAAAAATATTTTTAGAATCTACAGAAAAAATGTGATGAGACTCTATTTTTGATCATCTTCAAACTCCTCGCGGTTTAGCCACTATAGGTGCCCGAATGTGAAGATTTAGTTAAAAATAATAATTTCAATGTCCAATTTGGCCAAAAATTGTAAACCACTATTGTGGGGTCACCCCCCGATATATATATGAGCATGTATAGTTTCATTAGAGTAGAAAAAATAGAAGATAGAATAATAAGATAGCAGATAAGTAAGGGTTTCGACCTGCATTTAAGTTTGGGCTTAGCGTCGAATCATTATGTATTTTGTAAGCCAAAAGGCAGGGCATGTTTCCAGTGAATAATTGATTGATCATTCATATATAATTATTCATGTGTGATTTTTGTTCCATTTCTTGATTTTTCGTTGTGTTTACTCTTGTTGCAAGGTTGGACAGTCCTAATTCTGGGCCCTCCACCCTTGATTGCACCAAAACTTAAATTTTCTTAAAATTTGTGTCCCAAGCCAAGGCTATTGGGACTCATACACCCCAATTGGCATATGAGTTTCACATAGCTTGGACCTAATTTTGAATTCAATTCTCGGTGGGATTTTTATTCTCCTAGATTTAATGTCAGCTTTTAGTGTTGTAATTTTGGGAAATTTGGCATAAACAAGTATAAATACAAGGTTATTTCACATATTTTCTCCTAATATTTTTTGAGATCAAGCATTATAGAAAATTGGAGATCGTAAGATTTTACAAGAGTATTCAAGAGTGATTATCAGTCATTTTGGGGCATTATTCAAGATTCAAGCATCATGTCAAAGTCATCATACATCATTTTTGCTTTTTAGCAACATTTGTGATGTAGGTTCTTATGATTCAAGCAAGAATTCAAGTCAATATCTACAACATACAATCAAGAATCAAGATCTACATTCATGCTAGCCATTACATATAATATTAAAACCTTTTGTTCAAGGGTTTGGTGAGTTGCAATATTACATATTGTTCATTCATCATTCCTTCATTCTATTTGATTTCATTTCAAGATTTGATTACCAAAACAGGGTTTAACCAAGGCAAACCCCTATCCACTAACAAAATAACATTTTCCCTCTCTTCAATGTGTGATTTGTAGATTTAGGTTGAAGATCCATTTAAAGAGAAAGATTGGAGAAAATTTGTCAAGTTATCAAGTTTTCAAAGTTGTCACCTATATTGCAAGTTCATAGAAAGTCACCTACATGTTGCAATTCAGTGTTTCAAACTCTGAGATATGACAAGAGAGAAGCTATAAGAGAACATTAGAGAATATCAGAGTTTCAGATCAACCTTGATACTAGGACTAAATCACCATTTGTGGTGTATGAGTCCCAATATACCGGATTTCAAGAATTTTCTATAGATCCTGGTTTAGTAGTTCCAGATTTTGGTTCTGGCCCGAAACCCTAAACTGGGACTAAATTGCCCCTACTGGCGTAGGAGTCCCATTGTGCATTAAAATTCTATATTTCAAATATTTTAGATCTTCATTCAAGCCTCTTCAGTTTCCAGGCACACCTCTATTTATATCCAATTTGTTATTCCGATTTAAGTTTATTTTCTAGGTCATTACCATTAAGTTTTGCATATCACTTACATTTCTTGTCTTTCCAAGCCTTGCTTGGTGGTGAACCCTCTTATAGTTTTTAATCACACCCCTAGGACCCATGATTGCAGATCTTTTTCCTTCATTTTCATCCTAAGATTGGGATCTCTAAGGTTTCCTTGAATGAAACTTAAAGGAAAGAGGGAAAGGTCCTAAACCCTAGTTTGGAACCTACCCCCCTCCCCTTATTTCTTTATTTCAAATAGGTTTAATAATTACAAAGGAGAAAGTGAAGTCTAATGAGAGAAAAAAAAGACAATTATAAAAAATAAGTGAAAGTTGGCAATGCAATAAAAATACATGATTAGAGAGCCAAAGACAATTGCAAAAAGATAGGGTGAAGGTTGATGAGGTAAGAAAGACATGGGATAAGTAGCGCTAGAGAATTACAAAGGAGTATTTGAAGTTGAATAAGGAAAAAATGAATAATCAAGAAAGTCAAAGATAATTATAAAAAAGTAGGTGGAGATTGATACAACAATAAACCAATAAAAACACGTGATAAGAGAGTCAAGACCAAACATTTATAAAAGAGGACTTGTGATGGTTAACAAGAAAAAGGACACATAATAAAAAAAGTCAAAGAAAATTACAAAAAAGTAGGTGAATATTATTAACACAATTAAAACACATGATTAGAGGACCACAAACCAATAAATTACAAAAGAAGTGACTCTTGAGAAATAAAAAGCTACATAATATAAAAACTAAAGAAAAATAAAATAAATAAAGATTGATAACACAATTAAAACATATGACAAAAGAGTCGAGAATAATTAAAAAAAGGTAAGATCGAAGATAACAAGATAAAAAAGGAAATACATGGGTAAAGAAGCTAACAAGGAAGATTATAAAAGACAAAAAAGGGGGTGTGGTAGGGGGGAACATTGATAAGGTAGTCAAGACACACATATTTTGTTCAAGTACACATCTCATAGTAATGAATTACATTCAAATTATTTACAAGTTAAGCAAGCATCTTAATAATGTATAGTTTTGGAGGATCTTGTACACTTTCAAGAGGAGTGAATTATTCAATAAATTTATGCATCAAAAGACTCAACAACAAAGTGAAAGATGAGAAGGTAAGAAAGATATGTTTTAAGAGGACCAATGAAATAAAGAAATCACAAAAGATAGGGTGAAAGTTGACGAGACAAGTTAGACATGTGATAAGTAGGTTAAATAATTACAAAAGAGAAAGTGAAGTTTGATGAGAAGGAAATAAAATTAAAAAGCTAAAGAAAATTACAAAAAATAAGTGAAAGTTGAAGTTGCAATAAAAAACATATGATAAGAAGAGCAAAAATTATTACAAAAAGATAGGGTGAAGGTTGATAAGACAAGAAAGACAGAGAATAAGTGGGGACATAAAATTATAAAGAAGGATTTGAAAGTTCATAAGGAAAAAAAGATGCATAACAAAAAAATCAGAGATAATTAAAAAAAAAGATGAAATTGATAAATCAATAAAAACATGTGATAAAAAGACCAAGACCAACAAATTATAAAAAAAGACTTGCAATGACTAACAAGAAAAAGGACACATAATAAAAAACAATACCAATTAAAAAATAAAATAAAACTTAATAACACATGATAAGAAAATCGACCAGTAAATTTTTAAAAATAATTGACATGAAAAACATAATCTAAAAACTAAAATAAAAACAAACAAAAAAAGATTCATAACACAATTAAAACATATAATTAAAAAAAAAAAAACAATTAAATAAAGGTAGGTAGCTGGAAAGTTTGATAAGAAAGGAATTGAAAAAATAAAAAACTAGCAATCGCACCGTGGGGTGCAATGGGTATGCCGAAGACAATAGAGCGATTTAATATTGTTAATTCTATTTATTTGAAAATGGGAAACTTTGAAACATGTAGAACTGTATGGACATCCATCGAAGCATAAAGGATAGAGGAACTTTGTCAAATATTATAGTTGCATCTGCCTAGCGTGCTCCGTATAAGTAACATCGTCCCTTATCACATTCTCTAGAAAAATCTTGGGTACGCCCCTCGTCTCCTCATAAATTTGGCCGCTTATACACTTCACTCCTCCTCGCCTGGCAAGCCTCACAGTTTAAGTGTTTGCAAAAATATCATATGTTCAATTCATTAATTCACTTTGAACACCCACTTGCAGATATTAACAAGGCATGCGAATTGTTTGACAGAATACTTGGAAAAGATGTCAGCTCATGGTCTGCAATGATTGCGAATATGTACAAAATGGATTTGTTTAAAAGGCTTTAGAAACTTTCAAGCAAATGCAATTGGGAGGTGTAAAGCCAAATTCCACAACCTTCGCCAGTATCCTACCTGCCTGTGCCAAAACGAGAGCTTTGGAACAGGGTATGAACATCCATCAAAGCATCATGGAAGAGTTGTGTATTTTGGTTTGATGCAAACTGGTGGCGTACTTTTTTTCTACAAATTCTTGATCTTATTTTCTGCACTTTGTCATAAACACATTACATATAACACTTGCAGCTTGCATTTTATTGTAAAAATCAACACTTAAACAAAATACACATTGTGTATTGCACAAAATTTAAAATGGTCTTTATTTCTAGTAGTTATAATGGAAGCGTAGATGAGTTGAGCAGAGTTGAGTTAAGAAATGTCTCACATGGAGTCTTTGACACCAATTAAATACATAATCAAAAGGGAAAATCTCCCAAAGCATGGCAAGCGACTCACTGCAAGAATCTGCACAAATTGTGCCCTGTTATCAACGATGCCCTAGAGCTACTGCTTCAAACTATTGTTGGAAATTAGAGCTCCCAGATTTGTGCTTCAGTTCGATAGAAGATTTTACCGGAAATGTAAATATGAGTTATCAATTTAGGGTTTAGGGCATTCTATTAAAGAGGTCACTGACTTATCTCAAATTTTGTTGTGTTGTCAAGGATGCGGCTACCTCAACATTGATTACTCTATTTTGGGGGACAGATATTTTGCATAGATATTCTACGTCTTCTAACATGTGTTGAGCGACAGTTATGAGGATAGTAAATGCTCAACCATCTATGACGAGTGGAGAAGAGAAAGATCAATACCAACAAAGAAGAGTTTGAAAACAACATGGACGATTACAGTGCATTTGATCGTATATAATGACCTGTGGACAAATCTGCACCTTTGGACATGAAAATGGCTCGCTCAAACCGAACGTGGGGACGCCTTCGACATAATAAAAAAGTGGAAGTTGACAAAGAAAATAAAGACATATACTAAGACAAAACTGTACAAGTGGTACAATTTGACAGAGCAAAAATATCAAACAAAAAGGAAAGTAGCACAAATCATATACCTATCGTGTCCATTTATCCACCTTGTGTATTCGGGTGTTTTCTTAATCCGGACGACAAGCAGGTGGGATGCATCCTTCCTTCGAAATAAAAAACATTTCATCTCTTGTCTTAATTAACTACCCCACACCGAAGTATGGTGAATCTACGCACAGGGAATGAGAAGGATGATTGATCTATAAAAAAGTTAGTCCCGTGCAGTTAAGTAGGTGCCATTAAATTCAGTTTTTAAACTGTTTCTCCTGCCCACCTGTGCTGCAGAAGTTTTTGGTGATGCCAGTAAAGTTCCTGCGCTGCACTCGCACCAATTCACCATCTGCACTCGCACCGTTACACCGTTTCCCTGTTTCTAACCCGATCAGTTTTCATTAGACAGCGCACAGGGATTATTCAGATACCACAGCTGGATATGCTCCGATAGACATGCATGCAAAATGAGGAAGCACGCCAACTGTTTGATATGATGCCACAAAGAAATGCGGTCTCATGGAGTGCTTTGATTGCAGGATACGCACAAAATGCGTTTGTTGAAAAGGATTCAGAAACCTCCAATCAAATGTAACCTGCAGGTGTAAAGCTGGACTCCGCAATCTTTTCCAGCATCCTCCCTGCCTGTTCCAAAATGGGAGCTTTTGAACGGGGTATGGACATCCGTCGCAGGATAAAGGAATTTGGAATTTTGTCAGATGTTGTAGCTGTAACTGCCCTGGTAGACATGTATGCAAAATAGAAGCATAAACAATGCACGTGAGCTGTTTGACAAAATGCCTCCAAGAAATTTGTTCTCATGGAATGCCCTGATAGCAGGATAATCACAAAATGGATTTGTTGAAAAGGCTTTAGAAACTTTCAAGTAAATGCAATTGGCGGGTGTCATGCCAGAGTCTACAACTTTTGTCAGCCTCCTCGCAGCCTCTGCTGAATGGGAGCTTTGGAACAGGGTATGGACATCCATCAAAGCATAAAGTATAGAGTAATTTTGTTGGATGTAGTAGTTGTAATTGCTCTGGTAGACATGTATGCAAAGTGTGGAAGCATACACAAGGCAGGCGGATTGTTTTACAATGTGCCTCAAAAGAAATTTGCACAAAATGGATTTCTTGATAAAGGTTTAGGAATTTTAAGCAAATGAAATTGGTCAAATATTATTGTTGGAAATGTTCTAGTAGGCATGTATGGAAAATTTGGAAAGATAGATAAGGTACGTTAACTGTTTAACAAAATTCCTCAAAGAAATATGGTCTCATGAAATGGGATGTTTGCAAGATATGCACAAAGTGGATTTTGTGAAGATGTTTTCAAAATGTTCGAATTAATGAAGCATTTGGGAACATATCCTAACATTATAAGCTTTGCTTGTGTTCTATGGGCGCATTAGACCTACAATTGATCATTGTGTGCATGGTTGAGCTTCTTGTCTATGTTGAGTATCTTGAGGACATCCTAAACTTTATCATTAAGATGCCAATTAAACTTGTGGTAGTTATGTGGATGTGTTTTCTTGGTGCTTGCAAATCATATTTGAAAACATGTTTACGAGTATTTACTGTTATGTTGCTTTTTTATTTGGATCCTAAAAATGTTGTGACTTATGTTCTTCTCTCAAACATCTATGCAAATGTGGGTTGGTGGTGTGAGGTTCAAATTGTAAGGAGATTGATAAATGGTAAAGGACTTAAAAAGATCCCTAGATGTAGTTGGATTGAAAGCCATGAAATGGTGTGTGCTTTATGTGTAGAGGATAGATCGCATCTACAAACATAGGATATCTATGCAAAGTTGGAGAGATTGGCTTGGGAGATGAAGGTAGCAAGGTATTCCCCAAATTCCCCAAATTCAAGACATTTACTTAGTGATGTGGAAAAGGAGGGAAAATGATTATTTCTTTGCCACCATGGTGAAAATTTGGCAATCGCTTTTGGTTTGTTAGATGCACCCCTAGAACAACTATTATAGTTGCTAAAAACCTTTGATATGTGTTGATTGCCACACTACAACGAAATTTATCTCCAAGATTGTTGCAAGAGAAATTGTTGTGAGAGATGTGAAGTGTTTCCATCATTTTAAATAGACAAAATGTTCTTGTGGAGATTATTGGTTATGCTAAATGAAGTAATATAAAAAGTAGGCTTGCACTATAATAATGTGTACTATGTCACACCTTCACTAATAATGAAGGAACACAATTTTATTTTCACTTTCTAGAAAGAAAAAATGGTTTTTTGTTTTGTTTTCAATATTTGGCAATTTAGATCATTATGTTGGATTCATAAAATTAGATACATAGAGTGCATATATGTTGTTGGGTATCTATCAAAGACTTATTTTATGATAACATGAACATTTAATTAAATTGTTTTCATTTAAATCTACATATGTATGAAATGAAAATTTGGAGGAGATGGAGAAAGAGAAAAACAATAGGTGAGGAACACTTCAACTAAATCGAAAGATGCTTGACTAGCAAGAAATGGGAGAGGAGGGCTCACAATTACCCTCACCATTTTCTATAGTTCTTTCTTTTGGATTAATTGTCAGAATGGGACATCACAAATCATTTTAAGGGGAAATCAAGTGCATATGGCATGGGCATGTAATTGATTGACTCACTAACTAGGAACATCTAATCATACATGATAGTGTCTAAAGGTTGCATGACTATCTTCCTAGTTAGTTGGAACAACATCAAAATCAATAACCTTGTACATAATCACCCCAATACCTATTATGGTAGGATATAATGAGTGGACAATCTTTGAATGTTGGTTATCTTAAATTATAACAAAATAGATACAATAGTTCTCTTCTACCATAGTGCCAACCCCTTGCTTCTATTTGATAATATTTGGACAACCCATTATCATCATTATGGTTTAGCTAAGATTTCGATTACAAATATGATTAACCTTTAATCTAGCGTGGTTTTTGAAGTCCCTTTGAATGTTGACAATTTTCTCCTTGTGTAGGCTATACGGGTTTAAAGATAGGACAACCCTCCTTGATTGTCAAATTCCTATGATGACACCATTTCTTCATTGACACTTTGACTATAGAAATTGTATTAATACTCCTTCATTAGTTAAGACATGATTATTACCCTAAATTAATTGTTAGAATGAGATATGATAGTGCCCATGGATTGATGAAAACATTAGGGCATAAAATTAATTTCTTACTATTACAAAATTGGTGTGATTATTCTTATGAGCTTACTGTAGTAGTCCTTTTAGGATAATTGTTTATGATAACACAATGAAGTGAAGTAATAGTTATGAAAAAGTGTTATGTTGCAATTAATATCTCCTTCCAAGTAATGAAAACCTACTTTAAATGTTTGAAAAGATGTATTTAAATAGATTCTCCCATTTTTATGATAGTCTTTATGAATAAAATATTGAGACCTTGATGATAATGCTTCAATGGTATGGGATTATTAATGGAGTGATTATTGTCCTATGGACAATCTGACTAGGTTTATGGAATTCATCATGATAACACTTCTATCATTTATGGTAGTCATTGAGGTAATGATGATTATCAATATGTCTAGAGGTTAATGTTAGAGCTTGAGGGTAATAAGGTCCCAAGTACCATGATTAGCTTTGGTATTGATGATGTAAATTTCCCCTTGATAAGTTAAGACATTATAATAGTTCGATAATAATTTATATAGTTCTTGAATGTTATTGGTTATCATGATGCTTTTGACTTGAGAAGACTCATATAACAGAACATATAATAATAATGTTTCTAAGATTAAAAATAACCATGATTGTTGTGACCATATGATTAAATATGTCTATTATGATTATGGCTATACAATATCCTTGGGATTTAATGTATTGTGTGGTTTACATAAGGCTAAGACATTAAGACTTTTTGAATGGAGTTCCTTGATTTTCTTTAGATAATACCATGATTATCATCACTCATGTGATTGTCCTCATTTATAGGTTCAAAAATTTATCACGATTTCCTCATAGATTTTAATGATATCATGTGACCTAGGGACTTCCTTAGAAGGATAAGACTATCCATATTAGTACTATAATATTTGCTAACAACCCAACTTCCTTCCTTTCTTGTAATATTATTCAAGGTGGGTTTATAGCAATCGATGAGAAAATGAGCTACAAGTCTATGCTCTAAGGTACATAGAAATCATAAATATCACTATGTATTGACATCCTTCATTACTAATATGGGGACCTTATGATTGAAAATTAATAGTTAGTTTACAACTTCACACTCAATAAAGTCAAACAAGGACAATCATATATGTTATTCATGAAAATATTGACTTAATTACAAGGTTATTTTAGTGATACTAGATGTATTTTTGGACTATCTCCTCTATATGTACATGTGGTATAGAATTTTAAGTGATGTTAAATTACCATGAAAAGCCTCTTATGTAATACAATACTAGCCAATTGGTTATTATTGTCCTCTAAGAGTGAAATGGTAGATTTTTAAATGAAATAATCTTAGTCTTGATACTAGCATTTATGACACTCTTACCCTTGATGAGCTAACCCTCTTACTTTCATGGTTGAATTTTAATTGATGTATTACAACAAGGTAGAAACCATCATAATTTCGTACCTATTGAAATCCTACATAGAACCTAATATTATTATTATTTATTATGATAACCTTAATAAAAATATCTAGGCACATGACCATCCTATAAGATTCATAGTAGTCTTAATAACCATGAAAATCCTAAATTTATATGGATTTAATGATTTTACAAGAGTACCATTTTATCCTATTGTTGTTATCTATGATATTGCAATGATAATACATAGGAAATTAAGTGGGATTTTGGCCTAATTATGATAATAACCTAGCATGATTGTTATCTTATGGAAGCATTGGTACTCCTACTGGATGCTATGAAAGAATTATAACTCATATTAATAAGAGGCATAAAACTTATAGAAGTGATGCTTGACTATATTTTATCTTTTCATCATAAACTCCACTCAATTATAGTCTTCTTTATTGTCTCTAACTCCCTCTTGATAATTCCTAGTGTCAATAATAGCTCTATGGATACCAGGGTAAGTGCAAAAAGATGGGGTGCCAAAAAGGGGGCTTAAGTGGCCACTTTTTTTTTCTTTTCTTTTCTTTTTTGAAATCAAGAAATACTTACCTTGGACGTGAAATTGGGGATAGTTACACTCAAAATTTTGAGATGCAACAAAAACAAGGATCGCAGTGCTCCGAGTCTACTTTCTAAACTACTAATTTATTTTGAAAATGTTGAGATTGAGGGGTTCAAAAGAGGGATGCACAAAAATTGGTGTTGTTTTTGTTAGAAAAACATAGCATAGAAACTTTTGTGCATACCTAGCATGGTGACCTTTTTTTAGTATTTTTAAAATCGCTTCGGTGAGAAATTAGCTAACAGTATGTAGTTGATGCACAATTTTTTTGATAATTTTTTAATGAATATTTGATTTTTTACTAAATTTCAAAGTGGACACTTCTTGAAAATTTTGAATTTTGGCCATGATACCCCTACAAAATTTGGAAACTAATTGAATTTAAAAAAAAAAAAATTGTAGAATGGAGTCTAGTTTTTAAAAATGTAATTTATTTGAAATTTCGATGAATGGTAATTTATAACAAAAAAAACACCAAACATTGTGTTTTTCAAAAAAAGAGACACAAACAAAAGAAATTATAGATGAAAGGCTTAACATTGTCAAAAAGTGAAAAAAATCATATCGTTGGATAGCTAAGAGAGAGCCTAACATTACCTAGGTGTTCAATTTGTTCAACATTGAAACATGTGCAATCCTAACGGTGAGAACGAACCCGATTATGTGAAATATTATAGAATTTGTAAAAACACATCTCTAGTCATTAGGAAGGCCCTCCAAGCCTTTGGGTTGGTATTCCAAGGAAAACACCAAGCCTAAGGCTTGGGGATTCCCAAACAAAGATATAACATGAGTGCATTATAACGTGCTCGCATTATATCTTAGTTTTGACATGGTTTTTTGCGTTTGTGCGGGACATGTCTAACAAGACATAATGCAAGTGCAGTATAATGTGCTCGCATTATGTCTTGCTCTATGTTAAATGCTACTCTATTGAATGCATGTTTATATATTTTTATGTTTGTATGTACATGTATGCTTGTATGTCATGTATGTATGTATGCATGCTTGTATGTATGTGTGAACATAAAATTCCCAAGCTCCCTTCAGGTGATTTTATTTTGCTTAAGTACCGGCCACACCCTCCCTTTAAAAGGGCAATATCGGGCTCCTCTCATAAAATCTTATGCGAATACCGCCACTTGTCAGTCGAGCGCTCCTCACAAGGTTTCCCTCTCTCGCTTTTTCAAAAACTTGCGTCGTGCTTCCACTTGTCATCAGTTCATAATCTTCAGTGCCTCTTTCCATCGCTCTCGTTTCGGGCCCTAACTGTGTGCCACATAGCATCAGTCCACACATATTTCTTGGCAGCCCCCACCCTCAGTGCAGTATGCTTTGAGACCTCCACATGTCTTCGCAATGCAATTTTTTCATCGCTTAAGGGGAAGGATGAATGTCGGCCCTAGCCGCTTGCCACATGATATTCTAAAGGCTTCATCACGAAGGAGAGTTAAGCAAATGACAACCTATCATCAGCTGCCATGTTTTGTAACTACCACCATGAGTGGATAGCACGTGTCGATGCTCTGGTCTGTTGGGACCACTACCATCATTCGCAGGGGATGCATTTGACTCTAGGACATCCTTGTTCATGGCTCAAATCTTTTCGGTTGCAACGGAAAGGGGAAATCATTGCTAATGATTGGAGAATCTTTTCTGTTACTAGCCCACTAAGCTGGGTTTTTATTATAAATACTGCTTCTTCCATTGAAGCAAGGGTTCAAATTTTGATAGGAAAAATTAGTAAAAGAACTAGACATTTACCACTTTTGAGATTATTGTAAAGACTTGTAGACTGTGCCATTGTTCGGCCTTTCTGTTTTCTTGAAGATTTTGATAAAGTTTTACTATGCCATTATGGTGCTAAATGTTTCATTTGCAATTTTTTTATAAATTTAATGCAAGTCTACTAATTTAGATCATGTATTTGACTCCTCTTTTCAATAAACGCATATGAATATTATTTTATGTCATTGAGTGAATCATTTAGGCTTTTATCTTCATTTATTTTCATTCTGGAACATAGAAAATTGTTGAAGGGGCCCTTAGATCACATCTACAAGATAGATTTATCATGCCTTACATCTAAGTCTCGGTGCATCGCCCTAGTAGACCTTTTAATTTTATACCTGCTTCCTTTTCCCTTTCAAAACCCCAGTTATAGAAGAGCTGACTTCTTTAAAATATGGAGGTTACTCAGTTTAGCGCAATAGGTCCCCCATTTAACTGAGTTTCCCACAAAGGGCTATTACCTTGCCAATTTTTTCTTTTTCCTAGCACACCCGGTGGGACCACTTAAATACACCAAATCAAAAGGGTGTACAAGTCATTGGCCTGTTACTAGGTCACAAACTACAAATAATCCTAGCTTGTTAGTGCCTCTGCTAGTAACATTGCATACCCAAAATCACCTAGCAAAGCTTTCGGAGCCCAATTTTAATGTTGATCACATACCAAAATTATGTGGCTTGGGACGCTGGAAGTCCCCTTGTAGCCCCAATTGCACCTGACATATGGGCCCCTATCCTAGTCTCTGGTCTCAAAGCTATTCCAATGTTTACAGGAGATGGCTTGAGAAAACCATCCGAACATCTACAAGATGTTGCAGACGTGTGCCTGGTACACGGAGTTACAGAGAAAAACATAGCACTAAGATTGCTTGTTGCTTCTTTGTGGGGAAGATCACTAGATTGGTATCGCACTCTGCCGGCTAATACTATCAGTACTTGGGATGAGCTCAAGGATCCTTTTTATGAAACATTTTCTAATAACGAAGACAGGTCTTCGCTATATCACTAGCTATCAGCAATCAAGCGAACCCCATCTAAAGCCATGACTGATTTCAATGCCTGAATCCATACAACCTGGAAGAGGATCTAGAATTCCATCTGACCGTTGACTAAGTTAGCATTTATGTTTTACTTAAGGTCCATCAACATCGACATCTCCATGATGATCCATTCACTCGGCAAAACCATATTACCAAATGCATACAACATAGTAGTTAAGGCGGAGAACAACCTAATTGACATTGGGAAGTTGCCACCTCGGCCCGTTATGTTGATATTGCCCAAAATATCGGCTTCTTCTCAGGAGATGCCATCTACAAGAACACCTGCACTTCCCCCATCTACATATACATATCCGAGCGCGCCCCAAAATGTTGCTTCTACATCCAATGCCTCAAAGGATGAGATGAGTAACATAAGGGAGATGTTAAAGAACTTGACAAACAAAGTAACCACTATCAAGCATAACCAGGCTGCTCCTCCGAGACCATCCTGCCAAGGCTATCAAAGTGGCAGACCCTCCTACCAACAGAACCAATATCAAGGAGCGACATGCATGACTACGCTAACTCAAAAAATAACCAAATAGTGCGGGTACCAACTCCAATGGGGGTTGCTCAAACTAGTACAAGCAGAGAGCTGACCACAAGGTAGAACAATATCACTGAAGATTTCAATCCTTGGTGCTATCCCTACGATATGCCTCAAAATTATCTGCATGGTAATTTGCAGCAAAAGGTCGTGGAGCAGCGTAGCCAAGGCGTGGCGACGAATTTAGGATATACATATGCCTCTCCCCAAACGGAGGATACGGTTCTCACCGCACAGATGCACGGAATGCCATTGGAGCAAGAAAATGACATGGCTCCTGACCCTGCTCTCCTCTCATGGATGGAAGGGGAGGAAGTAGTGTTCAATTATGAAGCATCTACATCGGTGACCCCACAAGTACAATTCAACTACAAAACTCGATTGAAGAGGAGATTCATAGGTGAACCGGTTACTACGTAGCCCAGAAATATCTTGGATCAACTCCCTGTGTAATGTCCCCTTTTTCATGTGCATCAGAGTTGGGGGATTAGCCTATTTTCCTGACCCTCGTAGGCTAATAGTTCTGGATAGAGGGTTTCTCGGATAGGCACTTGGTCGTCAATTTGCAGTGTGGATCTCCAGAGTATGGTGGCAGGGTGAATTGTGGCGTTTGGCACGATACTTGTGCTTAAATTAATGATACTCACCTTTTATTTCACCATCCTCGGCCTAGGGACCATGTGTCTTTAAAAAGAAGGGGTCACTTCATATTTTACAGTTACTATTCATTCCTAAAGTGAAAAAAGAAATAACTTAAGTGAATAGTGCTCACTTTAATGAATAATGATTTCAATGTAAAATTATAAATATCAAGAGAGGAAATTCGACCCTCTTCATGAATGAATGATTTAGCTTGTTAAAAACTTGGGAGTGAAGCTTGGAGGAAGAAGGAAGCTAGGGTTTCCTGATTTCTTGCAGTGGGTGAGCTTGGTGGGGCTCTGTTCTTCGTTCTTGAGCTACTTGAGGGTGTGAAACACCACCTTAAAGTTGTTGATCCGTTATTGTTGCTTCAGTTGGAGACCTATATTGTTGTTTGCAGGTTATTTGGAGCTGGTTTTTTAGTGTTCTTGACAACCATAGACTCCATTGGCATTTGCACGGGAGCTGTTCACTTCTTGGGACATTTTGGGACTATTTTTGAAAGCTACAACCAGCCGCATTTCCTTGAGGGTTTTAATCAGCAAAAGGAAAAGAGACGCCTCTCATTGGTGGTTGCTACCTTTCCTAAAGGGGGCGCCCTTGTCCTAGAAGACCTCCCATGCCAGTTTTTGGTGGGAGAAGTTTGCTATCCAAAAGTTGTGTACACTTCTTTGGGGGCAAGTACTGTAGAAAGTCACTATTCACAGTGATGTTTGGCTGTAAGTTAAAGTATGGCATATGAAATACTTAGTTTCGAATCTAATGAAAACTATATGTTGTAAGCATCTTATTTTGTAATGAAGAAATTATATTTGGCCACTAAATTGAGCAATGTATTCAAAGTTGTTTCAGTAGTTAGTTTATTTGAAGCTTCCATAGTATGTATATGCTTGTTGGTACCTTATTAGCATATTTAGCAAACAAACTTAGAAGCACAAAAAGGAAGTAATCAAACTGAAACAAAATCAGACCTATGAAACACAAGTGAAAATAGATCAGCAAAGTGGTCGGTACACTACAGTGGTATCAGAGCAGTTTCCTGCCAACCTATTGGGTGAGTTTTAGCTACAAAAGCTTCAGTGGAACAACATGGCTATTTCCTAGAAGCAGTGGGATAAGAATATGGGGAAGCTTAAACAAAGTTTGAAAGAGTTGGACGAAAATAAAAAAAGGTTGAATGAATTGATTTCAGACCCTGCAAAACTAGACAGAGCAGTACGGATTATGGCTTCCATTTTTAAGAGGTCTACATCACAAAACGAAGAGAAGAAGAAACAAGAGGACACTTTAGTATCCAAAAGCCTCTATGATGAATTCTCAGTAGTTAATGACCAGCATACAACTGATCCTATGGGGAGCAAAAATCAGACCCTAGAAGATCTACTTGTTGATGATGAAGTTGAAATTTCTAAGGTAGTTGTAGGGGAAACGTACTTGAGTCCTTTTGAAGATGAAGAAGAGTTAGAACACGAGGATGATGGGTCCAAACAAAATGCTGAAAGTAACTTTCATATTTCTACTAATCCACTTTCTGAGATAGAAGCTGATATGTCCTATGTTAACCCACTTTATGAGGTAGAGTAGCAGGATGATCATGTTGAGGGACATGCGCATGAAGAAAGGGCCCCATATGAAACCAATGAGGATTTTGAGCTCCCTGAATTTTCTATATCAGCAATTGTCGATGAGACTTTTGATCATTTTGAAGATGCCAATTCAATTTATGTGCAAGGATTGTCAATTCATGAATCACACAGGTCTGAGTTGCAGGATCAAAGGCACGAGCTATCATTTGACTCCAATGTTGTTAGTGATGAGCCATTGATAGAGGTTGGAGGTTTTTACCACGACTACATAGTGAGGAGTACCCATCACTTCTCCTTTAGACCACACATGGAGGATTGGTTGACGCATCGGTGTGGATTGGCTCAGAGTGTACGCCATCCATTTTGGGATGGAGAGTTACCATCTTCAGGAGATGGAACTAGTGGCTGCAAGTACCTAACTCAGTTGTTGGTAGGTGAGTGCTTTCCGGATTGGTATTTAGTTTTCCATCATGCTAATGTGTATCCAACAAGGTTGGTTCCTTCTTTGTCTCAGAGACTACTTGTGGGTACATGGTTATAGAGGGATTATAATGTCAGTAGGCATGATGGCACAAATGGATATCACATCCACGAGATCTTAGCAGAGGTTATGGAGAGATGTTGTGTAGCAGATGCTTCCAGATATTCTTACCTCCTCATGATGGATGGATGTGAGCTTTGTTTATTTTGGGATCCAGGTGGAGATAGAGTTAGCACTACCATTTGGATGGGTCCCAGTGCATTGCTTCACCACTTCTAGTATGGTGGAGTTAGGATCAGCATTGAGAGCATCTTGAATAACACCCAACGAAAACTCATGCCTTCACAACGAGGTTTAGCTCATAGCTTGCAGTAGTATGAAGGTAACATCTCCAGATGAACCTTATCACGAAGCAAAAATGAGAGACTTGATGTTGTATCTAAAAGTATCTATGATGTGTTTGGGTTACAATATGTTAAGTCAACAAAGAATTACCTACAATATACAGATGGACATGGGATTGAAGCTGAAGTTCTGGTTGATAAGGAAGTTTTACAACATGAAAATATTATGGTGAAGTCCTAGGACAATATTCACAACACTCAAGAAGTTGTTATCAGCACTGATAACAACTCTGATTTGCATGACCACATAGATGAAACTTTGCATCAGCATGAGAGGATAGTGATTTCACCAAGGGATGATGTTCCTACAGAGTTGTCACATGTTGGTACGTGAGATTTGGGCATTAATTATGCAATATATGGTGACAATTCATGCCATAGTGAATCTGATTTTTCATATCAGACTATAGGAAACCAATCAGGAAATTTATTTAAGGGCGACGAACCCCAGGATCATGAGATGGGTGGATGTGCAGATGCCTTGGAAAGAGAAGTGTACAAAGATACTATCATATCAGTAGCTTCTACCTTATCAGTTGAGCCATCCTTTGAGGTACATATTAGTAGTACCTTAGTTGCTGATGTGTGCACTGATGATAACACACATGATGTTGCTGATCAAAAGGTGAGTGATGAGGATTTAGCCTCTTACTATAGTATGGAATTGGGTGGAAATGATGAGTCACAGGGGCATCAACATCTGGCGGGATAGTTGAAGGTTAGTGATGATATGATTGTTACAGCTTTGGAGCATTTTAATGTTGCTCGACAGATGCTGGCAACCTATGGTTGGAGTACTCCTATGTCGGATGACTACGGTGTTAGTAGTCTTTCCCTTGCAGAGTTCTATATACTTTGAGAGGCAATTGGAATTATGAAACAAAATTACCTACAGCTACTTGCGAATAGAGATTTCCTTCTTGAGTGGGGTTGCATCTATCATAAGGCATTGAAGGGAAAAGAAGAGGAGGTTGATGAGCTCACTTATGAGATAGAGATGACTATGGATTCTTTGAAGAACACTCAATTGGCCCTTCAAGAGTCACAGCCATTGGACGTGAAGCTTACCATGGTATCGAGTTTGGCACAGTCTTCACTCTCTTCCGATATAGTTTAGGATTCCATGGCAGCAGTGGGTGATGAACATATGTCCACAGATTGTGGTTGTGAGCAGATTGAGGATGTGGTTACTACATTCATCACGATTTCAGGTGCAGTTGATACAAATGGGATGATTGCATTGGTTGAGAGTTGTAGAGAGCCATGTGTTGCACTAGGTTCTCCTAAGTTTAGTCCCATGACAGGTGATGCAAAACAAATCATCGATAGCTCTTTTGACATGGAAGTTGACTCACCAGAAAGTTATGTGTCAACTCACGACACTACTTCATCCACTTCACAGGAGATATGTAGAGCAACATCTAGTTGGGAGATTGGTTCTTGCGTGGATTTGTTTCCCATGTATTGTTCCAAGGACTCAGAGTTGGATGATTCATACCCGCACAAAGTGATTGTGCAGTTTGTGGATAATCCCTTATCGGAGTTAGATGGAAGTTCAATCTATGATAATCCACTCTTCGAGCTGGAAGTCAATCATACTCTTGATACTAGTTCAGGGTTGAGCAATAATCACAGTGTTTGGGATAGTCCTAGTGCAGCGGGATTCCAAACAAGGCTCACAGAGGAGTTTAATAGTGTGTACTAGGTGAGGAATGCTTGCAGTTTGGACTTCGATCCACCTATACATGACTCATATTCGATGCACAATCCTTGTGAGCATGGTGTTTTCCTTGGTGTAGTTAAGGGGAGTGACTCCTTACTGTGTCCAGAGTTACCATCTTTAGAAGATGAGACTAAAGGCTGCAAGTACTTGACTCAGTTGTTTGCAAGGGATTACTTGCAGGGACAACAGTCAATTATCCATCGTGCTGATATGTATCCGAAAGGGTTTTCTACTTTAATACCACAGGGATTTTATATGGATACATGGTTACAGGGTGATTACGGTGTCAGCAGATATGATGGTTTGACTGGTTGTCACTTCCATGGGTATTTTGGAGAGACTGTAGAGAGATGTGTTGTGGATGTTTCCAGATATTTTTCTCTTCATGACAAATGGATGTGAGTTCAAGTTGTACAGAGATCCAGATGGTGACAGGGCTGGCACTACAGTTGGATGGGTTTTGATAGGTTGCTTCGCCAATCGTCAGCATGGTGAAATTGTGATCAGATTTGCGCAGAGGAAGACAAAGGTTATCAGACATGGAAAACTTTAGTTTCGGTGTTGGGATCCAGGGATATTTGGTGCAACTGCATTTATGTTGGTGATTCTAGAGTTAGTTAGTGATGCATGGGACATTTCATAGCTCTTCTTTTCAACCTTTCGAGGAGTGAGGTTTCTTTACAGTAGAGATTGCTTGGGGACAAGCAATTTCAGGGAGGGTGAACTGTAATGTCCCCTTTTTCATGTGCATCAGAGTTGGGGGACTAGCCTATTTTCCTGACCCTCGTAGGCTAATAGTTCTAGAAAGAGGGTTTCTCGGATGGGCACTTGGTCGTCAATTTGCAGTGTGGATCTCTAGAGTATGGTGGCAGGGTGAATTGTGGCGTTTGGCACGATACTTGTGCTAAAATTAATGATACTCACCTTTTATTTCACCATCCTCAGCCTAGGGACCATGTGTCTTTAAAATGAAGGGGTCACTTTATATTTTGCAGTTACTATTCATTCCTAAAGTGAAAAAAGAAATAACTTAAGTGAATAGTGCTCACTTTAATGAATAGTGATTTCAATGTAAAATTATAAATATCAAGAGAGGAAATTCGACCCTCTTCATGAATGAATGATTTAGCTTGTTGAAAACTTGGGAGTGAAGCTTGGAGGAAGAAGGAAGCTAGGGTTTCCTGATTTCTTGCAGTGGGTGAGCCTGGTGGGGCTCTGTTCTTCGTTCTTGAGCTGCTTGAGGGTGTGAAACACCACCTTAAAGTTGCTGATCTGTTATTGTTGCTTCAGTTGGAGACCTGTGTTACTGTTTGCACGTTATTTGGAGCTGGTTTTTGAGTGTTCTTGACAGCCATAGACTCCATTGCATGGGAGCTATTCACTTCTTGGGACATTTTGGGACTGTTTTTGAAAGCTACAGTCAGTCGCATCTCCTTGAGGGTTTTAATCAGCAAAAGGAAAAGAGACGCCTCTCATTGGTGGCTGCTATCTTTTCTAAAGGGGGCGCCCTTGTCCTAGAAGACCTCCCATGCCTATTTTTGGTGGGAGAAGTTCATTATCCAAAAGTTGTGTACACTTCTTTGGGGGCGGGTATTGTAGCAAGTCACTATTCATAGTGATGTTTGGTTGTAAGTTAAAGTATGGCTTATGAAATACTTAGTTGCGAATCTAATGAAAACTATATGTTGTAAGCATCTTATTTTGTAATGAAGAAATTATATTTGGCCACTAAATTGAGCAATGTATTCAAAGTTGTTTCAGTAGTTAGTTTATTTGAAGCTTCCGTAGTATGTATATGCTTGTTGGTACCTTATTAGCATATTTAGCAAATGAACTCAGAAGCACAAAAAGGAAGTAATCAAATTGAAAAAAAATCAGACCTACGAAACACAAGTGAAAATAGATCAGTAGAGTGGTCAGTACACTACACCCCGACCCTTCCACAATTGCTCCACAGCCGCAACTACGCAAGGAAATTATCATCACCAAATCCAAGGAGCAGAAGCCTCCAAATCTGCCACCCTTAAACGTGGTGGAACAGTTGAAGAAATATTCCACTAATGTAACCCTTTTGGATATCTTACCCATCCAGAGTAGAAGTCATTACTACAAAAGGCCTTGCAAAAAGATACAGTTGAATAATCAATAGGACAAATTCCTGAAGTCACAACAGACTCATGAGTTCCAACCAAAGTTCTTGTGAATACTACAGAGGAGGCTCCACCCAAAGCTAAAGAGGAAAAACTAAAACCTAAACCCTTTTTCCTGACTCTCATTGTAGGGAAGAAACTATTGCACAATTGCATGATGGACTTCGATGCCAGCACTACCGTCATGCCCAAGTAGATAGTTGAAGCCTTAGGGCTTAGCTATGAGCCCTTAAAAAGAGGAGTTATGCAGCTATATGGGAACAAGGTTGAAATTGTAGGCCTCATCAAAGACCTCCCTTTAACTTTGTTTTCCTTTCCTAGCATCACAGTTCCGCAAGACACCGTAATCATTAACGTCCCTCCCATGTTCGACCTCTACCTATCCCAAGAATTCACCTCAAAGATAGGCAGATACCTTTCTTTGGATTGGTCCCACCTAATTCTCAAAACTAAGCACGGGTCTAAAATGAAAATAATATCAGAACCTCTACATGCAAAACATGTATTTGATGAAACCATGATCAACTTCAAAGACATTGATACCTTAGTCACCAAAGAAGAAGCCAGTAGTAGCAAATTGTTGGAACATGAGAAAGCAACCGAAGACAGAGATGATCGAGAAGAAGTCTTCTTGACTGAAAATATGGGCACCAATCCTTGCGGAAATTATCATTCTATAGGTTTGGACACCTACATCATCTATGATGAAGATCAAGAGTTCCCAAGGGTATTAAAAGGCTCCATGACTGAACAAGCCTCAGAGCTTTGGACATTACACTTTGATGGTGTGAGGTGCAAGGTTGGCACAGGTGTCGGGATACACCTAACGTCTCCATCCAATGAGCGGATCTCTAGGTCATTCTACTTCTAGTTTGCTTGCTCAAACAATGAAGTTGAATATGAGGGTCTCGTGCAAGGACTAAGCCTCATGGAACGCATAGGTATCAAACAATTAGTGGTGTTCAAATATTCTGAACTTGTAATCAATCAAGTCAGAAACATCTCTACTGCAAAAAATGTCTATATGTGGTCTTATATGCGTAGGGTGTGAGACCTCATCAAAGGTTTCGAAGCTTTTAACATCCGCGTTGTGCCAAGAGAGCATAATTCAGATGCGGATCACATGGCCACAATAGGATCTCAATTTGATCCTATCTCTGTCTTGATTGAGAATGTAAACTTTGTGCGAGTGATCATCTACCCTCCATTCCTGATAATGATCAGAGCTAGCAAGTGTTTGAGAGTGATGAACACATCACCTCATTCATTTAATAGTCGAGAGAGTTCATTGATCAGTTTCAGCCAAAAATTGAAGAAGCATATGAAGGACAAATCATCCAGTTGAAATCAAACAAGATTTTGAAAGGGTCGGTCACCCTCAAAAATTCGTTCGACTATGATGATGCAAGGAATGATAGAAGAAAATTTGTAGCCGATTTGGCTGACTATGTCAACCTTGAGGTTGGGAATAGAAGAAATTTGGAGGTTGGGAAAGAAGTCCCACAGTATGATAAGGATAGGCTTATACACTTCTACAAAAAATACGAAGGGGTTGTGGCCTAGTCTTATGATGACCTTAGGGGATATGATCCTGATATCATCTAGCACACCATCAAACTAACATAAGGTGCTAAACTTGTCCAACAAAAACAGGGGCTTGTCAATCCAAAGATTGAAGCATTAATGGAACAAGAGATAGGAAAGTTGATCCTATCCAAGATTTTTTTTCCAATCAAGCAAACATGCAGGTATTCAATCTCATTCCAGTCGAAAGAAAAATGGAGACATTCGTCTCTATGTTGACTTCCGTGACCTAAAGAAGGAATCACTAAAAGACCATTACCTGCTGCCTTCCATGGAATCAATCTTGCAGACTGTGGTAGGTTCAAAGATGTTTTCTCTAATAGATGGTTTCTCGAGCTACAATTAGGTTTAGGTTAAAGCAGAAGATCAGCACAAGACCACGTTCACCACCAAGTGGGGAGCATTTTCATATCCCAAAATTCCTTTCGGCCTCTCAAACGTGGGGGCTATCTTCCAACTCAAAATGGATATCACCTTCAATGAACCGATCAACAAAATCATCCTCATCTACTTAGATGATCTTACCATATTTTCCAAATCTAAAAATGACCATTTTGATCATCTAGAAATGGTTTTCAAAAAATTCTAAGAGTTCGGGGTATCCCTGAACCCAAAAAAATACGTTTTCAAAGTACCACAAGGAAAATTGTTGGGGCATGTAGTGTCCCAAGAAGGAATCGCTATTGATCTTGAAAGGGTAAAAGAAATCAGAGAGCTTCCTCTTCTAGTAAACAAGAAAGGATTAAAATATTTTTTGGGAAAGGTTAACTTTGTAAGCAAGTTTATTTTTGATTTTGCAGGAATAATTAGATCGATCACCCTGATGCTAAAAAAGGACCAATTATTCAAATGGAAAAAAGAAGTGAGTGAAGCCTTCGAGAAGGTGAAGGATGCTATTTCCTTGGCTCCTGTATTAGCAAATATCGACTTGTCAAAACACTTCATAATGTATGTTTTTAGCAGCAAGACAAGCATTGCCACTATTCTGATTCAGAAGGATGATGAAGGAAAGGGAGAGCATCCTATAGCATTCCATTCTCGAACCTTGAAGGAGTACGAGATAAATTATAACTTTGTAAAAAGACAAGCTTTCGTAATTGTAAAGGGACTCAAGAAGTTTCAACACCTTATAGCTTGCACTAAGGTAATCATTTATGCCGTACATTCTAGTGTGTGTGAGTACATCATGGAAGGAGAAATCACTAACAAAATGGCCAACTGGATCACTAAGATCTTAGAATATGATATTGAATTCAAGTGTACAAAGACTATCAAAGGAAGAGGGTTGTGTGAATATTTGGCACATGATGAAGAAATGGAAATTAAGGAAGAGCAAGCGGAGATAGTCTTAAAAAATGAGCCTGAACCTAAAGGTTGTTGGATGACGGATAGGGTAAGGTTTATGCACACCGACAAGTATCCATTGAGACTTTTGTCTCAAAGAAGAAGATTCTACTGGTTGCAAAATAGTGGGTACTCACTTATTGAAGGGATCCTTTCTAAAAGGAATTTCAATGGTGTCTTACTACGATGCGTCACCATGGAGCAAGCAAATAAAATTCTCAACAACTTCCACAACAGTCTGGTGGGCGGAAAATTCTCTGTGAAGACCACCACCATCAAAATTTTGCACACTGGGTACTTCTGGCCTACATTGTTCAACGATTCTTGCGAAATGATAAAAGCCTGCAAGGAATGCCAATACTATGTAGGGAGAAGAAAGAATTATGCCATGCCTCTCAATCTAATAGTAGTAGATGAATCATTTGCATAATGGGGGCTAGATTTCATCAGGATGATCAACCTTGCTTCCAACGCCTGTAACAAATGGATCCTAATAGCCATGGGCTACTTCACAAGATGGACCGAAGCCCTACCCCTAAAGAATGTGACAGAGGCAAAAATTATATATTTTCACGAAGGATTGGTCATGAGATTCGGCATGCCAAAGACTATCATCTCAGACAATTCCAAAGATTTCTTAGGCTCCAAGGTATGTCAGTTCGCATTAGAACATAACATATTTTTGAAAACATCCTCAAACTACTACCCGCAAGGAAACGGCCTAACCGAGTCAACTAACAAGAATCTGGTCCAACTCATTAAAAGGATCGAATCCAATCATGAGAAGTAATGTCATAAGAATATCTTAACAACGTTATGGGCCGACTACATAAATCCTAAGCAAGCCCTAAAGACTTCGTAGTATGAGCTAGTATATGGGAAGGAGGCATTGTTATCGATCTCTATAGAGATACCTGTGTTATAGCTACTCAAGTCTCTCTAGATATTGAAGAAGACAAAGCTATCGAAGTTTGGCTGGATGAATTGCTGGAGGTACAAGAAAAAAGGGAGAAATCCCTAATAGCCATGACTAACCACCAGTAGGTGGTGAAAAGGTGGTTCAACAAGATAGCTTTAGGCCAAGGTCTAAAATGTGGGGACCTGGTACTAAAGTTCAACGAAAGAGCCGCAAGGCCTGCCCAGCATGGAAAATTCGACAAACTATGGGAAGGCCCTTTCAAAATAATTCAGTGCAAACAAAATAATGCATTCGAATTAGAAAACATGGAACAAGAAGAACTGGGAATTCTGGTTAATGGAATTCGCCTAAAGTTGTTCAATTAAGCTTCAAATACTTCATATAGGTGTAAATATGTGATTAATGTAATTATTTTTTTCCCTTTCATGTTTTGTCGGCTTTCCAAAATTTTCATGGATACAAGAAGCAGGAAGATTCATGAGACCCATTATTATAAAAGCAGAGAAAGACTATACTACTCATATTGCAAAAATTAAGTTCATATGCAAGAAATTCAATAAAGGTTACAAAGAGAACAAGAATGAAGGAAATGAGTTGAAGATAGCAAGTATATTTGTTATATATATACTTTGATAGAAACATTGACAAAATGGCTCTGTGGCCATGTGCTAAAAAATGCAACTACATATGTGGTTTCCTTATATATATGTATATGCAAGCCCTCTTTCAGGTATATATATACAAAAGGGAAAAAGGTGTGTTAATCTTCAAGTCGCAGGAGTATGAGTATTGTCTTCATCGGCATGAGCATTTTCTCCATCAATAGGATGGTTTTTAGCGGTAGCAGGAGGGTTATTAGCCTCAACAGGACCTAGAGTACCGATACCAACACCTAGAATGAGCGGCGGAGGGAACACAAGGTTGTTGAAGTTGGTGTACCAATCCACATCATAGAATAGCACGACATTGTAGTAGTGCAACAAAAAGTGGCATGCACAGGTGGCTCTCTCATGGTGCTCAACAAGTGAATGGAGCCAAAACTTGCTCAGAAATGGCACCCATGGTACCACTGCATATTCTTCCATATGTCTCTGCAAGTCACTCGCTACTGGAAGGCCCAGGCCATACATTGCATTGGGATAATACTTCACCAAGACCTTTGAGGTACCTCTTCGGGAAAATCCGAAGCGTCAGGTGAAGTATCATGGTTTTCAGAGCTTGAATGTCAAGTAGCGAGGCAAAAAATTGGGAGCATATATCGGTGTTCACCCGATATTTATCTTCATACTCAATGCAATCTCTACTCAAAACCCATTTCATGGCTATAGTAGTCAGTGAGTGTTTTTTTTGGTCATACATTTCAGACGCCTATTGGAGATCTCTCCTAGAAAATCCTTCTGAGACTTGTTGCACACTAGCCTAATTGGAGTTTTCATTATGTCAGCCTCTTCTCAAAACGCCTAAGTCTAGCGCTATGCAATTTTAAAGCCTACTCAACTGCCTAAGCAATAATACTATCTAAATTACCCAATGTTTTTGCTAATCGCTAAGTGTAGTTCTGCTACTATGATAAGGCCCATTTATAGAAATATTCGAGGTAGCCTGCATCCCAAACATGGTGGTAATTAATTTTTTCTCAAAAATCCCACCCAAAAGGCTAACTTGATTTTCCAATCCGGTTGCGTCCGTAGGTACGAATTGTTGCATGCAGGAATAAGGAGCGGTAATAAATTAATGAAAATTGGTGGCAAGCTCAGGTGATGACTCATATGGACAGATGCCTAGGTGTCATGATACAAGCCATTTCAAGCTCCAAGGTTGAGCATGAATCTTTCTAAATTACTCATTGCGGCATCAACTTAATTATGCTTTTAGGGATATTAATGGTGAAGGCATGCAAGAAGATGAAAAGCAAGAAGTCGACAACTCAAGTTCCCATGAAAATCGCGCTAAAGGGACGTTATCGCTAATGTAATTATGAATTCTTCTCTTTTCAACAAGGGCAAGTAGTTCAATTCACATGGATGGACTAATTAAATAGAAAATTAACACACCAAGGAGACATTATATTAAAGAAAACTAATCTAGAAAGCATAAACGCAAACTCTAAAACAACAACTTCTTCAAATTCGTCCCATTGTCCTCTATCTCTCAGGAATTTGATTAAAGACGTTAGCTCTCAGTTGTGCAAACAACAGCTTTGTTGAAATGATCACTTAAGAGAATGAGATTTAATGAAAGTGCATATGCATGACTAAAAGTTTAAGCTATGAAATTGAAATGCTATGATATTAAAATGCTTGATAAAACTGAAATGCGACTATAATAACTACATATGAAAATCTAGAATTCCAGGTCCTTTCCAACTCACAAGAGGGTTGTATTTATAGATTTTAGAAGGCAAGAATCCTATTAGCCAGGATCAACGGTTGAGTTCAAACTTGTTAAAATGAATGGTGAGAGATTGAGAATTTGAAAAGATGGAATTTTAAAAAACAGATGGAAAATGAAGAGACAAATGAAAGATGTGTCCATAATTAAAAATAGGTAATATTTAATTATGTGTGGGAAATGAAAAGCTTTTAATTAAATATTGAAAATATTTAATTATGTGAGAAGAGATGGAAAGCTTTTTAATTAAATATTGAAAATATTTAATTATGTGAGAAAAGTGAAGAATTTAGAAAGTGTTTTAATTAAATATTGAAAATATTTAATTAAATGTGAAATGAAGAATATCATTTAAATTTAGAATTTAAACTTGTGATAATCAATATAAATAAATTATGAAATCTATTTAATTTAATTAAGAGGAAAATAGCATTAATTAAATAAACTTATTTATTTAATTAAACTAGGAGCATTGGAAAAATGAACAATATAAATAATTAATTAAATATATTTATATGTAGATGACTTAAGAATATTAATTAAATAATTCATATTTAATTAATTAATAGGTTTGGTTAACCGTGACCATTTTTAGATGTGTACAGAAACCATTGTCTACCGATTGAAGGCAGGAAATCAAAGAAAAACTAAGTATCATATGCAAAAAATCATATAGAGCATAAAAATCCTTGAGCACGCAAAAAGAATTAGAAAAACAAAATTGTTAAAAGAACTAGGTGTGGTGCAATTTGCAGCGAGGAAGTTAAATGCTGAGGTGATTTCGGAGAATTGACTACCCTGGTACAAATTAAAGGCCATCTGGTTGTGAATTCAGAGCTTTGCATTTTTTTTTTAGTGTTATTCATACCATTTCAGTGTAGTTTCTGGGCAGAAGATTCACAGAAGGATGGCAACTACTCAAAGTTCTCAAGTAGAGATGCAAGAAGGAGGGGCCCATAGTTTATTTAATATCATGTGCTCAACACCAGCAGCCTACATCTTCGAGGATGTCTCTTATGCTTCACTTGGAATCCCAGAAAATCCAACATGGGTAAATACTCGGATTGCAGAGAAGAAGAGCCCTCACAAAGACAAGAAACAAATTAAAGAGGAATGGGAAAATATTCATGACCCCATTCTTGCAAAGAACCCTAAATCACTTAGGGAGGTGGCCTGTGAAGGGATGAAAAGGAATAGTGACCCAAATTCCTTGGCACGAAAGTGTTGGTACAACGGGGTTCCACAATATATGGTCCCATCCATACACTACTACCCTGAATTAGTCGATGAGGCCATCAAAAAATTCAACCTGGATACCAACACCATTGAGGGTCGGGAGGTGAGTTTGGTTATTTGCAAGGAAGCTCCTGGAATATGCTCTGCATCCTAGAACGAAGCTCTAAAGTGCCTCAAATGGAGTCATTTACTCTAGAAAAAGGAGAGACCTATTGGAGGACTAGAGACCTTGCGCTGAGTTTTTATAACAGGAAGACTCAAAGACTCAAAGAACCTTAGAATAGGCCAATGCATATACTAGTGATGCATAAGGGCTTCAAGGATGATATAAAGGATGCTTTATCGATGATGGCATTTGTTTGCGGCCTAGACATCAACAAGGAGGTCCATGAGTTTCAGCTCAGTTTGGGTTTTCAATTACGTAGGAAACATTATCTTTTTTGGTATGATTTCACAAAATTCCTCATGCAAGAGATGCTCAACTAGGTAGCAGAATACCAGCTTCAATGGAGGTTGAGGTTCCCATCCTTTCTCACACATATGTTCTTGCATCAAAATCTTGAATTCTTCCAGAAGCATCTAGGGCTCTCAATTTTTGATGAAAACCAGAAGAGGAAGCCAGTTTCCACATGGACTCCCCTTCTCTTTGTGACATTTGATTATTACGCATTTTCAAATTATTTCTTATATCCAATTTTGTAGGATTTAAGAGGAGACAACATTGTCTTGTGGTATAACTCGAACCAAACTGAGTTCATGCAGAACTTCACTCCAAAGTGTGACTTGTTTCTGGGTGAGGATTTCATGTTCGTTCAATTGTGTGGCTTCACCAGAGAGCCATTCTGACTTTTGACATGTCTTACAGACCGGCTACTGGCGCTTAAAGTATTCCGCTAGGTATCAATTATCGACGTCACCTTTTGTAGTGCAAAGGCAAAGAAGAAGGGATTTTTCAGTTGACTGATGAGATTCAAAATTGTAGTCATGGCTAAGAGGAAGGCTTACAAAATACTAGAAGCAAAGCTGGCTCATCTGGGGTTGGTATGGATTTGCGATAAATGGAATTACAACCCTGATGATGACTTGCCAAACAAATATGTCAAAGTGACACACTACCCCCGACCTTACTAGGAGAAGCATCAGAATTCAGTGTTAGATGAGAATGAATTTATTATCGACCTAGCTTATATCCCTACTGAAGGTGGTCGGCCTCCCTAGCTCAGATTCTACCACCCGAATAGGTAGTATGATAAAATGAGAAAGATGGGTACTACTCTCTGCAACAATTTGATAAACAACTATGGCTGGAAGGAAGAGAAGGTCAATGATTTCTGGATATATCATCAAGAGACTCAACACATTGAGGCCCCTTATGATACCGAGGAAATGGATGATAAGTTTGAAAAATTATGGAACAACGAGCATCCAGATTCCGACAAGAGTGATGAAAAAGACTCCAGTTCGGAAGAAGTCGAATCACAGTCAGACAAAGGAGCAGAACCAGAAACAGAGGCACAAGATGCCTCAGAGCAACAAAAGAGAAAAGCCATGAAGCAACCTAGCAAGGTCTCCTCCAATGTACGGGTTAACATATCGTGTGTGAGGTTTTCAGTAACTCACACCTAGACTGCAAGGAGGACTCGGGCAACCCAACTGCAACAATCTGAAACCATAGCGGTAGATGACTCACCGCCAGTGAAGCGACAATGAAGTGATAGTGAAGTGACAACGAACCAAGGCACTATCTGGAGATAGTTCGTAGGACCCTGAGTTAAGTGAAGAGCTGACAACAGACTAGGGACCATAGTCATTTGTACCACAAGTATCTTTCGCTCCCTCTTCTTTGGTTTGAAAAACCTTAGTCACCCCTGTTGTGTCCACAACACTTCTTGTTTCATACGCCGACCAATACATTTTGGCCTTTGTTTCAATGATCACGGGGGGTTTCACATAGTTCTCTCATGTGACCCCATTTTCCCTTACTCCTTCGTAGAACCTCACACCATTCGCCTTGGCCCATTTCACATCCGAAAGCCTCTCACACTCTGCCTTTGCTACCTTCATCAATACATCTCCTGCCACTGCAATGTCGTAGCTGATCCACTCTTCCTAGCAGATAGAAACTGCCATGACTTTGCTTCCTTCAAGTCCTCCTATTGGTCCACAATTAGAGTATTGGAGTATCCCTCCTTTCTCACCTTAGATAGTCAGTGTACTAAAGAAAAGGTCTCCTAGTACTGCCACCCTTTCATTTCCTTTTTCCATTCGTCCCGGTGCACCTTTCATAGGTGGACTCATCAAGTCACCCTCTGAATTCTTATCGGAAGGCAACAAAACTAGGTAGGCACGAGCAATCAGATCCCAAAGGTAAAAGGCTAAAAATGCTAAGAAACCGGTGGAGCCAAGGTTACAAACTATTTTTAAAGAGGCTCAACAGTCGCTACATTTTGTGACTATGTACCCAACTGTCAGTAAGCCACAAGAAGAAATTCAGCCAAATGACTACAACATGTATGCCGTTGGGCTTGATTTAAGCAAAGATCAACCTCAAGACATGGTGGAGCTTATGGAGGAAACACAGTGGGTGGTGACCACTGGTTTTCTTAAGTCTGATCGCCAACTAAAGAAAAGGGAAGAAGAGATGAAAAGCATAAAGGATAGAGTCGAGATCTTGCTCGCCAAGGAAAAGGCTAGGGAATTTGAATTTAAGCGCTTATCCCAACAAAAGGAGATTGAACAAGCAAAGCTTTAAGAAGAACTTATGAAGTTTCAATCCCTTGATCCTAACTTGATTGCTAAGCTGCAACAAAAGAACTAGGAGTATCAAGACCAATTAGCAAAGTGGGGGCAAGAAGTGCGACAAAAGGATGGGGATTTTTGTCACCAATGCACTCAACTAGAGTAGAAAATGCAAAAAAAAGATGTGGATTTCAAGATCCACCATGCCTAATTGGAGAATGAGATTACAAAACTAAGATCTTCCCTAGAGAAAGAAGAAAAAAACAAGGAGCGAGCCGAAGCAAGCTGGGTCATGGAATCACGGATCTTGCAAGGACAACTCACCATGGAAAACCAAAAGGTTGTGAAGCTCGTGCATGATATAGAGAAAAGGAATGTGGAGATTTTCCCATTGAAGAGCTCCACCTCACCCCCTGTCGATCAAACAAACCTTCTTTAGATAGCCCAAAAATTATATCTCTCATATTGGGAAAGAGTGAAGGCTTTTTTCCTAACTCTATAGAAGATGCTCTAATATATGGTCAAAGAAAAAGTTTTAGGCAGAGAGGTTCATGAGACGATGGGGCAATTCCCTCAATCCATCACCAAAAGAGTTCTAGATGCCAGAAGATTATTGGATAGGCTATATCAGGTCCCAAACGAAGTCTTGGCAAGTGTAGGGATTGAAGACCAAAGGGCCGCTGCTAAAATAGCTAACAAGCTCATCCATTTCCACACAACTATCCTTCATGCTGACAAATGTGCCACCAAATTGGATCAGATCATGAATAGAATGCAGGCCAGGTTCTGTCACCTAACTCAAATGAGCTTACCATCTCTATTTATTGAAGATGAATCAGTGGCCATGGTGGAGCATATCACAACACAGATCGAGGAGAAACAAAATGATGCATCTGCCTTTCAGAATTTCAACCAACCCCTTGTTGCAGGAGATATTGAGAGCATCACTCATCCGATCACAAGACTTCTTTTTTAACTCAAGTCCTAGGCCGGTACATTATCAGCGCTTCCTTACAAAGAAGTGATCAATCTGCATGGAGCGCATGAAGTTCTATGTGACATATTGACTCCATCTATGGATGAATGTCTACCTCTTCAGATCACCCTCTTTAAGCTCTAATCGCGTCACCCGATGGATAAGTATCTGGTCTACAAACCAGAAATTTTGGGTTCCTTATTTCGTAGGCAAAACGCCCCTAATAAGTCACCAAAAGCTATGAACATAAAATTCTCAAGCTCCCTTCGGGTGATTTTATTTTTCTTATGTACCAACCACGCCCTCCCTTTAAAAGGGTAATATCGAGCTCCTCTCACAAAAACTTATGTGAATACCACCACTTGTCAGCCGAGCGCTCCTCGCAAGGTTTCCTTCTCTCGATTTTCAAAAACTTGCATCGTGCTTCCACATGTCAGTAGTTTGTAATCTTCAGTGCCTCTTTCCATCGCTCTCCTTTCAGGCTCCGACTGCATGCCACGTAGCATCAGTCTACACACATTTCTTGGCAGCCCCCACCCTCAGTACAGTATGATTTGAGACCTCCACGTGTCTTCATAGTGAAAATTTGTCATCGCTTAAGGGGAAGGATGAATGTCGGCCCCGACCGCTTGGCACGTGATCTTCTAAAGGCTTCATCATGAAGGAGAGTTAAATATATGACAACCTATCACTAGCTACCATGTTTTGTAACTACCACCATGACTGGATAGCATGTGTCAACACTCTGGTCTGTTGGGACTGATACCATCATTCCCAGGGGATGCATCTGACTCCAGGGCATCCTCATTATTGACTCAAATGTTTTTGGTTGCAATGAAAAGGGGAAACCATTGCTAATGATTAGAGAATATTTTTTGTTAATATCCCACCAAGTTGGGTTTTCATTATAAATACTACTTCTTCCATCGAAGCAGGGGTTCAGATTTTGATGGGAAAAATTAGTAAAAGAACCAAGTCTTTACTGCTTTTGAGATTATTGTAAAGACTTGCAGACTATGCCATTGTTTGGCCTTTCTATTTTCTTGAAGATTTTGATAAAGTTTTACTGTGCGATTGTGGTGCTAAATGCTTCATTTGCAGAACTTCTATAAATTTAATGCAATTTTGCTAGTTTAGATCATGTCTTTGACTCCTCTTTTTAGTAAACGCATATGAATATTATTTTATGTCATTGAGTGAATCATTTAGGCTTTTATCTTTATTTCTTTTCATTTTGGAACATAGCAGATTGTTGAATGGGCCATTAGATTGCATCTACAAGATAGATTTATCGTGCCTTACATCTAAGTCTTGGCACATCGCCCTAGTTAGACCTTTTATTTTTATACCTACTTCCTTTTCCCTTTCAAAACCCCAGTTATAGAAGAGTCAACTTCCTTAAAATTTGGAGGTTACTCAGTTTAGTGCAATAGGTGCCCCCTTTAACTGAGTTTTGCACAAAGGGCTATTACCTTGCCAATTTTTGGCATCAACAGTATGTATGTAGGATTGTATGCACATATATATTATGCTTGTATGTATGTAAGTATGTTTATATTTATGTATGTCTTTAGAGGGAGGGATAATTTTAAGATAGAGAGATTTGTCTATGTAGGGTGGGAGGGAAAGAGGGAGGGAGAGACCTGAGAGAGAGAGAGAGGGAGAGGGAGTGGAAGGGATATTTTAAGAGAGAGGGAGTTGGAGAGAATGGGTTGGAGTGAGAGGGACTTAGCTAGGTAGGGTGGGAGGATAGAGAGAGAGAGAGTTGGGAGAGAGAGAATTGAGAGAGAGGGAGAGAGAGAGTGAGAGAGGGAGGGAGGGAGAGAAAGAGATAGTTATGTAGGTAGGGTTCCAGAGGGAGAGACTTGAGAGATAGGTAGTGAGAGGGAGCATGAGAGAGAGGGAGTGGGAGAGAGGGAGTGTGAGAGTGAGATACCTAAGAGAGGGAGAGGGTGTGGGAGGGAGTGACTTGAGAGAGGTAGAGATAAAGAAGGGTTAGAGTGAGATGTACTTATCTAGGTATGGTGGGAGGGATAAATAGAGAGAGGGGGCACAGAGAGAGAGAGTCATCTAGGTAGGGTGTCAGAGGGAGATACCTGAGAGAGAGATGGGGTGGGAGGGAAAAACCTAAGAGAGAGGGAGAGAGAGGGAGTGATGGAGAGGCAGTGGGAGGGAGATAAATAGAGATATATAGAGGGAGCAAGAAAGAGTGGTAGTGATTGATTGTGCAAGAGGTACATAGAAAGAGGGAGAGGGTAGGAGAAAGGTGAGATGTATAAATAGAGAGAAAGGGATAGGGGTTGAGGGTATAGGGTTGAGGGATTAGGGTGGAGTACCTATAGGGATGATGGTTTATCATATTGGATTGAGGGTATAGGGTTGAGGGATTAGGGTCAAGGGTAGAGGGTATTGGGTTGAGGGTAGAGGGTAGAAGGTTTAAGGGTTCAGGGTTAAAGGGTTTAGGGTTTAGGGTTTAGGGTTGAGGGTAGAGGGTTTAAGGTATAGGTTTGAGGGTATATGGTTGAAGGATTAGGTTGAGGGTCCAATGTAAAGGGTAGAGGGTATAGGGTTTAGAGGTTTAGGTTTAATGGTTGAGGAGTTTAGGGATTAAGGGTTGAGGGTTTAAGGGTTTAGGGTTTAAGGATTTAGGGTTTAAGGGTTGAGGGTTGAGGGTTTAAGGTTGAGGGTTTAAGGTTGAGGGTAGAGGATTGAGGGTATAGGGTTGAGGATTAGGGTTGAGGGTCCAATGTATAGGGTAGAGGCTATAAGGGTTGAGGGTTGAGGGTAGAGGGTTGAGGGTTTAAGGGTTGAGGGTTGAGGGTTGAGGGTATAAGGGTTGAGGGATTAAGGGTTGAGGGTTTAGGGATTAGAGTAGAGAGTTTTCTTAGGTTTAAGGGTTTAAGGGTTGAGGGATTAGGATTGAGGGTATAGGGTTGAGGGTTTAGGGTTGAGTGTTTAAGGGTTCAAGGGTTGAGAGTTTACAGTTGAGGGATTAGGGCAGAGAGGGAGGGATGGATGGATAGAGATATGGAGGGAGAATTGAGATAGAGAGAAGGAGAGAAGAGGAGGGAGGGACAAATATATATTAGGGTTGAGTATCCTATGTATAGGGTAGAGGGTTGAGAATTGAGGGTATAGGGTTGAGGACATATAGGGTTGATGGTTTAGTGTATTGGGTTGAGGGTATAGGGTTGAGGGATTAGGGTTGAGGGTACATGTGATTGAAGGATTAGGGTTGAGGGTCCAATGTATAGGGTAGAGGGTATCGGGGTTTAGGGTTTAGGGCTTGAGGGTTGAGGATTGAGGGATTAAGGTTTGAGGGTTGATAATTGAGGGTTGAGTGTTTAATATATAGGGTAGAGGGTAGAGGGTAGAGGGTTTAAGGTTTTATGGTTGAGGGTTTAAGGTTTATGGTAGAGGATTGAGGGTATAGGGTTGGGGGATTAGGGTTGAGGGTTGAGGGTCCAATATATAGGGTAGAGGGTATAGGGGCTAAGGGATTAGGGTTTAAGGGTTGAGGGTTGAGGGTTGAGGGATTAGGGTAGAGAGTTTACTTGGGTTTAAGGGTTTAAGTGTTGATGTATTAGGATTGAGGGACTAGGATTGAGGGTAGAGGGTAGAGGGTAGAGGGTAGAGGGTAGAGGGTAGAGGGTTTAAGGGTTGAGTTTTCAAGGGTTTAAGGGTTGAGGGATTAGGGTAGAGAGGGAGGGATGGATGGATGTATTGAGAGATGGAGGGACAAGTGAGATAGAGAGGAGAGAAGAGGAGGGAAGGACAAATATATATATACGAGGGTTGAGAATTGAGAGTATATGGTTGAGGACCTATAGGGTTGATGGTTTAGGGTATTGGGTTAAGGGTATAGGGTTGAGGGATGAGGGTGGAGGGTAGAGTGTAGAAGGTTTAAGGGTTTAGGGTTGAGGGTAGAGGTTTTAGGGTTTAGGGTATAGTTTTGAGGGTACATGGTTGAAGCATTAGGGTTGAGGGTTAAGGGATTAGGGGTTGAGGGTTGAGGGTTTAATGTATAGGATAGAGGGTAGAGAGTTTAGGGTATAGGGTTGAGGGATGAGGGTCGATGGTAGAGGGTAGAGGGTAGAAGGTTTAAGGGTTTAGGTTGAGGGTTGAGGGTTGAGGGTTGAGGGTTTAGGGTTTAGGTTTTAAGGGTTGATGGTTTAGGGTTGAGGGAATAGGGTTAAGGGATGAGGGTTGAGAGTAGTGGGTAGAAGGTTTAATGGTTTAGGGTTTAAGGGTTTAGGGTTGAGGGTAGAGGGTTTAGGGTGTAGGTTTGAGGGTTTAGGGTTGAGGGTATAGGGTTGAGAGTAGAGGGTAGAGGGTTTAAGGGCCAAAGGTTGAGGGATGAGGGTTTAAGGTAGAGGGTGGAAGGTTTAAGGGTTTAGGGTATGTGGTTAAAGGATTAGGGTTGAGGATCCAATGTATATGGTAGAGTGTATAAGGGGTATAAGGTTGAGGGATTATGGTTGAGGGTCTATTGTATAGGGTAGAAGGTATAGGGGTTGAGGGATTAGGGTTTAAGGGTTAAGGGTTGAGGGTTTATGGTTTAAGGGTTGAGGATTGAGGGTTGAGGGTTTAGAGTAGAGGGTTGAGGGATTAGGGTTTAGAGTAGAGGGTTGAGGGTATAGGTTTGATGGATTATGGTTGAGGGATTAGGGTTGAGGGTCCATTGTATAGGGTAGAGGGTTGAGGGATTAGGGTTTAAGTGTTTAGGGTAGAGGGTTGAGGATAGAGGGTAGAGGGTAGAGGGTAGAGGGTTTAAGGGTTTAGGGTTTAAGGGTTGAGGGTTGAGGGTTGAGGGTTGAGGGTTGAGTGTTGAGGGTTAAGGGTTGAGGGTTGAGGATATAGGGTTGAGGGATTAGGGTTGAGGTTCCATTTATAGGGTAGAGGGTATAAGGTTTGAGGGATTGGGGTTTAAGAGTTTAGGGTAGAGGGTAGAGTGTTGAGGGTACAAGGTAGAGGGTTTAAGAGTTTAGGGTTTAAGGGTTGAGGGTTGAGGGTTTAGAGTATAGGGTTGAGGGATTAGGGTTGAGGGTCAATTGTATAAGGTTGAGGGTATAGGGGTTGAGGGATTAGGGTTTAAGGTTTTATGGTTGAGGGTAGAGGTTTTAAGGGTTTAGGGTTTAAGGGCTAAGGGTTGAGGGTATAGGGTTGAGGGATGAGGGTTGAGGGTAGATGGTAGAAGGTTTAAGGGCTTAGGGTTTAAGGGTTTAGGGTTTAGGGTAGAGGATTTAGGGTGTAGCTTTGAGGGTAGAGGGTTTAATGGTTTAGGGTTTAAGGGCTGAGGGTTGAAGGTATAGGGTTGAGGGATGAGGGTTGAGGGTAGAGGGTAGGAGGTTTAAGGGTTTAGGGTTTAGGGTTTAGGATTTAGGGTTGAGGGTATAGGGTAGAGGGTTTATGGTGTAGGTTTGAGGGTACATGGTTGCAGGATTATGGTTGATGGTCCAATGCATAAGGTAGAGGGTATAGGGGTATAGGGTTGAGGGATTAGGGTTCATGGTCTATTGTATAGGGTAGAGGGTATAGGGGTTGAGGGATTAGGGTAGAGGGTTTAGGGTTAAGGATTGAGGGTTAAAGGTTTAGGGTTTAGGGTTTAGGGTAGAGGGTTGAGGGTATAGAGTTGAGGTATTAGGGTTGATGGTCCATTGTATAGGGTAGAGGGTATAGGGGTTGAGGGATTAGGGTTTAAGGGTGTAGGGTAGAGGGTAGAGGGTAGAGTGATGAGGGTTGAGGGTATAGGGTTTAGATATTAGGGTTGAGGGTCCATTGTATAGGGTAGAGGGTATAGGGGTTGAGGGATTAGGGTTTAAGGGTTTAGGTTTTACGATAGAGGGTAGAGGGTAGAGGGTAGAGGGTAGAGGGTAGAGGGTAGAGGGTTAAGGGTAGAGGGTTGAGGGTTGAGGGTTTAAGGGTTTATGGTTAAAGGGATGAGGGTTTAAGGAATAGGGTTGAGGGTATAGGGGTTAAGGGATTATGGTTTAAGGGTTTAGGGTTGGAGGTAGAGGGTAGAGGGTTGAGGGTAGAGGGTAGAGGGTTTAAGGTCTGAGGGTATAGGGTTGAGGGATAAGGGTTGAGGGTTGAGGGTAGAGGGTAAAAGGTTTAAGGGTTTAGGGCTTAAGGGTTTAGGGTTGAGGCTAGAGTGTTTAGAGTGTAGGTTTGAGGGTTTAGGGTAGGGGGTAGAGGGTTGAGGGTAGATGGTAGAGGGTTTAAGGGTTTAGGGTTTAAGGGCTGACGGTTGAGGGTTGAGGGATTAGCATTGATAGTCCATTGTACAGGGTAGATGGTATAGGGGTTGATAGATTATGATTTAAGGGTTTAGGGTAGAGGGTAGAGGGTTTAGGGTTTAAGGGCTGAGGGTTGAGTTTTGAGGGTATATAATTGAGGGTCCATTGTATAGGGTAGAGGGTATAGGGGTTTATGGATTAGGGTTTAAGAGTTTAGGGTAGAGGGTAGAGGGTATAAGGTAGATGGTTTAAAGGTTTAAGGTTTCAAGGGCCGAGGGTTGAGGATTTAGGGTATAGGGTTGAAGGATTAGGGTAGAGGGTTGATGGTTAAGGGTAGAGGTTTTAAGGGTTTACATTTTAAGTGCTGAGGGTTGAGGGTATAGGGTTGAGGGATGAGGGTAGAGGGTAGAAGGTAGAGGGTAGAAGGTTTAAGGGTTTAGGGTTGAGGGTTGAGGGTTTATGGTGTAGGTTTGAGGGTTGAGGGTAGAGGTTAGATGGTTGAGGGTTGAGGGTAGAGGGTAGAGGGTTTAAAGGTTTAGGGTTTAAGGGTTGAGGGATGAGGGTTGAGGGTAGAGAGTAGAAGGTTTAATGATTTAGGGTTTAGGGTAGAGGGTAGAGGGTTCAAATTTTATGTTTGAGGGTTTAGGGTTGAGGGTAAACGTAGAAGATTTAAGGGTTTAGGGTTTAAGGGTTTAGGGTTGAGTGTTTAGGGTCGAGGGTGGAGGGTTTAGGGTGTAGGTTTGAAGGTTTAAGGTTAAGGGTAGAGGTTTTAAGGGTTTAGGGTTTAATGGTTGAGGGTTTAGGGTAGAGGGTTTAGGGTGTAGGTTTGAGAGTTTTGGGTTGAGGCTATAGGGTTGAGGGTAGAGGGTTTAAGGTTTTAGGGTTTAAGGGTTGAGGGTTGAGGGTTGAGGGAATAGGGTTGAGGGATGAGTGTTGAGGGTAGAGGGTAGAAAGTTTAAGGGTTTAGGGTTTAAGGTTTAGGGTTTAGGGTTTAGGGTCCACTGTATAGGTTTGAGGGTATAGGGGTTGAGGAATTAGGGTTTAAGGATTTAGGGTTGAGGGTAGAGGGTTGAGGGTAGAGAGTAGAGGGTTTAGGGTTTAAGGGTTGAGGGTTGAGGGTATAGGTTTGAGGGATGAGGGTGGAGGGTGGAGGGTAGAAGGTTTAAGTGTTTAGTTTTCAAGGGCTGAGGGTTGAGGGTATAGGCTTGAGGGATGAGGGTTGAGGGTAGAGGGTAAAGGGCTTAAGGGTTTAGGGTTGAGGCTTGAGGGTTTAGGGTATAGGTTTTAGGGTTTAGGGTTGAGGGTAGAGGGTAGAAGATTTAATTTTTTAGGATTTAAGGGTTTAAAGTTGAGGATTTAGGGTTCAGGGTGGAGATTTGAGGGTTTAGGGTGGAGGATAGAGGGTTGAGGGTTGAGGGTAGAGGATAGAGGGTTTAGGGTATAGGGTTGAGGGATTAGGGTTGAGGGTCTATTGTATAGGGTAGAGGCTATAGGGGTTGAGGGATTAGGGTTTAAGGCTTTAGGGTTTAGGGTTGAGGGTAGAGGGTTGAAGGTTTTAGGGTTTAAGGGATAAGGGTTGAGGGTTTAGGGTATTGGGTTGAGTGGGATAGAGGGTAGAGAGAGAGTGTGAGTGGGATAGAGGGTACAACATTTAAGGGTTTAAGGGTTAAGGGTAGAGGGGAAAGAGATAGAAGGAGTGAGTGAGTGAGAGAAAGACTTGAAGAGAGGGAGAGGGGGGAGGAGGGAGAGTCTTGAGTGAGAGAGAGAGGGAGGGATTGGGAGAGAGATAGAGGGTAGAGGGTTTAAGGGTTAAGGGTAGAGGGGAGAGAAATAGAAGGAGTGAGTGAGAGAGATAGACTTGAGAGAGGGAAAGGAGTAGGAGGGAGAGACTTGAGAGAGAGGGAGGGAGGGAGTGGGATAGAGATAGAGGGTAGAAGATAGAGAGAAAGAGAGAGAGAAAATAAACCTATATAAAATTATTTTTCTCATAATGTGAGCGTATTTTTAAGTAGTAGAGATATGGCCATTATTTTAACAAGAAATAACATGCTGGCATTACAACACAAGAACATTTTTTCTTGCTCTAAAAATGGTTAAAAACCCAGTATACCCATGATCTCAATGCCCACATTCTACATATTCTCTTGGTTCTACTTGTGTTCCAACAAAAAAAATCTTTTTTGATGATTTTGTGATGTTTGCATGCATGTTTTTCACATTCCACCACTTTTTTCATGATCTTTCCATCACCTTTGCATGAAATAATAGATTTTTCACGTTGAAAGGCATATAATATCAATTCAAGTCTGAATTCCATTCAAGAGTGATATACAATTAAATTTTGGAGGGGAACAAGCTTTTGAAAAAGTCAAATTGTTGAGGAGTTTGAAGAAAGAAGAAGCAAAGGCTACATAATTGTGTAGAACTCCTCCATTTGAAACTCTATTTTTTTAGTAGGTGAAGTCTTTACATATTTTCTTTCATTCTATTTTGGCTTGCTTTGATTTTTTATTTTTTTTCATATTCCATGTTGATCAAATTGTTTGTTTATCATTATAACCTTAGCTTGTCAATGCACATTTTAAATTACATAATTCTTTACAATTTCCAATTACATTTTTAAACCACATCTCTTTGGGGCATTTTGTTAAATAATTGACTTACCTTGTGCATGCTTCCACGTTTTGTATACACATATATATGAAAAAGTTATAAGGAAGTAAAATAATACATCATTTCTCAATCCTTTAGTATGGATGTGCATACCACTCACCAAATATTTCATTTTGGTATAGGCATGGGGGATGTTGGAAAATGTAGTTGAATTTGGTTTTACACCTACAATTTGCATATGCTTAAAAAAATTTAAATCCTTTTCAATACATCTATTTTTTGCATATCTTACAATCATTCTAGTCCACGACGATATATCTCATTGAGGTATTTTATCAAACAATTATACGAAGTAGCTGATTGCCTTGACTATGCTACCAAATTTTCCATACATGTCTACCAAATCATTTTATCAAACAACATAGACAAGGCAATCAACTGTTTGAAGAAATTCCTCAAAGACATGGGGTCTCATGGTGATGTGAATTTTATCAACCAGTTGATTTCATTGTCTATCTTACCAAATTTTCCATACATGTCTCTACAAAATTGGAATATACTCCTCCCACATTGATAGATCTTTGAATCTATTTTAGTTTTCATCTCTATTTTAAAATTTACCTCATCACTTATGTTGTGATATATTTTAAATGTTTCCTTGATTAGTCTACCTATAAGGGATTCTAATCCTTCTCTCCACTATTTCAAGACTCTTTATTCAAGGCTAAGTTAGAAACATGGGGAAAGGTGCAACCTATCTTGCAATCATGGAATGCCAAGGGACAATAAGGTAGGGTTGACAAGGTAGGGGAAACTCAAGAAAATGCCTCATAGAAACAGGGACTCACAGTGATCTAAATCATCATGACTCCCCATCTCTATGAGGCATTTTCTCACTTTGCCCCTACCTTGTTAACCCTTCTGCATTGGCAAGCTAGTGACCTCACTAGCTTGCCATGATTGCAAGATAGGCTCAAAAAGGAAGCATGGACAAGGCACTTGAAATTTTTGACAATAATGTTTTTGCAAAAATGTATGCAAAATGTGGTAGCATTGACAGGCTAGTGAGCTCACTAGCTTGCCAATGTGGTAGGGTTGACAAGGTAGGGGCAATGTACACCTCATAGAAATGAGGTCTCATAGTGATGAAAAGGTAGGGGAGTTTACACCTCATAGAAATAGGGTCTCACAGTGATGTACACACCTCATAGAAATAGGGTCTCATAGTGATGTACATCACTGTGAGACCCCATTTCTATGAGGTGTAAACTACCCCTACCTTGTGAACCCTATTGCATTGTACATCACTGTGAGACCCCATTTTTATGAGGCATACACTACCCCTACCTTGTCAACCTTGTCACATTGGCAAGCTAGTGAGCTCACTAGCTTTCCAATGCTCCACTAGCTTTCCAATGCGGTAGGGTTGAAAAGGTAGGGGCAATGTATGCATCATAGAAATGGGGACTCATGGTGATGTATATCAATGTGAGTCCCCATTTCTATGAGGCATATGTGGCCCCTAACTTGTCAAACCTACCACATTGGAAAGCTAGTGATATCACTATCTTTCCAATGCTCCACTAGCTTGCCAATGCGATAGGGTTGACAAGGTAGGGGTAGCATATGCCTCATAGAAATGGGGTCTCACAGTGATTTATTTTCCAATGTGGTAGGGTTGACAAGGTAGGGGCAGTGTATGCCTCATAGAAATGGGGTCTCACAATGAACATCATCATGAGACCCCATTTCTATGAGGCATACATTGCCCCTACCTTGTCAACCCTACCGCATTGGCAAGCTAGTGGGCTCACTAGCTTGCCAATGTGGTAGGGTTGACAAGGTAGGGGTGGTGTATACCTCATAGAAATGGGGTCTCACGGTATATATTCACTAGATTTCTAATGCTCCACTAGCTTGCCAATGTGATAGGGTTGACATGGTAGGGATAGTGTATGCCTCATAGAAATGGGGACTCACAATGATGAGGCATTTGTTGCTCCTACCTTGTCAACCATACCGCATTGGAAAGCTAGTGGAGCATTGGCAAGCTAGTGAGCTCACTAGCTTTCCAATGTGATAGGGTTGACAAGGTAGGGGTAGCATATGCCTCATAGAAATGGGGACTCACGGTGATTTCTATAAGGCATACACTACCCCTACCTTGTCAAACCTACTGCATTGGAAAGCTAGTGATCTCACTAGCTTTAAGCATATCTTGCAATCATGGCATGCCACATTACCACATTTGTTTAAGGCATTCCATCAGAAAAATTCATGTGACCTTTGTCTATGCTAGAAATAATCTTCTAAAGGATGATTGTAAGTATTTTGTATGAAGCCTTGAATGGCATATATTTCATTCATTTGTATGGATTCATTTTTTAGGAACTCATTTTTATCTCATTACCATGCTACAGGTAAAATTATTTGCCATGCTAAGGAAATGAACAAGGAATAAACGAACAGACAAAGAGTATGAAACAAATAAAGTAAAACATAGAGAACAAATGAGGACATATCATGAGAAGAAAAAACTGGATACGATTGATGAAAACAAACCTATTGAAGAGTAACCTCAACCATCAAAAAGAGAAAAAGGCAATTGTGGAAAAAATGGCATGAATGTGAACGCATCATGCTAAGACAGATTCAAATACCGTAGTTGGAGACAAAACCTCTAATACAAGTGAATATGAAGGGAAACCATTAAGCACAAGTGAATATGGAGGGACACCATCTACCACAAATGAATATGGATGGACACCATCTACCACAAGTGAATATGGTTTTACGCCATCTATCGCAAGTGAATATGAAGGGACACCATCCACCACATCTCAAGTTGAGAGTACATCATCACTCAGATTTGACAAAGAAGGTATGTCATCATCCCCATGTCAACCTCAAGGTATGTCATTTATTCCACCCTTGATCGAAGGTACGCAATCTAGCCTAACTCACTTGAATATTGATGAAATTCCTGATGTTGAGGAGTATGTACCTAGGAGAACACCACCTAGAATTTTGCGTAGAAATCCAAAGTATTTGATTAATATTGATGAGGATATTTTATAGCACATGGAAGGTAAGATTCGAGCACACACTTGTAGAGGATATGCTGATAAGATTTGGAAATTGTTCTTTGAAAGGCTAAATGAGACCACAAGATGTCAAATATTTGTTGAAATGATGCGAGGTATAAAGTATAGAAACATCATGAAGATTCTTGGATTGAGAACATCAAATGATTCAAGTGAAAACACTATTTTGAAGAATCTAATGGATGCTTATGAGAGTGTGGGTAAGACCTCATGCTCAAAGGATAGTAAGGTCACCCAACATGTCATTACATCAAATTTGATAAGTAGTAAAACAAGGAGAGCTCATCTCATTAGAAAGATGAGTGAACAAATGAGAATTAATAGAATTTTTTTTATCAAGAGTCATTCAAAGGTGGCAAAGAATTGAGGACACCGATTCAAATGAATTATGTGCATTCTTGAGGAGACTACCATAAAAAGATAAAAAAGTTGTTGAAGCATTGAGAACACTAGTTGAAGAGTATTGGAAGAATAACACAAGGCCATCTCCAAATCAAAGGGATGTGGTAAGAAGGAGAATCGATAGTTGGAACCGTGAGCCACATCCAAAGCATTTTTTGGATGCGACTCAAACCCAATTTTTTCATAAATTTCAACAGGATTATCCTCAAATTCAAATTTTTCAAAGATATTTTGAAATGATAAAACCTTTTTATGTCAAGATAAATCACACACACACTAATTTTTGTAGACTAGATATTGAATTCTCTAACCATTATGATGTTTATCATTCTATATGCTTAGATTTGCATACTAATGATGTTTTGCATGATTGTGGCATACAAGCCCCACCAATATCTTCAAGAGAGTTCTTATCAAAAAAATGATGTGAAATAGAGGATGGCCAGATATTCTATAGGAAACCATGCTTGGATGGTTCATGTGAGCATTGTGGTGTCTTGCAACGTATGCCATTATGTCAACATATGGAAAGCACACATGAGGTGGGACAAAAACTAGTAGAGTTCGAGAATTATAAAATAGTGGAATAGGTTACAAAATATGGTAATCAAGAAAAAAGGTGTGATTTGGTTATTTAGAAGATTTCAGTGTATCAATTTATGTCCATGTTTCATGATAATATAGTGTATGAGTATGCAAGGCATACCCATAGATCCTGATGGTTTGACACACAATTCAAGCTATGCAAGGACACCTTTCCAGTTGGCAGCATAGTTTCAGTGGCTGAATTTGTAGAGAACTACACTCTATAGCCACAATCTGAGGTGCAGTCACAATATTACAACTCCATACAGGTTTCGATATTTGTGCACATAGCATTCATTCATGTAGCTGATAGTACAAAGGACTAAATGAAGGTATTGAGGGAGTATCACTTTTATATTAGTGATGATCACACACATTCTCCAGAGTTCGTGCAAGGTTTCTTCTAGATGTTCTACAATGATTTGGCTCAGAGGGGAAAAGCATACGGTTGGCATATAATATGGTCAGATAACTGTGTAGCATAGTTCAAGAAATCATGCATGTTCTATTGGTTGTTCAGGATGCATGTCATTATAGGTGTTCAACATTTGTGGAACTTTTGTGAGGCTGAGCATGTGTGAAAAGAGCATTAGCATAAGAAGAGTTAAAGTATAAGACAATGCAAAGTTGATAGATGCAAAATCAATCATCGAATGGTGTAATGCTTCGATGGGTCCAGGTAATGAAGGTACATCTTCAGTTCATAGATTTTTTTGGTTGATGGATGATACTAACATTGCACCATATGAGGATTGGTGTACACTAACAAGATCAAGTGAGCTACACTCTTTCCTTAGCTTAGATGTAGGTTCATGGAGTATCAATACACAAAATATGGCATTCTTTTGTTCCTCATGTACAATGGAAGCCTAGGATGATTGTGAGTCAAAGGAGTGGTTGAGAAATGGTCATTAAGTTATCTTAGCCCACTTCACATGTATCACCCTCTAACATCATTGGAACTAACATGTATGGATTCATTGATCGACTTTGACCACATATCAGATCTAGTTCAACCAAGTAATATATCTACTTGCTTAGTTTTTGAAATTCCTATTGTTATCTTACTTTGAAGTGTATTTGTAATGTTGACTAATTTCAAGAGATTTGTTGCACATATCAATGCAGGGCATGTTTATGCAGTTATTGTAGATGCAGAAAATGAAGAGGGAATAGACTATTACTTGTGTCATTGTGTTGAGGCCAAAAATAAATTAGAGGCCTCAATTATATATGGAGAAAATATCAAATACCCTATAGGCTCAATCGTCGTTACTGGAACATGGCTTAGAAGGTACCCACATAAGAGTGTTAAATATTGGTTGTTTCAGGACTTTGACACACATCAGAAGATTATTCATTACTCGAACCTTATCATGGCATCCAATGTTCATTTGACAAAATATGGGGGTAGACCTTTGAACAAGACCTTGTGAAAGGTATACGACTCTGACCATGAGGCAATACTTGACACAATAAAGAGTAGAGTAGATCCGGATGGTTCATTGGATTAATTTGTAAGTATGCACATTGGTTCTTATTAATTTATACTTGTATGCACATTAATATGTATGATGCCAATGCTATGATGCAAATACTATCATCTAATTTTTATATCATGTATGTAGGTGATTGATGAAGTTATCAGACTTTCAAATGTAGCGCACTTAATGTTTAGAACTATGGAAAAGGATATAGAGTTCAATGGTATTTTATTTTTTCTCAAAAAAATATGCAAAAAAATGATGTAGGATATTCTCAATAGATAAGTAAACTAAGTGGAAGATTAAATTGTGTTATTTTTATAATAGGTTACAAGTTTCCAAAAGGTTGAAAAGTAATATTTTGGTTACATTCTATTCATGTTCTATTCATGAGAGGTTGTTGTGTGCAATAGGTATCTTGGAACTCCCAATGAAGATGTATGACCAAGAGTGACTAAGTTGAGAGACTAGCATGCCTATCCTCAATGGAAGCATCAATATTTAAGCCTTGCTGTTCTTGAGTTTGAACCAAATGGTATGGATTTTTCATCTGCAAGTGCCTTCCATCTATTTTCATTTCATTTCCATTTTGGATGCTCTTTCTTTTTCTTCTTTTACTTTTCCTATTTGTAAGTAACCTACTATAAATTGATTGGTGTCCCCTCACATAAAATGCTGATTTATGAGCCATCCAAGAGAATCTCAGCCAAAAAGGAACTACAACATCCTTATTTTGATGATCTTGAAAAATCTTAATTATGATTTTAAGCCATTATAAAAATGTGTGTGAAGCTTGGAAAGGGAATTTCAAGTTATTCATTTGAAGTTAACCTTATAATGAGCACCTATGATGTAGAAATTATAATAGCATCTTGAATTTCAAGTTATTCTATTCATAAGAGGTGTTGTGTGCAATAGGTATCTTGGAACTCCCAATGCAGATGTACGACTAGGAGTGACTAAGTTGAGAGACTGACATGCCTATCCTCAATGGAAGCATCAAGATTTATGCCTTGTTGTTCTCAAGTTAGAACCAAATGGTGTGGATTTGTTGTCTGTAAGTTCCTTCCAGCTATTTTCATTTCATTTCCATTTTGGATGCTCTTTATTTTTCTTCTTTTACTTTTCCTATTTGTAAGTAGAATACTAAAAATTGATTGGTGTCTCTTTGCAGAAAATGCTGAATTATGAGCCATCCAAGAGAATATAAGCCAAAAAAGTAATGCAACATCCTTATTTTGATGATCTTGACAAATCTCAATTCTGATTTGAAGCCATTATGAAAGAGCATATGAAGCTTAGCAAGAGAATATCAAGTTATTCATTTAAATTTAACCTCATCATGAGAACCTATGATGTAGAAATTATAAGAGAATCTCGAATGTATGAGTGACATTGTAAAAGATCTGTGAGAGAAGAGTACCTAAGGAATTGTGCCTATAAGTGCAAGCACTTGGGTTTCATAATAGTGTATGAAGCATATTAGACAATTGTAGCACAAACAGAAGAATTAGGACATTTTTGATGCAAAAGTTTGCAGGCAGCAACCTTATGGAAAACTTAGCTATTGGGGTACCTGTGCGTGTAGCTAAGTAACCTCTAGGGTTTTATCGAAGTCGACTCTTCATTTTTCTAATGGGGGGAGACAAAGGGGAAGGAGATAAACTTGAAATAAATAAACCTAAGCTAAGGCAATGCACCAAATCATAAATGAAATGAGTAAGCACAATGATGAAACAAAGGCTCGAGTAATAACTAGCATATATCAAGTCGATAATTCCCAACATTGCAAACATAAGAACATCAAACCATTTGCATAATATAACTCATATAGAATAAGGTAACACAAAAGAGTAGCAACATGATTTGTATTACACTAGGCTACATAAAAATTACAAAATCTAGGAATAGATGCTTAAATGCTTCAGAAAATATAAGCACAATTTAATGTTTTATCAATACATGAAAAAATAAAGGCCGAACAAAATGGCACAGTTTGTGAGTTCAAATTTAATATAAAACACTACAGAGGCTAATTCCTAGTGCTCGGGGAAATTTCATCCATCTAACAAATAACATAAAAATGAAGAAAAGGCTATTTAAATAAGCCAACCCACTACCTTAAGACCCCAACAAGAAAGATACTTCCACGAAGCCATCAATGATCAAGATTTTCTCATGCCGACACCAACTAAGAGATGCTTCCAACAACACCCCAGCAAGCACGTTCTGAGGAGATATGGGCCACACAACAGCAGGAGGAGAGAACACACGACATCAAAATGAAGACCGTTACAACAAGCATTGAACCTGAGATAATAAAAACATGAACGAGCGCCACGCGGAAAACTCCCAACAAAGGAATCTGCATGTGGGCCCCAATTGAAAAGAAAACCAGTGAAGGCGATGTTTCAAGAAAACATATTCCAACAAAAGGAAAAGAGAAACCCCAAAATAAAGCTCTGATAGGACACCACGTGGCGGTTGCCGAAAAGCTATGAGCAGTACCAAAATATAAAGGCGAAGTCACGCAAGGAAAAGAAACTGTGAAGGAAAAATCAGTGTGTGAATAAATACTCACAGACATCCAAATAAATCTCATTTTATTGTAAACATCATATTATTAATATAGTGAGTGTAATAACTATTGATGGTTACTAATCATTCTTTTTCTTCTTTTATTCTCTCCTTATTATAACTAGCACCAATTGTCTAACTTATTATAAAAACTTCATTTATTAAAAAAAATCAACCTAATTATTATATATCAATATCAATATAGCATACAGTTGATTCAAATAAACACTTGTAATGATATTTACTAAAATTTTGAAATGTATTGCTGCCCTCAAACATTTGTAATTCATGGAACGCAATCCCTTAACAATCCAAATTGTAAAAGGAAAACAATCTTTGACGACCTGTTACCTAGACACTGTGTCAGTTATGGGAATTCTGGCCGAGGTATCGAGATCATGTAGGGTGTAAGAGTTGAGAAAATACAACACCACAAACCCCGAAGATCACCTACATGCAAATAACCTGTCACAAAAGAAGAGATGGAGACAAACAAGCAAGGGTTCTCTGAAAAATGAAAATGTATATATCAGAGAGAATGAGAGAATGAATTGATATGAAATACAATGGGATCAATCCTTATAAAAAGGAGATCATGCAAACCCTAATAAAACCCTAATAGAAAAAACCCTAATAGAAGCCCTAATAGGATAACATTTAATAATTAATATAATTATTAAATGTCACTTTATGCAAACTAACATGAAATCTTAAGAAGGGAATAAAGGTAACTTAATCAACATAATTAAGTTAAGACCTTTACTCTAACGCCTCCCCTTAAGATGAGCAACAATGCAGCTACAAACGAATGCAAAAAAGCAAAGGTAACTACAATGTAAGAAGGCAACATGGGTCTCGACAACTAGGCCAGATCAGGTACCCAAATACAACTAAATCTCTGTAAAGAGGAGAAATAGAGAAAACCTCATGGGAAAAATCTCTACTCCAAAAAGAGATGCAAAAGGCCAAAAGGAAAAACATCACTGAAGCAGAAGAAGCTGTAAACAACTATCAAAATATTACTGCTATGGTGCTGAAGAACCTCTGCTGAAGATAGAATGATCAGGAACAAGAAGACAACAATTTGCATAAGTTCCCATACGACACTACTCGAATTAGATGGCAAACAAAGGCAAACACCTAGAACGAAGATACAGATGGAACAAGAACCAATAGTCTTGAAACACTGATCAACTGAGAATGGAAGATCCCTTCCAAGGTGAAACCAAGGAAGCATTAGCATGAATAGTATAATACCCCCCCATAATGGTGAATTGGGAGCCTGACAGATCAACTGAAATGGTGTGCAACACCCTGTAGTGCATGAAGAAGATACAACATCTGAAATTGCACAAGATAGCACCTAAAACTAAAAAAGTGGTGTGCGAAACAAAGCACACATGCATGAGGCTGGAATCATATGGATCCATGGTCATCGTGGAGGGACACTCACTGGACAAAGGTGTGATGGCAAACAAAGTAAAACTACACAACCCCCCATGGTATGGATTCAATGTCGTCATGGAGGGATACTCACCGGATAAAGATGTGATGGAAAAACAAAGGAAAAATACACAACCCCTCATGACACTTTATAATATCAGTGCGAGTACAAAATATGGCACAACCTTATGTGCAAAATCCCCAAAAGATGCATGTACAATAGTGTGGCACTTTATCTCAGTGTGTTTACATTAAATATAGCTTACAAATGATGCTCAAAATATCCTCAAAGGACAAAATGCTAGAAATACATGAAGAACAACCAAAAATGAAGCATCCCATGCAAACAAAAAGTTTCCAAGAGCAAATATGTCCAGGTAATCCACCAGAGTGTGAAAACACAAATAACTGAATAAAATATACCTAGTGTGAAATCTGAAAAAATGGCATTGATGAAACTGAAGAGCTCTGAAATATGGTTCCAACGCCGCTAAGATTGTGAAAAATGGAGAAACTGATCAAAAGTTATGAGCTTGAGACTGAAAATAGCCCCTTTGTCTTCAACTGGCTGTAGAATGCACTAACAGAAAAATGAAGTGATGAGACCCACACCACTAGAAAGATGAGAAAACCAGCTTTCCGACTATATCTCATTTGCCAAAAAATGATATCGTATGCCCAAGTTACGGCCTTCGGAATAAATTAGCTCCAAAGAGGGAAAAAACCAGTGCTGGGTTAATTTTGACGGCCAAACGACCATCACCGTAAAAGCACAACTGGACTTATTTTCAAAAAAATTATTTTTAAAAAAATAAAAAACAATAAAAAAAAATGTATTAAATTTTTTTTTGGCAAACCGCAATGAGTACCGTTGTTCAACAACCGATGTACGCAGGTCTTAGGATTGGATGGGGATTTTGTACGTCAAGCCCTAAACTTGAATTTTTTTTTTTTTCTTGATTTTTTAATAATAAAACAATCAAAACAAAAACTGCATTAACAATTATTTTTTTTGCAAATAAAAAAATTTGACGAAATTTTTTCCGAAAAATAAAATTTACCAGGCAGGTGACGGCCGTATTGCAAAAAAAAATTGCCTCAAATTTCAACTTTGTCCAAAATGGACAAATGAACAGTCGATTTAGGGGTTTTGGACTGCTGCGGACGCAATGGCGATGTCCGTTTGAGCTGAAAATGCTTAAAAAATGCAGATGTGCCCTAGATCAAGAAAACAAGCCCCAAACCCTTGAAGCTCCAAAAATATTCAAAACAAGAACAGAAAGCTACAGGTGTGGAGCTCTGATACCATGTAGGAGTTGAGAAAATACAACATCACAAACCCCGAAGATCACCTACATGCAAATAACCTGTCACAAAAGAAGAGATGGAGACAAACAAGCAAGGGTTCTCTGAAAACTGAAAATGTATATATCAGAGAGAATGAGAGAATGAATTGATATGAAATATAATGGGATCAATCCTTATAAAAAGGAGATCATGCAAACTCTAATAAAACCCTAATAGAAGCCCTAATAGGATAACATTTAATAATTAATATAATTATTAAATGTCACTTTATGCAAACTAACGTGAAATCTTAAGAAGGGAATAAAGGTAACTTAATCAACATAATTAAGTTAAGACCTTTACTCTAACATAGGGAACCTCTACAATAACCTCTCTCGGTTTTTATTATTTCAGAGTCATTTTTCCCTGGTGTCTAGTTTTGACTTGATGGAAAAAGTGTCAATTGCAAGCAATGTAAAGTTGCAAAGTGGTGCAACTTTCATTTTGCAACTCATGTGACTAAATATATTATTCCAATAAATTTGGATGGGTTGGTTTATTCTTGGCATGGTCCTCTTTCACACCCAAACATGTCAAATCATTTTGAGCTATGTTCAACCAGCTTGATCCCTTAAGGGTCCAAAGTGCAAAAGGGCAGCAATATTTGAAAAGCTATTACTCAAAAATCATGATGCTTATGAAATCGATGTCAGAGCCTATGGGATTACATTGGGCCCCTCTACAATAACCTCTCTCATTTTTTATTATCTTGGAGTCATTTTCCCATGGTGTCTAGTTTTCACTTGATGGAAAAAGTGTCAAATGCAAGTAGTGTAAAGTTGCAAAGTGGTGCAACTTTCATTCTACAATTCATGTGATCAAAAAAATTATTCCAATGCATCTAGATGGGTGGTTTTATGCTAGGAATGTTCCTCTTTTTCATCCAAACACATCGAATTTCTTTGAGCTACATTCAACCGACTCGATCCCTTAAGGGTCAAAAGTGCAAAAGGGCAACAATATTTGATGAGCTATTACTCAGAAACTATGATGGTTACAAAATATCCCTTTGAGCCTACAAGATCATGTTGTTCCCCTCTACAATAACCTCTCAATTTTTTTTATCTCGAAGTCATTTTCCCATGGTGTCTAGTTTTCACTTGATGGAAAAAGTGTCAAATGCAAGCAGTGTAAAGTTGCCAAGTGGTGCAACTTTCATTATAACACTTATGTGACCAAATAGACTATTTGAACACATCTAGATGGGTGGGTTTAGGTATGGTCCTCTTTTTCACCCAAACGCACTGAATCTCTTTGAGCTACGTTCAACCGGCTTGATCCCTTAAGGGTCCAAAGTGAAAAAGGGCAGCTATCTCTGATGAAATATTATTCAAAAATTGTGATGCTTACAAACTCTCCATCTAAGCCTAGGGGATCGTGTTGGTCCCCTCTAAAATAACCTCTCTTGGTTTTTGTTATCTAAGAGTCGTTTTCCCGTGGTGTCCAGTTTTCACTTGATAGAAAAAGTGTCAAATACAAGTAGTGTAAAGCTGCGAAGTGGTGCAACTTTCATTTTGCAACTTGTGTGACCAAAAAAAGTATTCAAACAAATCTGAATGGGTATGTTTATGTTAGGAATAGTCCTCTTTCATACCAAAACACGTTGAATCGCCTTGAGTTATGTTCAACAGGCTCAATCCTTTAAGGGTCCAAAGTGCAAAAAGGAAACAATTTTTGATGGGCTATTACTTGGAAATCGTGATGCTTACGAACTATTTGTTTGAGCCTATGAGATTGTGTTGGGCCCCTCTACAATAACCTCTCTTAACTTTTTTTATCTTGGAGTCATCTTCTTGTGGTGTCCAATTTTCACTTGATGGAAAAAATGTCAAATGCAAGTAGTGTAAAGTTGCAAAGTGGTGTAATTTTTGTTCTACAACTCATGTGACCAAACAAACTATTCCAATGCATCCTGATAGGTATGTTTGCATTAGGAATGGCCATCTTTTTCACCCCAAGACACCGAATCACTCTAAGCTACATTCAACCGGCTCGATCCCTTATGATGGCATGCAAAACAATCGAAAAGAGAAACATTCACACGATATTTGAGAAGTCCAAGTTTTCCACACAAAAAGCATATGATCATCCTCAAGTCTAGTAAGTTGAAGATTTTTTTTAATTATCCTCCCTACCCTTACAATAATATACAACCAATTGTAAATGCATACAATGGTGGAACTTGGAAACATTTTATTTTTCCTCAATTAACAACTTTGGTTGTGAACCATTTTGTCATTTTCATTTGAAATGATTTGCTATGCTTGAAAATTGGAGTCTAAGAGAAACAAGTGATGCTCTAATGCACATTTATTATTTGGTGTGATATATAAAATTTTCACCCTTGAGTCCATTTTTTATTTGTATTATAAATTATAAAGCTTTCTCCCGAGTCCATTTCCTATACAAGAAATAATACTGAAAAAAGTTGACATATACATCTTCAATGTGTTTATATGGTGATGGATCAAGAACATAACAATTCATTCTATACTGTGAGGATTATGCTGTCAAATTTTTTAAAGACTCTTCAAGATAAATGTTTGGATGACAATGTGTCAAGAAGTTAACTACTCATCATCCACTATAAATATTATGTCTTGCAATTGTTGTGAAGATTATGTATCATTTTCTTAATTGAGTTGTTCCATCAAAATATTAAATATACTGGAATATTTTTATGAAATATCTCATGGAATACCAATTGAAAAAGTGTTTTTTTCTTTTAGATAAAACATTTCATGGAACTCTTTGGATTAAACTGAATTGAGATATGTAAGAAAAAGGGAGCATTAAGAAATGCATTGCTCAAGGATCGTAAATAATCCTTCTCTCCCGTTGTAATTTTGGGTGGATTATTGCTTTCAAAGTATTGGGATTGCTTTGCTTATTTTTTAGTTGTCAGTTTCCATTCTAGAAGGCTCATCTCTTGATATATATTATACTCATTCTTAATCAATTATCAAGTTAATAATCAGTGCATTTATTTATAGTTAATCTTTTCTTTTCAATTTTGCAATTTTGTAATTTGTAACTCTACTAGTATTCCTAGAAATATTGAAGTTGTTTAGCATCAATCGATAAATATTCAAGAAAAACCATGAAGGAAAACAATGATCAATGCTAGGGCTAACCAATTAATAAGTATACAGGTGAATAAGTCAAGCATACATGTAAATAAGGGAAGCACAAGTACTAAAACACACATAAGTCTTGAAGTATACACACGAATACATAGTATACACAATTAAATACAAAGTATATGCATGAATACAAGGTATAAACATGAAAACAAGTAAGTCACAAAGTATACACTTAAGTTGTAAAGTATACACTTGAATACACGTAACTCATATCTATTGAACCATGGATTTATAATGCAAATATGGACACCATCGATAAAAAAACATTTGTATTAACCAAATAGCCATGTAGGCATACATCAATATATGTCGATATAAGTATAAAATATATACAAAATAGGAATTTATGCTTACAATAATTCCATATACCTAGCATACAATGTCAAATATATCCAATACAAAATATGTACAAAAATTTCATACAGGCATACAACAAAGGGCTCTAGAGTAAAAAGTCATTGCTCTGCATCCTCTCGAAATAAATTCTTGCCCTTTTCTTGTCGGTCGGATGGTGATAGGTCTATCACTCATTTATTCTAAGGCCTAGGAGTGCTCCTAGTGCTCTTTTAGGGTTTAGTTCCTAGTCAAGCTTTATATGTTACAATAAGAAGTAAAGACATTAATATATAGAAATTACATTATAAAAATGATATATTTAAAAAAATAATCACTTACCACCAATAGATGATCTCTCTCCTTGAGGGAAATATTCACATGCCCATACTGTGGCATGTTGAAGCCCTGTAGAAACCATCCAAAGATAAATTAAACTACAAATCAATAATGGTTTGATTTTTCACTAACTAACAACTATAGCGAATGTAAATTGAAATTTAGTAATATACCTCATACCTTCTCTATGAGAGCCATTGAGGAGTCTATAACATATGAAAAACCAAGCTCCATTACCCTATGAACATGTGGAGGTGTATCCACTTCCAACATCTAAAAATAAAACAAAAAATTATTCATTCACGAAAACTACAATAGAAAACCATGTCATGGCTTATAATGTATGAGATAATGAAAAAGCATTTGAGTACTTATTGAACTATATATTTTTGACTATCATGCTTACTATTTTCCCTATCCATATATTGTTTGAAAGAACCTATTTTTAGGCTTTTACCCATAGCATCAAGGTGGTGAACCATTTGTTAAAATGCTTTCGTAGACATGTACGATAACTATGGTAGCATAGAGAAGGTAGTGAATTTTTTGAAAAATGCCTCAAATAAATGGGGTCTCATGGTGATGGAATGCCATTAAAAACAAATTTTTCATGGAATTCCATCACCATAAGACCACATTTCCTTGAGGAATTTTTTCAAATATTTCATTGCCTTCTCTATGGTATTATGTTGGGATGGGGTAGATGGTATAGTGTGGTCTTGGTTATGACATGGAGGGCGATCATGACATGAAGAAGGAGGGGTAGGGACATGAACAAGTGGAATAAAAGGTGGAAGGTTTCATGGATTTGTAAATTGAGGATGAGGATGAGGACCTTGAAAAGAATTTGGAGGGAAATTTTGGCTAAGGGGTTGGTTTCTATTCTTCAGGAAGTGAGTTGTTTGAAAAAATGCCTCAGAGAAATATGGTCTCATAGTAATGGAATGGAATTCCATCACCATGATACCACATTTCGTCAAGGCATTTTTTCATACTACTCACTGCATTGACTATGATATTACTTACTATTATGCTTTGATAGATTTTTTCCAAGCATCCATTGTTTGTTGAAAAGCACCTATTTTAGGCTTTTAGCCATAGCAACAAGGAAGTGAGTAGTTTGATAAAATGTTTTGGCACACATGTATGGAAAATGTGGTAGCATAGAAAAGGTGGTGAGTTGTTTGAAAAAATTCCTCGAAGAAATGTGGTCTCATGGTGATGGAATGACATTCCATCACCATGAGACCACATTTATTCAAGACATTTTTTCAAACTACTCACTGCCTTGCCTATGTTATTGCTTACTATTATGCTTTGATGGATTTTTTCCAAGCATCCATAGTTTGTTGGAAAGCACCTTTTTTAGGCTTTTAGCCATAGTAGCAAGGAAATGAACTATTTGATAAAATGATTTGGTAGACATGTATGGAAAATGTGGTAGCATAGAAAAGGCAGAGAGTTGTTTACAAAAATGCCTCAAAGAAATCGGGTCTCATGGTGATGGACATCACCATAAGACCATATTTCTTTGATGATTTTTTTCCAACAACTCATTGCCTTGTCTATGCTATTGCTTACTATTATTCTTTCATATATTTCTTCCAAACATCCATAGAATAGACAAGGCAATGAATTGTTTGAAAATATGCCTCAGTAAAAAGTGGTCTCATGGAATTCCATGACAAGAAAATGAAATTGGAAGTTGCTCCTACTTATTACTTATGCTATGTGAATTAATTGCATCACTGCTTATGTTGACTTTCTAAACAACAATATTGTAGTTGACATTTTTTCATCAATCAACATCTAGTTATTCATTATGGAATGTCAAGTAGTTCTTTGAGTTTAAAAGATGTGCAATGCAATGTAATCAACAATATGAATATAAAATACACAAATCTATTAAGTACAATTCATTATTTAAACTCTTTATTCTATTACCTATGTGTAGGTTTGTCTAAATCCATTGGCACTGGGAGGTGTTCCCACGAAACCTCCAATATTAGCCTATTCAACATCCTTAATTAGATATTAGAATACCATTCATATAATAATGTTATTAACATGTAATAAATTTATAATTTTTTACTAGTTGCATACCTCAACTGTAGATGCAGTGGAGTAATAAGTAGGTGTAGGGCTTGTGTATCCAATATCAACACTGTGACCTTGAAATTTTATTAGAACCATAAAACTAAATTAGTTAGTCTCGTATTTCAAAATTGAAATTTAATAAATTAAATTCAATGAACATGCTAACATTTACCTAAGTATCGATGCCATGAGCCTCATTCAAAATGTTAGATTCCCTCACCATCTCCATAGCTACAGACGAATCCTGTGTAGCAACCTCCTGAGTGTCGGTGGGGTCATATGAACAAGTCACCCTGCAAGGCTGACACAAATGGGATCGAAGCCCACCACTCAAAGAATCCCCTAGATGGTGTTGTAGTATAGGTCTAGCATGCTCGATGACACTTTGGGTCAAAGAACTGATGGCCTACAAAGTGTCTAACACAACACTCTCCTTCACCATGGAAGCGATAACGATGTGCTCATGAGGTGGCTTGGTGAGAGGTCATCTCACTTTTTTCCTAGGATCCTGTTATGAATTGGGTCTATTTTGAGCCAACCCCCCACCTCTCCCTTGGAAATCCCTCATATCAAAATAATTTAGGATTTTGTTTAGGATGAACTCACAGTATAATTTCCTCAAGAAATATTGTGGGACTTCGCAATTGTTGCATGTTGGGTAATCAAAAACCATGTACCACCTATCCCAAAAAAAGTTCCTAATCTATTGGTGGTGGCACCAATGGATATGAAACCTCTTCGCATTGAGGCTAATTTCTAATTTGTGGGTGGGTTAGTGAATAATGAGCACAAATCTAATTTTATAATTTTTAGATCTTTTACATCTTTATATGATAATTTATCCTGCTAAAAATTCCTAGTTGCCTGCCTCCTATCTTTCCAACCACTTAATTATTTGTTGATTGCATTTACATGTTTTAAAATTTATTTAAGTGCATTTGTAAGTGTTTTTATTTCCATGGTTTAACCATTTGGATCGTTCAACCTCATGATTAACTCATTAATTTTTTTTTATTGTTTTTAATTTCACTAATTAAATTTTATTGAGTGTTAGGAGGATGCTGAGGGATTGGTGGAGGAGATTGTTGTTGTGGTTGTTGAACTTGAGTATTTTTTTCATGTTGTTGTTGCTCTGATTATTGAGGATTTTTAGGATGGTTTTGAAGAGGGTTTCTAGGATCATTATCATCTCCTACAAATTCAACAAATGAATATAAAAAACAACCTAAAACTAAAAAATTCACAACAAAAAACAAACAATCCTCACCTCTTCGACCTCCCCATCAACATGGCAGAATCTTGGCAATGAAATAGCAACAAATTGATGAAAAAATTGCAAGATTCACTCCTCCTAGAAAGCGAGCATAGAAAAGAAGGGATTTTGGCCATAGGCAAAAAAAAATAGTCACAACACAAATGAGCTCAATTTCCTTTTTTTTTTGGTTTTAATGGCTCATAACATGAGTGCATTATTTCGTGCTCACATTATAATTGGAGTGTGAAATAGGCTTGGTGTGGCTAAGCCTTAGGCTAGGCACAACAAGCCATAACACGAGTGCATTATAAAGTGCTCACATTATGAGCTATCAAAATGTTTTTTAAAAATTTAGCCACAATTTGGCCCCCCATTTGTTTGCACCCACACACCAATAAAATATTCTAAAAGTGTGGTATCCCCCATGATTCTATTAAGATAGCCTAAGAAATATTATAATCCATTAGTCATTATATAGCATCTTGTGCCTATGTTTGATAGTGTTATTGTAGGTGAAGATTTTTTTTTGATGGTACATTTATGAGCTAAGTAACTAACTTCTATTGTGTTGCATCATTTATTAAGTTAATACTATCATATTGTTGTTGTAATATTCCTTGGATGTCATTTATTGTTGAAAACATGGTTGTTCTAAAATGGTGTTAACTATTCCACCTAGTTTTGTGACATATTTTTCTTCTTTCTTAGTAGACTATTACCCTTGTGAGAAATGATTTTTTACACTTTCCTTTATAATCATAGATTTGGTAAGGAAGAGATAAGTAACTATCTAGGGTTTGGTGAAAGTACTTGTCAAGATTATTTTGAGTTTCTATGAGTGTTGAATATTGACCACTCAAAGAAATCAACCACCTTTACTATGTACGACACTCATGTAGGATGATAAGAAAATTATTTCTCTCCACAACCATACTTACACCCTAATGGTGAAATGTTGACTAATATGAAATAAACTTACTTTTGGCTTGGATAAATTTCTTGTATCTAAGCAATTATGTTTACCTTTAAATAAGAATTCCAACTACACACCTTAATGGTGAAATTTTGACTAATATCAAATAAACTTACTTTTGGCTTGAATAAATTTATTGTATCTAAGAAATGATGTTGACCTTTAAATAAGAATTCCAACTACACAAAGGAAATAAAATTTATTAGATCCTACATGATTATACTTGCATGCATGTCAAAAAATAAATCATCATACTAAAACAATATGTTTTTTAGGAATCTTACAAAAACTAAACCCATGTAGTTCTATCCTTGTTCATGATTGAAGAGTTATGCATCTACAACCTATTTTATATTGATTTCCTAAAATATTACAATAAGATTTGCATGTAAAAATAAGGGGTTTTACAAGTACGATGCTTCCTTAGCATTGAGATTTAGAATGATGTTGTAAATCACTACAATCAGTTAACCTTAAGGTCAAAATCCAACCAAAAATATCTTTCAAAAATATTTCCATATTCCAACACTAATAACATAGTAAAAATCTAGTTTCTCTTTGCAACAACTATAGGGTAATTTTGATATCATAGATCACATGTGTCAAAACCTTGTAGTAGTTGTTAGACACTAAAAAATTTCTCGTATATATTTATAAGGGTTATGGATCCTAGTTGACAAATGTACCTCTATCATTATAGCTAGGTGAGGGTTTTCAACACATACCAAACTATCAATTTTAGCCCCAAGAGTATTGAGAAAATATAACATAATTAGTGATATACTAAAGGGAATCTAATAGTGCATTCAAGGTAGGCCATAAATCCAATTATCCTTGTTCAAACCTTCATTCTAAGCTACCTTCTTACCATCCTTTAAATTTGAATTCTTGACAAAAAATATTATTTTGAAAGATAATAAAGGGTTTCAATTGTTCAAGTAGGGTTTGTAAAGGTTGTAAATACTCCAAAGAAACTTCCAAGCTATTTAAAATATTATTTAATGGTTTCATTAGATTTTAAAGGGGTTAATATTTGAAAATAGTGTTAGAATTGGCTATGGAGATAGCCTACCAATATCTAGAGGCCAAATGGAAAGCACAAAGAGAGAATATGAATATGAAAAGAATAAATTGTATTCTTATCAATTATGATTCAATGTTGATGTGTATAATGTATGAGAGACCCCTTGGTTATATAGCCAAGGTGAGGCATAAGATTTCATAAGATTATGACAAGTGTCTTAATCTTATGACATGAGACAATTTATCACAACCACCTAGGTCACATGTCAAACAAGTCAAAAGATAAGATAACAACTAATGACAACTAACACCATCTAGAAAAATTCCTTCCTATGACCTAAGTAAACTTAACATGTAAATAAGTCCCCTAAGTATCCTAGTAATGAATTAACAAGGTACAAGACTTTATTTACACCAACACCCCCTTTAAGTGAAACTTAGGGAGTAGTAGATTATTATGCAAATGCCACAAAGATATACAAGAACGGGTTTTAGCTAATAGGCCATGTTAGGTACCCATGTTCATATGCAAAGTAAATCTCTTACAAATGGAGAAAAGGAGAAAACCCAGTGGGACAAAAATCCTCCCCAAAAGAGAGATGAAATACAAAAAATAAATGCTCTCAATGATGCATGAGAAGGCCAAAACCCTATGTGACAAAAAATAACCCCTATAAGAGAGAAGAAGAAGAGAGACAATGTAACCCTCCCTCAATGGTGAGACTCCTACAATGGTGGAAGGAGCTCGACATAGAATGCTAAACATGATCCAATCTTGCCGAACAACATTCCTCCCTTTAGGAAGAAACAAAACCATGAATGTATGTAAGATTTCTTCCCAATCCTGAAAGGAAAAATAGGGAAGATGGATGATATGTGAAGTCTTTGAAGCACGCTCAAGTGTCTCCAAGTTGATTTTGAAAGCTAATACACTCCAAAGATCATTCTAGGCCACATTGTTACAAGAATGGAAAGAGGAATGAAAGTGTTGTCATTAATGTCATCCGGTTAGTTGGTTATCTACTAGTTGTCATTGACTGTATATGTTGAGGATATTGAGAATATTGTATTAAAATAAGATTACAAGTATTCAGTTGTTGAGGATGTTGATTCAGTACTTGTGAACTATGTTTTTTTGTGTTCTGGTTGAGGTTCAGGAGAATTGTTGCTAGTTGGGATTTCTCTTTGTTGAAGTCTTATGACTTGTGGCTCTAGAGTTGCATTGCCCTAGTTCTATTGAATATGGTTTCAACATTTGGAAGTATCAAGATTAATTGATCTATGTGTTTTACACTAGTTTGGTTGATCATGTGTCAAGAACTATCTTTGAAGTTGATTAAGCATGTTGGATCTATTCTAGGTCCTAGTGAAGTGTGTGTTTGGGTTTCCCTCATTCTAATTCCACCCTAGGATGTTTGGTGCTGACCTAACTTGAATTTGAAGTTGGATGGCTGACTTTGTATCTTTTCAAAGTTGGAGATGGTATAAATACAAAATGTGCTAGCAATGAAAATTGTACATAAGAAAAGAAGGAAGATAAGTGAAAGAGAAGACATGAATTTGATGCTATTCTGAAAGTGTGTGAGTTATGTGTGTGGTTGATCAGTATGAAGCTTAATGCTAAGTTTGCGAATGCAGTGAGAAGAAGGCGAACTCTGTCATTCATGCAATTTGATCAGTGATTATGGTGGAATCCTTTGTTGCATTAGGGTTGTTGTCTCTATGTAACATGTCTTCTTTTTCTTCTTTGTATCTCTATGGTAGTGAGCCCTTTGGGTTGTAGCCTTGTGGACAGTGAGCCCTTATTTCAGGTAGTGAGCCTTATCTCAGGCAATGAGCCTTATCTCAGAAAGTGAGCCTCATTTCTAGTAGTGAGCCTTTTTGTAAATGGTTTTGATATTCTCTATAGTGTGATTTAATCCTCACCATGGTTTTTCCCTCATTTGGTTTTCCATGTAAATCTAGTGTTATTGTGTTTGTGCATTGGCATTTGATGGTTAATCACTTAATTAGTTTGTGTGTTAGTTCCAGTAATTGAATTTAAGATTATAATCTATTATAACTCATTCACCCCCCTCTTAGTTGTCCTATCCAATGATTGGTATTGGATCTTGGTTCCTTGGTGAAGAGATTAATCACTTGAGGAAGTTCCAAGATGGCTAGTAAAATAGTCTTTGATTATCTGAGGTTTGATGAAACTAATTATGGTATCTAGAAATTATTGATGGAATAATATCTAGAGTATTGTGGATATGATGTAGAGAAAGCTTATAAGAAACCCTACACTCCTCCTTCTAATGGTCTGAGTACACCAAAAGAAATTAGAGCACATGAAGTGAAGAATAATGAAAAGTTCATCTTGAAGAATAGTTTGGTACATTCCGAGTTGATTAAGGTTTAGAATTTGAAGACAACTAAGGAAGTATGGGATACTTTAGCAAGAGCACACGATGGTGATGAGAGGGTAAAAGAGGAAAAATTATAGAATTTGGAAACATAGTTTGATGTTATACATATGACCAAAGATGAGAATGTTAGAGCCTATGTATAAATATTGGATGAGGTAGTCGCTGGAATGCGATCCCTAAGCATTACTATAGATGAAACCAGAATTGTAAAGAAGATTCTCATAACTCTTCTTGATGCTTACAATGAAAAGGTAAGTGCTATTGAGTAGACTATAAATTATAAGACTTGTACTAAGGATCTATTGCTAGGATTTTTGACATCTTATGAGATAAGGAAGTTGAATCTAAGAAGTAGAGGTAAAAAAAAGACTACTTTTAAAGCTAAGAAAACTAAAGATCTGGATGAATAAAAATTTGATGAAATTAAAGCTAACTTTGTAAGAAGAATCAGAAAAAGGCTCCAATAAGTATGAAGGTAAATTTCCCTTTAAGTGCTTTAGTTGTGGATAAATTGGTCACTATGCTGCAAAGTGTCCAGAAAGAGATAAAAGAATAAACAAAGATATGAGAAAGAAAATAAAGGAAAGAATATTAAAAAAGCTTACTATGTTAATGAGAATGTTAGTATTTCAGATGAAGATTCAAAATATGAAGATCTAGATGACAATGAATGCTTGTTCTTGGCGATTAAGGATGAACCTACTTCTACTAATTCAAAAAAATAGTCAAAGGAAAGTCCTCCAAAGAAGGAGAAGGAGAAAAATGAAGGTACAGTTATCTTTTCCCTACATGCTAAACATGAAAAGAATTTTTGGGTAGTTGATAGTGGTTGCTCAAATCACATGATTGGTGACAAGAGTAAGTTTGTGAAACTTGAAAAATATGATGGAGGTCTGGTTATGTATGGATATGATACTGGTGCTAAAATCTATGGGATAGGTTCAATAAGTTTTGATGGCAAGCATCATACTAACGATGTTTACTATGTTCAGGGTTTAAGGCATAATTTGTTGAGTGTTGGTCAGATGTGTAGAAAAGGATATTATCTTGTGTTTAAGGATGAGAAATGTGATATCTAGAAAGGATCTAGAACATTGATTGCTATAGGAAAGAAATCTGAAGGGAATATTTATCAACTTAAAGGTGTTGATGGATGATGTTTTATGACTCAGATAAATGACAACTAGTTATGGCATAGGAGAATGTGTTACATGAATTTTGATAACTTGGAAAGGATCAGTTTTGTTCAGGCCATGAGAGATCTACCAAGAATTACAAAGCCTATAAATGCTATTTGCGAGAATTTCCAATTCGGGAAGCAAACAAGAAATCATTATAGATCAAGAGAAAAATATACTATTGGATTAATAGATTTGGTTCATACAGATCTTTGTGGTCCCATGAGAGTGCGAAGTCTACTTGGTGAAAGGTACTTTATGCTTTTAATTGATGATTATTTTAGATATACATGGGTTACATTTCTAAGAGAGAAATCAGATGCATTAGATAGATTCAAGGAATTCAAGGATATGGTTGAAAATGAAGTAAATTTGAAGATAAAATGCTTGAGATCTGACAAAGGAGGAGAATTCACCTCCCATGAGTTCAATACGTTTTGTGAAGTGCATGGAATAAAGAGATAGCTATTTTCCCTGAGAACCCCTCAACAAAATGGAGTTGTTGAAAGGAAAAATAGAATAGTTCAAGAAGCTGCTAGGTCAATGATCACTGAATCTAGATTACTAGAAGTTTACTAGAAAGAAGCTATTAATACTACTTTAAATGTATTTAATTGAGTTCAGGAAAGAGAAAATAGTACAAAGACTCCCTATGAGCTATGGCACGGAAGAATTCCTACAGTTAAATATTTCAAGGTATTCGAAATAAAATGCTATATAAGAAGAGATGAGTAAACTTTGAGTAAGTTTGATGCAAGGAGTGATGAAGGAATATTTCTTGGATACTATACTAAAAGCAAGGCATACAAATATTTCAACAAAATATTGAGGAAAATTGTAGAAATCTCGAATGTGAAGGTTGATGAAACAGTGAAGAGTTTTATTGATATTGATGGGTATATTGAAGAATTCTATTGATTATGGATTATGGTATCCTAAAGACATTGACTTTACACTTAGTTCTTATAAATATGTAGATTGGGTCGGAAGTATAGATGACAAAAAGAGTACAAGTGGTGGTGCATTCTTTCTTGGATGTATATTGGTGGCATGGTTGAGTAAGAAGCAATATTCAGTCTCTTTGTCTACTATTGAAGCTAAGTATGTTGTTGATGCATCTTGTTGTACACAATTTTTATGGATGAAACAAACATTGAAGGATATCACAATGTTATATGATGATCCTATTTCTATCTTCTATGATAATACAAGTGCAATTAACATTTCAAAGAATCCTGTAATGCACTCGAGAATGAAGCATATATCTACCAGGTATCATTTCTTGAGAGAGAAGGTCATGGAGAATGAATTCAAGCTTGATTATGTTTTTACAAAGGATTAGATTGAGGATATATTTACAAAGCCTCTTCCTAAAGATACTTTTGAGTATCTTTGGGATAAGACATGGGTTATTCCCCTCCTGTTACAAACTAAGATGCATTTGGAGATGCATCAATTTGGTGGATTCATGGTTCTATCTTTTTGGACTAATTGTTTTGGTGGCTACCTCTCATGGGGAGCAAGCAGTTTTAAGTGTTTTCATTATGAGTATTTTATTTTCATGTCAAAGGAAGTTTCAATGAATATATATTTTTCCTTTTCCATTGATGTCAAAGGGGGAGAGAGAGTATGTGAGAGAGAGAGAGAGAGAGAGAGAGAGAGAGAGAGAGAGAGAGAGCATGTGAAAAGGAAAGAAAGCTAATAAGAGAAAGTAGGTAATGAGGAAGATGATCTTCTAAGGGGGAGAAGCAAAAGGAAACTTCTTGAGGAGTATTTTTAGAATTGGTGTGTGTCTTTGATGGTTTTTCACATCATGTGTTACCATCAATGACAAAGGGGGAGATTGTTGCAAGAATAGAAAGATGAATGAAAGTGTTGTCATTGATGTCAACCGGTCAGCTGGTTATCTACTAGTTGTTGTTGACTATATATGTTGAGGATATTGAGAAAATTGTATTAAAAGAAGATTATAGGTATTTAGTTGTTGAGGATGTTGATCTGGTACTTGTGAACTATGTTTTTCTATGTTCTGATTAAGGTCTGACATAATTTTTTCTGGTCTAGATTTCTCTTTATTGAAGTCTTATGACTTGTGGTTCTAGAGTTGTGTTGCCCTGGTTCTATTGAAGATGGTTTTGACATTTGGAAGTATTGAGCTTAATTGATCTATGTTTTTTACACTAGTTTCGCCGACTATGTGTCAAGCACTATCTTTGAAGTTCATGAAGCATGTGTTTGGGTCACCCTCATTCTAATTCCACCCTAGGATGTTTGATGTCGACCTAATTTGAATTTGAAGTTGGATGGATGACTTTGTATCTTTTCAAAGTTGGGGATGGTATAAATACAAAATGCGCTAGCAATGAAAATTGTACATAAGGAAAGAAGGAAGATAAGTGAAAGAGTAGATGCGAATTTGATGCTATTCTAAAAGTGCACGAGTTATGTGTGTGGTTGATCAGTGCGAAGCTTAATGCTAAGTTTTTGGATGCAGTGAGCAGAAGGCGAACTCTGTCATTCATGCAAGTTGATCAGTGATTGTGGTGGAATCCTTTATTTCATTGGGATTGTTGTCTCTTTGTAACAAGTATTCTTTGTATCTCTATGGAAGTGATCCCTCCAAGTTGTATGCTTGTGGATAGTGATTCCTTATTTCAGGTAGGGAGCCTTATCTCAGGCAATGAGCCTTATCTTAGGCAATGAGCCTCATTTATGGTAGTGAGCCTTTTTGTAACTGGTTTTGATATTCTCTATAGTTTGAGTTAATCCTCACTGTGGTTTTTCCCTCATTGGGTTTTCCATGTAAATCTAGTGTTATTGTGTTTATGCATTGGCATTTTATGATTAATCACTTAATCAGTTTATGTGTTAGTTCTGGTAATTAAATTTAAGATTATAATATGTGACAACTGATTCATCCCCCCTCTCAGTTGTCCTGTCCAACACACACTATTGAAGAGGACAATCTAGAATCTCCTAGAAACCATTGTAGAACACAATACAAAGACCATGATATCCCCTCTAAAGACAAACAAGCCTCCTCCAAATGTCATCCAAAAGGATCTATAGTCATGTCAAATTGTAAAGAATGATCATGTAGAGAATGAACAAGAGGGTCAAGGTGTTCCCTCACAACAATTGAAGAAAGATCTTCTCCATCAAAGAAAAATGAATGGCATCAATGATGTCTCCCAAATTTGCAATATGAGACTCCAAAAAAAAGTCTAAAATACCTATCAAGAAGCCATCTAAAGTAGCCAAATCTAAAAGACAATATATGTCCTGTTGCACTAAATCAAAAGTAACCAAAACTGTGGAATCACAAGCATCCTTAGGTACAAAAATAGATGATTCTGATAATGTTGGATTACAAGAGTCCTCAACCTCAAGATGTTGACTCATAGATGAATAAGATGAAACCTCTAAGTTTGGATTAGGATCCATAGAAAATGAAGTCTAAATAGATGTCTCTATAGGAGGAGAAGGAGAAGGTTCTATGTCATCATGACGCAAGAGCATCCAGGTGAAGGGAAATCCTCAACAATAAAATAAGAGGGAATTTTATTTTATTGTCCTAAGGTTTAGTAGGTGATTTATTTAATAGTTTAATTTTCAAGGATAGACTAAAATAAATATTAAATAATTTCCTTTTATTATTTTGTTGCAAATTTTGGGGGTGGAGATAATTTAGGGGGAAATATTTAGAATTTTTCGATTTAAAAAATTAGCAAAAATGGAATTGGGAATAGTTTTTGAGGGAGTTATAAGTGTTAATGATGCATTTTTTTTCTATAATTATGTATGCAAAAGTGGGTGCTCAAGGTGAGTTGGAAGGAATTACAATGGAAAGTTCCCTTAAATCTAGGAATGGATTCCAATTTTGGCAATTTTGGTGGGAGTAGGTTAATGAATGCATTTTTAATATTATGGAAGATTTTTGGCATTCATTTTTCAAGGTTTCTTCCCAAATTGGTCATGGATTTTTTTTGGATAAGCTTTGGGAGCCTGTTTTTGAAGATTACAAGCAATTTGGGGTATGCTTTGGTAGCCATTCTTGGCTAGAATTTGAAGGTTGTTGTTGCAGGTGCAATTCCTTCTTGGGAGGGTTGTGGAAATTTTTCTTGCAGGTCTATTTCATGTTTGAATATGTTTTTGTAGAAGAAATTTGATGTGTGAATCCATGATTTATTGCAATAGAGGTTTCCATTGAAGGTTGCAAATTGCAGGAGCTAGAATTTGGTAAAAACGTTGGATTCAAGGAAACCATTTTTGTGGTTGATATTTTCTATTATAATATAATTATTTATAAGTTTTAAAATGTATTTCATTAGCCCACATGGATGAAAAACATTGTGATTTCATATTTTATTTGTTATTATACAATTTTTGGAGGATTTGAATGACAAACATGAGATCTTATTTGCAGATTTTTGGTGTTAATTTAAATAATTTTTGAGTCAAATTTTTAGATTATTGGTGTTTTTGATTGAGGATTGAATTCCATTCATCACATCAAAGCTCCCATAAATTTCCCAATGAGATGGCTGGATTTTACAATCCAATATGGTATGTTGTTTTGAGGGAATCGGTTGTGCATTCCAAGGAGTTTCGTGAGAGAGAATCTAATCAAGGAGAAACACAATGGAGGATTAGCTGGACACTTTGGTCATGATAAGACCATTTCTATTGTTGGTGAGTGATAATAGTGGCCACAGTTACGACAAGATATGAAGAAGTTTGTGCAGAGTTGCAAAGTATGTCAGATGGCAAAAGGAACAAGTCATAATACTAGATTGTATCAGCCATTACCTATACCTGAGAGGCCATGGGAGGACATTAGTATGGATTTTGTTCTTGGTTTTCCAAGGAAATAGAGAGGGAATGATACCATATTTTTGGTGGTGGATATATTTTCAAAGATGACACACTTCATTCCATGTCATAAGACCAATGATGTTGTTCATCTTTCATAATTATTTTTTAGAGAGGTGATGAGACTACATGGTCTACCCAAGAGCATAGTTTCAAATTGAGATACCAATTTTGTTGGGTATTTCTAGAGGACATTGTGGAAAAATATGAAGATTGATTTGAAGTTTAGTTTTGTACACCATTCATAGATATATAGAAAAATGAAGGTGGTGAATAAAATTTTGGGTAACTTGTTGAGATGCTTAGTAGGAGAAAAACCCAAGGGATGGGATTTTATTTTACTACATGTAGAATTTTCTTACAACAATTCTATCAATAGGAGCACTGGTAAATCACCATTTCAAATTATGTATGGGAGTAGTCCAAAAACTGCTTCTAAACTAAAAAAGATGGATACGAGGGTGAAGCGTAGTGGCAAGGTTGAAGATTTTTCTGAGCACTTGAAGAATTTGCATGAAGAGGTGAAGAAACATATCAATAAGATGAACTCATAGTATAAGGCTAAGGCAGATAAATAAAGGAGGTATAAGGAGGTACAGGTAGGAGATGAAGTCATGGTTCATTTGTGAAAGGAGAGGTTTCCAATTGGTACATACAACAAGTTAAAGATGAAGAAGTTTGGACCATGTAAAATCCTAAAGAAACATGATTCAAGGAATGCATATGAGGTAGAGTTATTGAGTGACATTCATGTTTCACCTATGTTTAGCATTGCTGATTTGACAGAAAATCATGAAGGAGATAAGGAGAATCAATTGGAAAAGGCATGGTGGAACGTTCCAGCACCTACCTTAGAGAAGGAAGAGATAGAATTTTTTTTGGATAGTCATGTGGGTAGAAGCACAAGAAATAGGCAATATGCAAAGTACTTGGTGAAATGGAGAGGAAGGATAGTTGAAGATTCATCATGGTTATCTGAGATTGGGGTTAACTGTCTTGGTTTCCCTCTAACTCCTGAGAAGTGACAGGGTCACTTTTCAATTTACCCCAGGTGTCTGCTGCAAGAGCATCTAGGGTGTAAGAGAAATCTTGCACCACCCAAAATAAATGTTGTTTTATTTCAATAAGGGCTAAATTTAATAGGGTTACTATTTCTAGTAAGTTTGCATTTATGCACAGTTGGGCACAAAATATTACACATACCTCTAGAATGGTAAATTGAAGTCAATGGAAAAGAAATCACTTCAATATCATTTGTCATTTGAGAGATTTTATAATTTCAATCTCTGAAAATCCTATCAAAATATTTGAAGTCAATTTTGAGGCACTTAGAGGCTCCGGATGGGCCTAAAAATTAGCAGAAAATGAAAGACGTCTACCTAGTGATGCTACTTTCAAGGGATGTGCCTTGTCAAGAGCTTTCTAAAAAGGTATTATAATTAAAAATACGACGGTCAGAACAAAATTTATGACCTCGCGAAGTTGTACTACCAAAATTAATAAAATTTCAAAATATTTTATTGAGGAATTTACACTTTCCAGAAGATTCTAGGGTGGTTACACCTTCTAAATAAAGGATGTGAATGGGGGTTATGGAGAGGGGGTAGAGTAGAGTGGAATGTGGCTCTGATTTACATATTTATGTAATCAGAAAGCAATTGTGATGTAATTTCAATTTCATTTTTGTGATAATAGAAAATATTTGCTTCCCTCTTGCATATTATTTATGCAGTTCTCTATTGTTGTTATGAGATTCAGATTCTAAGTGGAGTACCCTTCATCACTTTGGGTATGTGTTTACTTTTCTATTTTCTAAGGGAACTCCCCAAAACCAAAGGAGTGAAATGGTTTCAAGGAAAACTAGTTGCTCATCAAATTAGAGATTTTATGAGTAGTTTTGGTGATGGGAAGGCACAAGATGAGACACTTCCTACCTTATTTGTAGGTTTTTAGAAGAGGATGAATGGGAGAGAAAAAATTCCAAGGAAAACAATAGCGAAATATAAATATGATATTACATTTTTTGTAAGCACTAATGAATGCATCATTGAGGTAGTTGAACCAAGGATTGTGTGAATCCCTGCATTGGGATATGGGGTCATTGAATAAGAGATCAATGGTTTAGCTGAAATTTTGTTGAAAATCTTAAAGGATACAACTAAAGAAAGATATGACACCTATGAAGAGAATTCTATGGAGGTGCACATGGAGCAAAAGAAGCCAATAATTTAGAAGAAGGTTAGTAATATGGTTGACTAGAACGTAGAGGAAATGGGAATCTCAAAGGAAGGAAAAAATGGAGTATGCAAGAGGAAAATCTAAGGGATAATCAAGTGTTGTAGGAGGATCTCAAATTACAAGAAGATTTGGTAGGATATCTACCACCCCTCCTTCTATTTAGAAGTCCTCTGGGACTAGGTAGCCTATTGGAGAGAAAAGGAAAAAAATTGATAGTCCTTTTATGAATGAGAAATACCCTTCGGTTTTGCTCATGACAAGGATAGAGAAGAAGAAGGCTACTCTGGTCGCACCACCACCTAAGTGTTAATGTGGAAGAAGACAAAGAAGTGGAGGAAGAAGGATCATAGTTGGTTCATAAGAGGAGAAGTGAAGCTTCACAAGGTGAAGAAAGTTCTAAAATAAAATATTTGATGTTATTGACATAGATAGGGAAGAGGATATTGAGAAAGAAAATGAGGAATTTATAATACACATGAGAGAGAAGAAGAAAGAAACCACCATGAAGGAATCTCCTAAAAAGAAGGTAGAAACAAATAAGACTTTGGATGAAGTGAGAAAGAAAAAAGTAAGACCTCACAGTCCTATGAAGGTAGAGACACTAGTAAATGGAATAGTTTAGTATTATATGCTTGGAGAAACTAGAGCTTTGTATAAAGAGGTTAATGACACTAATAATGCCACAATAGTTGAGGCCATTATAAATACATCATAATTCTTGAAGTGGACATGAGGAACATACAAAAGAAGTTACCTTCAAATATTTGGAATGTTATTGTAAAGAGAAGACAAAGAGGCTATTGATGAAGAGGCCAAGATGAAGGCCCATGTTCTCAAAGTGACTAGTGATCCCATGTCTGTAGAGAATGTAATGTAGAAAATTGTGCACTCCTGAAAAAAGAGGCAATTTCACGCTTAATTTGGACCTATTTTGGCACCTTTGCATTAATTACCCTTTAAAATCACCATTTATAGACCCCTAGGACGCATTATTTTAGATATCGAGGCTCATTTCACTCAAAAATCATATAAAATCACTCAAATCCCCAAAAATATTGAAAACCCACCTCAAAAAGCTAAGGTGGGACTCATTCACCACCTAGGGAAAATGAGTCCCCTTAGGTGGGACCCATTCACCAAGTGTGGCGAATGAGTCCCATTTGGGGTGTTTTTCAAATTTGTGCGGGAATTCATCAATTTAATTCAAGTTTTTGGTAAATGTCAGCCTTTGAGATCTAAATAATAGTCAATTAGGTGTCCATGCCTATAAAAGAAAGTTTCTAGGTTATTTTCATTATCTCTAAGCACTTTGAGCAAGTATTTTCAAGTATCAAGAATCAAGAATCTCCAAGCAAGCTTCCACAAGAGCATTCTGATTCCAAAAGCAAGAAAAGTTGAAGAATTAGAGAAACATTAAAACATTTTTGCAAGTCTTCAAGCTCAATTTCAATCAAGATCTAGCATTGTCAAGGGTTGATCATGGATGCCTATGGTGAATCATGATGGATTCTAGGTTGGGGAGATGGAACTAGCCATCAAGCCAATACTAAAGACTTATTTCCTAAGTGATTTCATCTTTCATTTTCACTCTACATTCGGCCTAAGGAAGGTACAAGCATAATTAGAGCTCACTTGGGGTGATTAGAGATCATCATAAGTGAGTTATTCATCTTTGCATCTCCATTATTGCATCATATTCTTGTACATTATAATATGATTGCATGATCCTTCATATTTATTAGTATTAGACACACTTAAGGCTAAAATTTTCATGCAGTTTTCATTATCTCAATCAAGGTTTAATTACCAAACTATGGGTTTGATTGAGGCAAACCTCCTAGTCGAAAATCAAATTGAATTCAGTTTTGTAGGTTTTTTTCTCATATTCGGATCCAAAACTCGAGTTGGAAGGAAAGGACAGGTGTTGGAGTGTAGATCAAAGCTTTCAATTTTTGAAAAAGAGAAATGGGATCGATTCACCAAGAGTGGAAAATGAGTCCCAGTGTAGCTATTTTTTAGATCTATTTGCAGATTCTGATACCCCTTTCCCAAAAACAGACCCTTGCAGAAACCCTGATCTGGGACTGATTCCCCCAAGTTGGTGAATGAGTCCTAGTTGGTAAAAAATTCAACATTTCTAGAATCTCAGAGCTATTTCTAATCTCTTCAAGGTTTCCAAGTGCAGACTATTTATATTTTTTCTTTCCTGTTCTATTTTACTTGCATTTATAGGGAATTTTCTTGGTCATTTTGCATATCACATTATGTTTTATAATTCATTGTATTTTCCAAGTTTACACTCGGTGGTGAACCCCTCATTAGATATCATTCAATCCCTAGAATAGTCCATTTTCCATATTTCAATCTCCTTTGCATTGAAATCTCAAGGGTTTGTTCTTGAGTGAAGAGAGCAAGAAAATTGATCTCTCTCCTTTTAGGTCCAAAACCCTAGAAGGAAAAGAGAGGTCACCGTTTTCCTCTTTTCATTTTGGTGAACCTACATTTAGAATACCTTCTTTTCTGATTTGGAGTGCATTTACATCCTAGATATAGCTTGCATTAACATTTCATTAGGTTTTGCATTGGATGATTTCCATTCTAGGGTTTCAATTTTTGCATTAGTGAAAAGCTCATTTAGCTTTCATTATTACATTTAATTTCATTGAAAATCAATAAAATTATGCATTTGCATTCTAGACCTAGGTCATACAACATAGAAAACATACAAATCAACAATTTTTTTTTTTGAAAATTCTAAAAAAATCCCTATTGGGACTCATTTGCCACCTTGGGTGAATCAATCCCAATGCAAAATTTGAACTATTATTTATAGAGTTAAATTTCTAGTTTTTAAGCTTTTGTTTGCCTCTGCTACTTTTTTGTTTTAGTTCAGTTGCTTTATGTTACATTAAAGTCATTAGAAATAACATTATTTACATTCATGGCAATTATGGACAGCATTAGGTTTTTGCAATTTTCATTTTCAGCATTAGTTCCTAGTTCACTTAGATTAGATTCATTAGAAAACCAAAACAAAAAAAACAAAAAACATCAAAAGAAACAATTCAAAAAATGCTTAAATTTAGAAAAATCATATCATCTAAGCCCTTTAGTAGTGATGACTTAGACATGTTAGATGAAGCACTTGAGGAATTCCTCTCACTAGGATCATCCACTAAGGCTTGTTATGAAAAACATAAACCAAGTGAAGTTAACTTAATCCTCAAGCCTTTTAGTAGTGATGAATTTGATATGTTAGATGAAGCCCTTGAGGACTTCATCTGACAAATTCCATCCACTAAGGCTTGTTATGAGAAACCAAAAACAAGAGAATTTAATGTGATCCAACCTCAAATCATCCTTTACCCACCTTCGCATAAACCACAACCTAAAAACAAGCCCGAGTTTACCCTTTATCCACCTAAGAATAATGTATCACAACAATTGAGTCATAATACCATTGCTCATACATACAATACTAGAAACAATCTGCAACAACAATCAACCCCGACAACCTTACCTTTGCCTAATCCCATTTTTCCTAGTGCTCCTCGTTTAACTTCGCATAGTGGAAAGGAGTAGAATCTCGTTGAACAACTTAATAATAGTCCTACAAAGATACCCCTATGAGACTTAATTTAGAATTCACCAAACTATCACAGTATGCTTCAAACAACCTTAAAACAAGTAGTGGTTAATCCTAGCACAAATGCAAATGATGTGGTAGCTCTCATACAAGAAATAAATATAGTTAATGTAGACATAACATTTCACCAACATGAGCTGCCCCCTTTGGAATTGAGATAGAAAAATGAGGCCTTTATGATAATTTCTTAATTTAATAGAATAGGCATAAAAAGGACCATGGTTGATAATGGCTCGACCCTTAATGTGTAGTGGGAAACTCTTAGATAGGTTGCAAGTAGACAAATCAACGATGAAACCTGGCTCTTTATCCATTCAAGGACTTGACAATGTAGGAAGGAAACTGCTCAGTCTGATTACTTTACCTATTATAGTTGGAAAGGGTACCTTACAAACTCCTATTCATGTTATTCCTTATGACCTTTCATACAATATTTGGTAAGACCATGGATTCATGAGATGCATGCGGTGCCTTCGAATCTTCATCGTATTATGAAATATGTCTATGACAACAAGGTATACCAAGTGGAAATGGACCCCGAGCCTGAAATTTGCTTACAAGTTGAAAAAGGAATGACAAGTCCTCTGAGCACATTAATTCCAACATCCAACATAGAACCTTTAAAAGAAGACAAACACAAAATGGAAATAGTGTCAAAATTGTTAGACGGTGATTGGGGTTCTTTGGAGTTCACACCCTCATTTATGGGAGAATACATAATCACAAGAAAATAATATGACAAAAAAAAACAACCAATGGTCATGTCAACTCAGAACTTTGAAGAACACTCACAAATATCTAACCCATC